>JAFIRS010001360.1:0-377982 GCA_018342105.1 Gonioctena quinquepunctata | reverse complement strand
ACTGTATTTGTTTATATTCACCTAAAGGGAACATAATTTTTCAAACTCCATCCTAAAAGAAAAGATTTTATTCTACCATTCATCATTTTCAACAATTGTTAGTACAAAGCTGAATCATGCTCCTCAAACTCCGTACTTTGGGCTATCATAATTTCATGCTATGCGTCAAATAATCCATTCAAATCCGTCGTAGTGATCTGCTATACGCTTGGGAGAATTGAATGATTTTATATCTGTCAATTCCTTTGTTTGAATGACATAACTTCCAAATACTTCCATGTTGACCTTGATGGAGTTGTGTAGTTTGATTTTTTTTTCCAACAACTCAGGTACTTTGGGCTTAATATCGTTGAAAAAGGTGCATACTCTGTATACATATTCTCACTAGATACTCTGTAGCTGGAAATGCGACACTTGCATGCATTTTTAATGGGGTGTACACCACCTCCCAAGTGAACACATGACTTCGTCCTGTGTGCGAGTGTTCTTTTGTGAGAGTTGACTTGACAATACTGGAAATGTCACATTCCAGCATTCACATGTATAGAGTGAAACAGGTGTTGAGTCATCACTATTGTTCAATTTAACTCGTTTCACTGAAGGACCTCCCTGCAAGTTTCCGTTGATGTCGACGAAGATTATCACTACGGGTGAAAGCTCTACCACAATCACTTGAATACATTTCAACAACTTGTTTTCAATAGCTCACTGGAGGAGACACTGATTCGAAATACTCTTCTCCTGGAATATTTCAATGAAATATCCCCACCCTACAAGACGTCCGATGCGATGCGCAATCTGTATGATTTGAGGGGATTCTCTTGACATTCCGCGCACTCATCAATACTCGCAGTTCACTCTCTGCTCTCTCACGAGTCAAACGTCCTCCTCGCTTGGAGAGTGCAAGGATTCATGAAGGTCATGACTACACAGAAAATGTATGCCTACCACCACAACTTTAGTCAAGATCAAACAAAAATCGAGATCAAATCTTGAGGTTGCCGAAACAATCCCAACATTAAAACTCGAGGTCAAATCTCAAAGTCGATACTTAATGTTATGACTCTCAAGGTCAAACTCAAGGTCACAACTGTAGTCGAATCTCAAAGTCGACCAAACCCAATGTCAAAACTCAATGACAAATCTCAAAGTCAAATCTCAAGGTCAAACACACACCACATTGCACACCTGCAACCATTCAAGGTCACACGTGACGTCATAGTGGTGGGGGGAGACCCAGAACCGGCTTAAATCTCCTACTAACCTCCTCCTTTTTGGTTTCGTCGGTTAAAAAGAGATTAATTTTCGACCTAGGCTATCGTGAAAGTTGAGAAACATCCACGAAATACTCAATTTTAACTGTCCCTTCTATTTACATCATGAAGTGCGTTAACTTTACCAGGAAATATTTCAACACTTTTCAACAACAATCTGATATTCATGACTATAACACAAGGACCAAAAATCTCCGTTTACCTCCTCACAAAATATCCATGTTTCGCAAATCTCCCGTCTATAAATGCATTGTTTTTTATAACGCTCTACCAGATGACATCAAATCAAAACCCCTACAATTCATTCAAGAATGGTGTGAAATCATTCTTCCAACAAAATCCTTTTCACTCCATCAAGGAATTTTTGTCTCCTGATGATATATAAGCATGTTTGCTGAGTATTAACTGCACATAAATTATATATACTATAAATCTTTCATCATATTATATTATTCATATATTTTTATATTTTTTCCCATTCATCTGTACACACACACACACACTATTTACACCTAATTGTATCAATAATTTAATGAATCAATTCTATGTCTGACTTACCTTTTGTACTTTGTATGTTATTTAAGGTGAATAAATTTTTATTCTATTCTATTGATTGTGTTGCATCCTACATCGGTAGAACCTGTAGACCTATGTCCGCATAAGTGAACACCTCAACAAATACGAACATTCCTCCTTTGGTCACCACCTGAAAGTAAATAAACACAACTTTTTACATGAAGTCACTTCAAAGAATTACAACAGGCGGGATTTTTTGGAAGGACTAGTCAACAATAATATTTGTTTTAATATAAAAGAAAACTTGAACAGGTTTTTTATTCCCCTACATAGACGTCTAAAGAGTAAGGATGGAAAGTTACATCTGAACCATATATGTACCAATATTGATAATAAAGACACCAAATGTGAAGCCTAAACAAATGAAGCATGACCATGACTCGGACTCGTGATGTGTATTGGTTGATGTTCAGTTACCACAATATGACAAGGAAAGACATATATAACACGACTTCACTTTCATTGCATTGCTCTTATGGCCAGTTATCAATATTCGTAGTTGATAAATATATATACTTTATACTTTATTGTCAAAGAAAAAATATATCTTATTGACAAAGCGTACTTAAAGCTAGGGCATGAATATGATATCTCAGCAACAGACAATACTAAATATTCATATATATTACAAAAAAAACAGATATAGAAGTAAAGATATACAGACGGGAAACATACAATATATCACAATTTTATCACTAAGAGAATTGACCATCATCATAGAACTCCTGTAGGCCGTAGTATGCCTTGAGCAAAAGTATCTTTTTGACTTTTTTTCGGAACAGGTGGTGTACCGGAATTTCTTTCAATTCTGTGGGCAGTTTGTTGTACATTTTTATACTTTCGTACATTATAGAATTCTTTGTCTGCTCTGATCGGGGAATGGGTAAAGCTATATTTTTTCTTACCATTTGACGTGTATTATGTATTATTGCTGGATGTTCTGCAACATTTGCATTAGCTTTATGTTTGTGTACCAGACATGTGGTCTCCAGTATAAAGATTGAGGTTAGAGTGAGAATCTTGTGCTTTATGAACAAGGGCTTGCAGTGAGCAGTGTACTCAGCTCCAGACATAAATCTTACCGCTCGTTTTTGAAGAACAAAAATGGAATCGAATAGGTTTTTAGTACAATAACCCCAAAAGGCTATCCCATATCTCAGGTGTGATTCAACCAAGGAAAAATAAGTCACTCTACCCATCGATAGGCCAAGTTCCTTGGATACTACTCTTATTGCATAGCTGCCTGATGCCACTTTCTTCCGCAAGGTGTGAATATGGGTGGAAAATTTCAGATTGTCATCTATTTCAATGCCAAGAAACTTGGTGGAGGTTCTATTCATAATTGGATTCAAACCTAACATAAGTGAATCATAGGTGAATTTGAAGGTGAGGAGGCTTGTTTTTTTCGAATTGAAGTAGAGGTGGTTTGAGTCGCACCATTTTTTGACTTCGCTCAGGTCACACTCAATGATTTCTTTTAAGCAGTCAATATTAGATCCTTTCCACATCAATGTTGTGTCGTCCGCGAACATGGTGAACTTTCCTTGAATATTTATACTGGCCAAGTCATTGAGGTAAATTAGGAACAATATTGGACCGAGTACTGAACCTTGTGGCACACCACATTTGATAGTAGACGGGTCAGATTTGCCATCTTGCATCTTTACAATTTGTTTTCAGACACGTACGACTCAAACCATATGATCTGAACTGATCAGTCTGCCCTGTTCGGTTGTCACCACAGAAACACGGGACAAAACAGATTGACGATTCTTCTTCTGCTTGTTCGAGTTCAAGTTCGGCACTACCTACTGTGGTAAATAAGAACTTTTATTTTATCTGTTTTAACTTGGATATATACAATTTCAATTTGTTTCACATTGTGAATGCCGATATTTTATGAATTCTTCTTGTGGTAACTTGATGAGTGAGAGTTACATGAAGTTTTAGAACCAATAAGTTCACAAAAAAACACAATCCAGTTTCACCCACCCGCTTACTTTTCTGGCAAGCACTGAAGAAGATCTAGTTCGAAAGCTGTCTACGATAAATGAATTATTTGCACGAAATACAAAAATATATTTTATCCATCTTGTTTTGATTGTTTCAACAGAAAAACCCCCTCTGTTTTAGAACAAGACAAGACGAAACAAGGGGCAATACTTTCTCGTTCTGACGAGCTGAAGAAAACAATTCTAGAATATAGTTGTCAAGGTCGAACAATACCACAGTTCCACGTTCTATACAGTGGTTACATAACGAATTTATAATTTGAAAGGCGTTTGAAATGTTCAAAAGTGCCTTCGCTTTGAACCCATAATGAATTCTCCTGTGAGCATAATCAACAGTTTATCATTAGTAAAGCACCGGAGGAAGAAGAAGTGAAGGAAAGACAAACGAAGGCCATTAGGCGTGTAACGCACGTAAAATTCATTAAGAAAAATGGCGCAGACTTCTTCGAGTCCTGATAAACTCCTTAAGCCTCTCGACTAGATTTATTCGGTGGTTTTAAACCGTTTTTCACGGAGGAAATTTACAAGGGATTCGAACGTCTTGCAGTCATACCCGCTATGTCTACTAATTTTTGTGATTCATTTTGTAGAATCAAAAAGTACGGAGAACGTAAGACTGGATATCAGATAGCGAAGTGTCATTCGTTCAGCACGTCATTCTCCATAACTAAGTTATGAATATCTGGAAGTTAGCAATATAAGGGAAGCAATTATAATTGTTTCATGTGGGCAAGAATAATACTTGAATTCAAAACAATAACCATTACTTTAAAATTTTTTTAAAAAACAAAATGGAAATAATGAAGTCATTAGGAGTTGAACAAATTTCACAACAGAATAATATGAAGGCATGATCATCTACGAATAAAACAATAACACATGTAATCCAACTACTGAATTCTTTTTGAAATAGGTAAAAATCGGAAAAGTGAGGTTGTTTTACCTCCAATGTCAACCATGTGTCAAACGTGCACGAAACCAATGAACTAAACGTCGTTTAACTTCGTAACTGGCCAAATTCAACACGTTTTAAGTGGAAACGCCGTTTAGAACTAAACGCGGTTTATAGTTCCTGGTGAAATCCAATATGACGTGTAGAAAGCTTAATCTAAGTTTAATTTGAACAAAACTCGTTTAAAGAGGTTGGTGAAATTCGATTGACGTACGTTCCTGAGTGCACCTTGGTTAGGGAAGTTTCGTAACGAATTACTGAGATGTCGCTACATACTACGTTTTAAGAATTATCGAACTGGTCCGTTTTACACAATGGTCCAAATTACACGGACTTCCCCTACATATAAGTCCTGACTAACTGACTCACTGATTGACTAATACACGATCAACGCCCAGACCGAACCGCTGGTCCTCGGAGCTAGAATTTTGACAGAATATATTTTTGATATGCCATCCCTAAAGAGGTGAAAAGGTTAGAGTCATGGAAATTAGTATTTGGGCTCTTTTTCACAATTGAAGATAAATGCGTTTCAGGGTTTCTGAGAATTCAACTCTTAAGGGGTAAAATGGGGGTTGAGAGTCTGTAGAGTTAGTTTTCAAGTTGGGGTCATGAAAAGTGGTATTTGAAATCTTTGATACAAATAAAAGAAATATGTATTTCAGTGTTTTTATAAATTCAACCACCAAAGGGATAAAATGGGAATGAAAGTTTGTAATGGGCGTTCCGTTAGTTTTCAAATTAGGGTAATAAAAATGAGTATTTTAGGTCCTTGTGAGGGATAAAGAAATGCAACCTCTAGGGGAGTGAAAGTTTGTGTAAGGGTTACGTTAGTTTGGAAGTTGGTATTTGAGGTCTTTGTTACAAATAAATACGTGTTTCAGTATTTTTAGAAATTACGTCCCCAAAAGGGTGAGTGAATTTGTCACAAAAAAAACAATGTTCAACGCGGAGGAAGTCGCTGGTACCAGCTAGTTATAGTATATAACAGATTATAGTTGAAGAAAGGTGGATAAATAAGTATTTTACAAGTAATCCAAATTATGTAGGTAGCAATCAGTAGATTTTAGCAACTAAAAATTAAAAAATTAACACTTTTCAACAAAAAATAAAACCAACGATAGAAGAAACTGAAAAGCAAAAGATAAAATCAACCTTTATAGTCTCAATAACTGAGCCCCAAAACAAATATATGAAACTAATTTTCAGTCGGCGTCAAACAAACAATTAACGTATTCAAATTACATTAAAGAAATGATCAAAACAAAATAACATAAAAATGCAACGTGAAATATCCAGCGATAAACAATAACTTTCCAGAAAAGCGCCCTCCGAACGACCACTCGCAAAGACATGTGCTCTCACATGTGTGCCCGTTCGGGTAGCTGTCTCGCTGATATTGACTTCGAGAACGCTCGACAATTTCCAGCGAAGGGACGCGCCGTCGCCGCGCACACCGCTGCCATCATTTTACGCTTTACATAATTAATTTGCTTGTGTTTTTGTATGGCGCCGACTCAAAATTAGTTACATAAATTAGTTTTTGAGTTTAGTTATTAAGACTGAAGAAGTTCATTTTATTTTTCGCTTTTCAGTTTCTTTTTTATTCGGTTTATTTTTTGTTAAAAAGTTTTTTTCTACGAAAACATCATCAATATTTCTTATTTTGCAATGAATATCTCAAATTTTACAAAGTAGCCTCCACAAATCCTATTTTGGCAAAAAGCTCCTGAAAAATTATGTGCAATGATGTAATGAAATATAGGATGCTGCATTTGAAAAAGTCTAGTTATTGTCATTTATAATTTGTCACTTAAAAAAATCGTAGTAGGTGATTGAACTTCGACTCCTAGTTCATCTCAGAATATTTTTTTGAAGCCTAAGGAGTCGACTAAAGAAAAGTTGGTTGACTTATCTTGAATGGTTCTGAAGTTTTAAATTTTTCTGTGGATCTGTGCACGAGGCAACTTTTATACATAAATAAATTAACATAAGTTAGCGTTATATCGACAATTTAGTGGTGAATTGAGAAATCTAACAGAAATGGGGGGGTTGCCATTTGAAAAAACATATCTTAGTTGTGTATCATATGTTGGGACATCCTGTATAAAGATAGAAATATTTTAGGAATGTTACTCATTGTTAGACCTATCGTTAAAAAAAACGAGTCGATAACTTGGACAGAAAAATGTTATGGAGCTTGCACACATGGGACACCCTGTATACGTGACTGACTTATAATCCGCTCTAGCCAATACAGCTAATTATTATTTTTTATTTGAAAATGATCTCAAAAACCATCCTATGAATTTTGGCACTGTATGAAAATACTTGTAGCATATTTTCTTTCAACAACTTTCACATAATCGATATCTGAGCCAAGAAATGTCAGGCGCGGTTAGTACTTGAATGGGTGACCACCTGACAGGGAACGTGCGCGTTAAATGCCCTAACAACTGTAGCGTAGTAGTATATTCGCAGTGGCAGGCGTCTTATCAATGAGCACGAGATAAGACGATGATAGATATTCCGTCGTTCGGAAAGGGACGTTAAGAAGGCGGTCCTTAGTTCATAGATGTTGAGCTCGTTAAAGAACCCTACCTATGAAACAACAGAGGATTCGGCTAAATTTCCGGTTGGGGGGAGTGTGCTCACCGGCGTCGGTGTTTAGCCCTGGTCGCAGAAATAGGCCGACGTTAAATAAAGTAATAAAAAAAACTTTCACATACTGTAACTTCTAGCTCCAGCGCGGGTGCGACGACTGACGCTCATTTTGTTGATTATTGAATATTAAACAATTATTTAAAATACAATTCATTCGGTAAAAAATTATTTGCAATAGGGCAACGCTCCTCCCGTACTATAAATGCTGTGAAGAACCTACTATGTGCTCATATTGTTTCAATATAATCCACAGATGTGGTGAAGAATAAATTTAAAAAAAATTATTTGTTTATTCCTTATCTACTTTTTGATGTTTTGGTTTCAATAAATATAGAATATAACGTATATTTATTGGTTGAGGCGGGAAGGGAAAGCCTCTGGGCTATAGTGCATGAAATACGTTTACGATCATCAGATCATCATCAGGAGAATTCTGAAAAGTGAAAGGAATATAATTAGATGAAAATAAAAATGCATGTTCTCTGATACCCTAAGAGACTGGTGATGAAAAATCTAACACACTTGTCAGAATTTTACAGAAAGTAAAGTATATAGAAGAACTGATTTTGTGAAACATCATCATATACAGTGCTTTTCTTTAATGCCCCCCTCCCCTTTTATTTTTTGAACGGGTCAACTCAAAATTGAAACTTGGGATAATGAAATTGATGCATGAATACTATATTCTGGACTAAAATTGACAGATGAAACTTTCAAGATGGCGACTGGGCACCTCCTGGGAAAAAACATTTAATTGAAAGGGGGTCTTGTGACACATCCTTTTGAAGCTCCTGACGAATACTTCACAACCCTAGAATATAAAGTCAATATCTTCACCTACTACAAAATGGCGGAACATTGAATAATTACCTGAATACAAACATATTAATATAGATACATCTAGAAATATTTGTTTTTCTCTGTCATATGGCAATCCCAACAACCCGATAAGGTTTGATAGGTTATTTTTTGTTTAAACAAAATATGACAAGAAATGTCCGTAGAAAGTTTGAAGTACAACTTTTTTAATTTAAATGTTTATTTTAAACAAATCAATCGACGAACATGAAATCCTACTGAAATAATCGCGGATACCCATGGAAAAAACATATGAGGGTTAAAAGTGAACAGTATGACAGTTTGATGTCATTAATTTTTTATTCTTGAATAATTATTGTTCGGTTATTAAATTTATTTGATTTGCCTCCTCCAAGACAGTTAAAGTTAGCCGAGAAGGCAGCATTAGTTTCAATATGTAGAGTTTACTTTTCAAATGTAAGCAGAATTTTAATTAATTTGAATCAGTCAGAGTTTTTGGAGTGTAAATATAAAAATGCACGTACCAAACTGTACTGAAGAAAATCAGTTGGAAGTACTTTAGGCAGTTGTTGAAAACCCTAGAAGATCCACCCAAAAACTTTCTCCTTACGGGTGTGAAAAAAGGCTGTGTTAAGAAGATTATTAAAACAAAAATATCATGCATAAAAGCCGAAGTTTATTTGCACGTTTCAAGAACGAAACTATGCATTGCGGTATGGTTTCTGCATGTGGACAAATAGAAGATTAGCGTCCATAGACACATTCTCTTTGGGGATGAATCCACGTTCACAAGAAATGGCGTTGGTCGGACGAAAATCCAAATTTTATTATAGCCAATAATAACCAGTATTACCAAAAAAACAAACGTGTGCTGCGGTACTATTAACGACAAATTAATAGGGCCTTTTTTATCGCCAAAACCCTAATGGTTATAGCTATTTACAGTTTTTGGAAAACGAACTGAAGGATTTTTTGGATAATATGAGTTGACAAGAACGAAATAAATTATGGTTTATACATGATGGATGTCCGATACGATTTCATTGCAGAAATATTCCAGCAAATGTATTGAGATCTACTCCTAGTGGTCGGACAATTAGATGCATTGAACGAGAAAGTGGATATACAGAGAGGCTCCGATATTTAAAAAAAAATACATTTGAAATATTTTCTGTTATAATTTATTTTGATATTTCAATTGTTAAGTTATAATAAAAATTAGCCGATAAAAATTGACAAAACCATCGGCACCACATTCAAATACGTTTAAAAACATTGTATTATTGCTTTTGATATTTGGGTACCTTTAGTGCATAATGGATACATTGTTTCGTTAATGTTAATTAATAATAATAATGTTTACTTTCAACCCACATTTGTTTTTTTCCATGGGTATCCGCGATTATTTTAGTACAGTTTTTCGATTAATTTGTATAGTTTTTCAATAAACATTTGAAATAAAAAATGTACCCTTTGAATTAGAAATGTTTAATATGCATATTATCATTACTACTGTTTGTGATTTCCTAAAAAGTTTGAAAGTTAATTTTATAAATATGCTTGAATTTAAACAAAGGTATGCAAAATTGATTTGATTTTGATTGATTCATGAAAGTGTTTAGGGTGAATACATATAAAAAAAAGGGAAATTATAAATGTTTGAAAAAAAAACTTGGGAGACCATGTTTTCGTATTTAGACATAACTTTCAATTTTGAAAAACTTTCCCCAATAACATTTTGCTGAATTTTCTGAAATAGGGGTACCTTACCCATGTACAATTTTTATATTTCATTACCTACCCTGTATGCTGTTTGACTTGCAACGATTCTAAGGGCACCTAATATGATTATCGTACATGCCTCAACTTTCGGCGACATATGTATTTTGGTTGGGCAATTATTTTTAAAAATTACCATATGAACATGAAATTTGAAGATTCAAGCAATTTTTAGATTCTTCAAGAAAATTGCGAAAGGAATTACGTATTTCTATATCTGAAAAAATATTCAGTTGGTAACATTCTGCGAAATATTAAGAATATGTTGCATATTTTGACATAACTCTGCATGATCTAATTCGCCTGCAATAATTTTATTTTTTTCTATTCCATAAACAAGTTTTATAAGGGACATTTTGTTCGAGGATAATTTCAAGAATATATTGTAGTGTAATATTGATGTAATAAGACCCAATGTTTTCCAAGGCTCTTTTTTGTTATTATTCCTTTTCCTGATTTGTATTTCAAAAATTTTAAATATTGATACTGCACCTCAGTTTCCAAAACGCATTCTATTTTTATTTCCAACATTACCAAATATTGATTTTTCTTAAAACTCCAAACTCTGAATACCCCGTTTAGGTCAAAATATTGATTCTAATAATGAAATGTTTGTTATATTTAGCAACATCTTCCACCTCGGATTTCTTTGGCAAACTGTCATAAAAACATCCAGTTGAAGGAGGTCGCCTTCAATAATGTAACACATGACATATGATCTTGTCCATGAACAGCTCAGGCATAAGTTACGACCTACGGCGAATTTCTCACATCATTTGGAGCCTAGTAGAGCGAGTAATGTTCCGCCGTAAAATTTCTCAGTAACTGTCGACTGTCACTAGTCCTTTATTCCTCCTTGTCGACATTATATTAGGCCGGAAAGGCGATGAGGACCGTTTGACATAATTGCATTTGGTGCACTCGGCACGTCATATTAATCGTCTTAGCGTTGAGGTGAATAAATTCTAGTTGGCATCGCTCGAGTGATATCGAGTTGCCAGAGTAGGGTTTTATGCATAATGAAGTGTTTTAGTCGCAATCAAACCACTTTTTGCAATCACATGCTTCCATTTAATTTCACCCGGCCGTTGGACGTCAGTAATGAAATCGTGGAAGTCGATTTTGATCCTCTTCTACCCATCCAATTGACTTGATATTTGCCAAGCGTATATGATTTGAGTTAGAATTCAATTTGGCAGTTTTATTTATGAAAAAATCGAGATAGTGGCTCCACAATGTTTGATGATTTAGATGAATAGATATGTGTTTTGTTCGACAAATTATGTGTAAATATTTGTAGCAATTGTCATTCAATGGCAAAATAATTAAATTTAACATTAAAGATACTTATACAGGGTGAGTCAAGCTCAACGCCTCGGACTCTCGTGGCCAAATGGTATTTTTTTTCATATATATATATGTCGATCTGAACTACCCTTTGAAAATAATTTTTTTTATACAAGGCATTTGAAAAGAGCTTGACATATCAAAGTAATATTTTTTTGAATGGAACACCCTGCATTTTCTTGCATTTTTGAATTATTTGAGAAAAAATAAGCTGACTTTGCAAGTATCCCTATACCTAACTATCTCAGGTTGTGAGATATTCAACTTTTTCACAAAATGTAACGTTGTAAAAAAAATTGAATATCATTGGAATTAGCCACGGCAGGTGTACAAAATTTTGACCGGTCACTCAAATCCCTTTCAGCAACTGTGGCTTGAGTACACGATCAATATATACAGTGAGTTTTGTATTATCAGGAACACTTACCACATATTTGAACAAAGTTATTGCTTTGTTATTTCAAATAGAACACCCTATATTTTTCCACGTGACAAGATTCTCCTTTTCATTTCCTTTCGAACCATATAATATTTCCCTATAACTAAACTTGTGCTTCAGGAGTTATCGAAGCCCTTTCGAAATCCGATGAATTTTTTTAATTAACATCATTTCATCTAGTAGTCTGATGTCATATACTTGAGTTATACGTTCAACTTTGTTCAGTTGTTGTTCCAAGCAGACTCCTGTCTTATAGCGTAATATTTTGTCATAAGTTTGTGTTGAATTCGTCTTGCTCTCGTGTTCTCAGATTTGAGAAGTAAAATGAAAAGTTTTACACTTGAAGAAAGAATCAACATGATTTTAACCATTGGAAAGTGTTACAAAAATTGCTTATCAGCATCGAGGGTTTATGCACAAAAGTACCCAGATCAAAAGCATCCTGATAAAAATGTATTTGAGAGTTTATTAGCCAGATTTTTAGGAACAGGTAGTATCGAGTACACTGTTCGAAAGATATCGAAACCAGTGACTGGGAATGAGGAACTCAATTTCGAAGTTTTTCAATATGTGATTGAAAATCCCAATACCAGTACTACAGCCATTGCTAATGCAAAAGGTATAAGTCAATCGAGTGTTAGCAGAATTACAGAATTATTAGAAAACACAAATATCATCCATACCACATTCAGCTGCATCAACATCTGTATGGAAGGGACTTTGAACGCAAGCTAGATTTCTGTTTATGGTATCTTGAAAAGTTGGGGAAGAGATGAACTTTTATGGACATATTTTATTCACAGACGAATCAACCTTCCATGACACTGGTCTGGTGAATCGAATAATTGGTCCTTATTTCTTTGACGGGCATCTGGATGGAAGGACATTTTTATGATTCATGAAAACAGATTTTTAGAATCTTCTGGAAAATATTCCTTTGAATGTGAGACAGAAGAATTAGATGCTGTATTAAAGGAGATGGTGGTCATGTCGAACATGTATTATAATTTGTTTTATTTTCCCTTAAACTTTGATCTTTTAATATTTTTTTTTTAATGAAAACCAGTGAACCAAAAATTAGTAGATACAGATGGACTGATATAACAATGCTCTGAAGAAAATCGACTGTAAGTTGAGAGTGTTCAAATTCAATTTGCTAATAATATTGAAGAACTATTCTTCAGTATTCGACATCAGACTACTAGATGAAATAATGTTAATTCAAAAAATTCATCGGATTTCGAAAAGGCTTTGATAACTCCTGATGCACCACATTTAGGTATAGGGAAATATTATATGGTTTGAAAGGAAATGGAAAGGTGAATCTTGTCACGTGGAAAAATGTAGGGTGTTCCATTTGAAATAACAAAGTTATTGGAATTCAAATATGCGGTAAGTATTCCTGATAATCTGAAACACACTGTATACTATTGATCGTCTACTCAAGCCACACTAACTAGCTTATTTTTTCTCAAAGAATTCAAAAATGCAAGAAAATACAGGGTATTCCATTTTAAAAAATATAACTTTGATATGTCACGCTCTTTTCAAATACCTTGTATAAAAATGATTATTTTTGAAATGTAGTTCAGATCGAAATACATATACTTCCCCAGAATGTTTACTGAAAAAAATACAATTTGGCCACGAGAGTCCGAGGCGTTCAGCTTGACTCACCCTGTATATGTATACACATAGGTGTCAACAGGTTTGCAGGTTAATTTTTGAACCCTTTTTTTAGAGCTATTGAAACGAAAGTTGGTGGATTTGATAGACAGCATAGGGACCTGCACATTTTGACATATCCGTCAGTTTTTTTAACACTTACTTTTTTCAGTTAAAACACTCTGTATATATATATATATATATATATATATATATATATATATTTCTCAACTCCTCTTTTTTCATAATTTTTCTTTAGTCTTTTATTTGTATATCCAGGTTATCTTGAAGGAGCTGAAATCATCCATAACGAAACAAAATAAGATGAGATAACAATGAAAATAAGCAACAATGATCAACAATTCTTCAGTTAACGGCCTATGATATGATCTCACTTTTTCACCAATATTTTTCAACAGGCGATAGTAAACTCATCCCACAGGTAATCTCTGCCTGCTAGAAATGTTCTGCCCTCATAGGGTAAACTCTGCAGGTAGATACCTACGCCCAACTACCTGGTATTTTGACCCTATGTGGCCCATTAAAAATGTGAGCAACCCGCTTTCTAAAATGATTAAGTAGTATTGAACACTTTTATTGGTTGTTTTGCATTATGAAGGGGTGGCGTATTACTTTATCTTAGTCAAACACATTTTCCCAACAAATTATTATTTATGAAACTGCAGTTGAAATTTCATCACGTATAATGCAGAGTGTTATAGTTCATCCATTATCAATTGCAGAAGAATAAAAAACAAGTTTCCCAGTCTTGCAGCGCAATCCTTTGAGCAGCAGAGGCGGAGATGACTAATTTTATTTAAATATTTAATTATTTTGAATATACATTAAAATAAAAAAAATCTGCCATAAACTAGGAAGTATGTATAAATAGGCAATCGGATCATCATAATTGTATTTTACCATGGTCGAAAAAAAGCCTTATTTTCCAACAAAACGTATCACAACTACAGAATATTTTAAAACCTATTTCGATCCCAGACCAGAGACGCTACTGGCTTCCATTTACTCGGACCTCCTGAAACTGGTGCTTCATTAGTCTCAACGTATAGACACACCTACAAGCATTATCATTGCTTGCGGTCACTCAAATAGCTGTCACTCAAACCCACGTTGACTATCGGCTGTTTTGATCTTCGTTTGTTCTCCCGTTCGCCGACGGAGAATGTTTACGAGTAGTACACATTATTTTTCGTTCCGTTTCTTCGCATATACGCTCGTGTTAGCGAAGTGAGTTTTTGATTTGCTCCCTATAGAAACAGCTTCTGCAATTGAAAATGGTTAAACTATAAAGAAATAGTCAACGAGGAAAAGTTGCAAGAAGAAGTGGAGGTGCAACACTGCCATGTGCCATAAATATTTTTGTAGAGTGGGTTCGGAGAATATCGAAATTTAATTTGTAATCATTCGGCATGTGACATTCGCAACATTCAAAGACAAGCGATTATAAGTGCAGCATAACGTAAAGCTGTGGAGGATATTAACAGTCAACCAAGTAAAATTTTGCGTTTCCTGATTGCCAAAGAACAAGTATAACAACAACGGATCTGTCCGATATAAAGGGAGAATATGTATAACGCAAGAAGAAAATTACAACCAGTACTTCCCAAAACACAGTATGCTTAAGCCAGAGGAGAGATTCTTGACCAGTCGTAAAGAAGAATTTCTTCTAGTGAACAGCGAAGATTCCAATATATTAGTGTTTAGCTGTTTTACAAATTTGAAGCATCTTTTCTTAAACCAGAAAATTTATGTGGAATGGCACTTTCGACTACTGCACAAAATTTCTCCTGCAGTTGTTCACCATACATGGCTGCCATCAATAGTGTTTTGTTTGCTACCAGACAAAGTAACAGAAACATACGAAAAGTGTTTCGAATTTGTGACTGACAAGTGTAGTGAATATTCTCTGTCGTTTTGTCCCACCGAAATAGTGGCAGATTTTGAGTTGGCTAGTTGATAATGCAGCAAAAATTGTTTGGCCACAAATAAAAATAACTGGAGGCGGAGTTCATGTAACGTAAGCTTGGTGGCGTACATTTCAAAAACTTAGACTCTCAGCAGATTATAAAGAAAGGAGTGAGGTTGGAAAATGAATTGGTTATTGTTTGTAGAATCACAAGATTTTGGTGATGTGTATGTTTTCACATTATCTGCTATTCAACCAGAAAATGGTAACTTTTTTGCTGATTATTTGATCAGTACACACAAATCGAAGGGGGGCGTTTCTCCACCCCATTTTTGGGCAACAGCAAGCGCCGCTTGCACCACCAACGCATGCAAATCGGTCCATTCGCATATCAGCAAAATTTTAAATTCTCCACATCTTTTTATATTTGTTTTCATTGATTTGCTAATTAATTTCAAAAATAAATATACAGTGACCGGCAGAAAGTACGCATCATATGGAAAATTCTTTTATTAATAAATTTTGACGAATATGTGCAATCGCTTCTGCATCAAAAGCAACCCCAAAAGACGTTGTACAGTGCCATTCGTCTTTTCGTGTTTGGCGGGAAATTTAAAAAATTTAAAAATTATGTCTTAAAACACACTTATTTGGGAAAATATTGAAAAATGTTATGTGGAAAAGTTGTTTAGAACGACATTTCATAGCTATGTACAAGTTTTGAAAGTAATCTGAGGTAAAAAAATAAAAATCAATTTTTTGCCATAATAAAAATTTTAATTTGGAAAAATACATTTTAGACAAAGAAACACATTAGTAAGGCCAACAGTAATATTTCAAATGATATTTTGTAAATATTCGCAAGCTACTTCTATTTTATTCGGAAAAAAACTTAAATCTATGGATTTGCCATGTATTCAGCTGCTTCATAAGAGGTCACTGAAATATCTCCAGGACATTATAATCCCGATACTCTTCATTATTAATAAAAGTCCTTGTATCTACATAATTTCAAATTTGAATTTTTTATTAAAAAAAAAAAATTTTAAACTTTCGATATGCATTAAATTGTTTGGTTTATAATTATTTCAGCTTCTAATTTTATTATAAAATGTAATTATTTAAAAAATTGAATCAATTTTTTGTTCTAATAAAAAATTCATATTAAAATTCTGTAGATACATGGTTCTTTGTCAATAATAAACAGTATCGGGATTATAATGTCCTGAAGATATTTCTGTGACCTCTTATGACGCAGCTGAACACATGGCAAATCCACAGATTTAAAATTTTCTTCGAATAAAATAGAAATAGCTGGTGAATCTTTACAAAATATTATTCAAAATATTACTCTTGGGCTTTACTAATGAGTTTTTTGTCAGAAATGTATTTTTCCAAATTGAAATTTTATGGCAAAATTGATTTTAATTTTCATCTCAGATTTTTCTCAAACACGTACATAGCTATAAAATGTCGTTCTAAACAACTTTCGAATAACATTTTCAATATTTTCCCAAATAAGTGATACTTTGAGACATAATTTTTTTAATTTCCCGCCAAACAAGAAGAGACGAACGGCACTGTACAACATCTTTTGGGGTTTCTTTCAATGCAGAAGCGATTGCATGTATCGACATTTGTCAAAATATTATATTAAAAAAAATTCCCATATGATGCGTACTTTCTGCCGGTCACTGTATGAAAACTTACAAAAACGTATTGAAGACCTAGTGAATGCGATGCCACTCTTGCATCAATGTTAGAAATGGTTTCTGGTGTGTTCTCCCTTTCAGAAAACATTCTTTTTTGCCACAGACTGGAATCGAAAGTAAAATAACTAGCTAAATAAATATGCAATTTTTCACTTTCAAATTTTTTCTTTTGAGTTAGAGTCCTTTTACGATATCTATCAGATATAGTTCAATGTCCAACGTGGCTTCAGCCAGGGAAGTGGTTGTTGTCTTTTAAATATTACAAAAAATAACTTCATTATTGTCGTAGATTTTTAAATTTTCAGAAAAATATTTCTATTCAATATTTTTTCAATATTCACAAGGCATTTGTACCTAATTTGAACACTCGGTCTCCCTCTTGTCGAGTTCCTTCAAATGAATAATTTCCGAAAAACTGTTTAGTTCATTTCTTTCCCGAAATGTAGTGAAGCGACAGGTCCTTCATTGAAATTTCATACCAATATTTGACTTCATAAATGAACTGGAAAATGTTTTATAGGTATACACTTTTCCTCGGGAACGGAATATTTGTTTCGTTTATGTATTTATTCAAGATATAAAGGAAGCTAATGCAGGAACATTAGCTGGCTTTTATCAATAATGCCCATTCGCTGTGTGGTCTTAGCAACTTCCACAGTTATTGACCATTTCTGTCCACGGTCCACGCCAATGCATCGAGGAGGCGGCTAGCGGTATGCAGTTCTCAAGGTGAAGTCACCAAGTTCGTGGGTAGAGGACCAATGTTGAAGGTGCAGTCGTTCGCACCTGGCTCGTTCACAACGCTATAAACGCCCGAAACGTTTATCTTCTCACCCACGATGCATTCACTTTGATGGTTTTTTCAATACACAGTAACACTTTTCTAACGATAATGTAGTCTGCGACCATCTATATTATTGTTTTTCCTTCTCCTTTAATCTAGTGAATACTGCACAAATGTTAAATTAAAAGACGATAAATAGTATTATAGTAATATACACATACAGAGTGCTCCCAACGATTCCTGTGATCTATTTTTCAGGATGAAAAATTCACTTGTAAATTGGAGATTCAAACTAAAACATGGAGTACCTCGAATGCCGGTGTGGAGTTAGCGGCTGTTTTCCGAAATCACCCTAAGGTTCATTGGCGTAGGGGGAATTCTATTTTGTGTTCCATAATACTTTGGCACAATACAATTCAATTTTACTTTCATTAATTGGCTTCGAAATGAAAAAAGTGTTTGAACATTTTCAATGAGTTTGCAATTATGGATGGAAAAATTGAATAAATAATAGTTTGAAAAAACTAAAAAAGACGCTTTTATAGAAAACTAGACTAAAAAAATAGAAAAAAAAAATGTATTTTATTTTAAAAAAAGCGTGGGGTGCATGGTATCGCCTCGGTGTGTAATGTATTATATAATTATTAATACCATGCACCCCACGCTTTTTTTCAAATAAAATACATTTCTATTTTTTTAGTCTAATTTTCTATAAAAGCGTGTTTTTTAGTTTTTTTAAACTATTATTTATTTCCTACTTTTTAGTGTGGTTTATTAATGAAAGCGTGTTTTTTTAGTTTTTTTTTAAACTATTATTTTTTTGCAAATTGAAAAATGCAATAATCTTATCAAATCAGGTAATCATAATCTCCGACCCCAAAAACCCCCACATACCAATTTTGAATAGAATCAGACCATAATCACAAAACTCGGCCGCCATTTTGAAGCCGCCATCTTGAATTTTCCTATTTTCACTAAAGAATCATAATATTTGACCCCAAAAACCCCCACATACCAATTTTGAATGGAATCGGACCATAATCACAAAACTCGGCCGCCATTTTGAAGCCGCCATCTTGAATTCTCCAATTTTCACTAAAGAATCATAATATTTGACCCCAAAAACCCCCACAAATACCAAATTTGAAGCGAATCGGACCATAATCGCAAAACTCGGCCGCCATTTTGGGGCCGCCATCTTGAGTTTCCCAATTTGTACAAAAGAATCATAATATTCGATCCCAAAAACCCCCATATACCAATTTTGAATAGAATCAGACCATAATCACAAAACTCGTCCACCATTTTGGAGCCCCTATTCCGAATTTTTCAATTTTGACAAAAGAGTCATAATCTCCGACCACAAAAACCCTCGGATACCAATTTTGAAGCGAATCGGACCATAATCACAAAACTCGTACGCCATATTGGAGCCGCCATTTTGTTTTTTCTTCACACATATATTTCTCAATGCATTGTCACCGGAATTATGTACACCTGCCAAATTTCAAATCACTCGGACGTCTGCAAGTGGGTCAAAATCGCGCCCAAAGGAGTCGGTTACAAACAAACAAACAAACAAACAAACAAACATACAAGTGAAGCTGATATAAAGCGTGTAAAAATTATTCAGATATAAATAAATAATGGATATAACTACGGACGGAAAATATATTCAGAAAGTACCAAATGTACCAAATATTTACGCGGATACGGCGAGAAGCCAACTTGAAATTGATACTGAAAATACGCTGGGCATAAACAAAGATTATACAGTTCGGCTTTTAATAGTACCCCCTCCCCCTGTTAACTTTTGAACGTTTCAACGTAGAACAATGAAAAAAAAAACTTATTAAATGATATCACCGATACTACTTTTTGAAATGAAAGAAATTGTGATTTCCCGATAGATGGCACGGGGGGCAGATCAACTTGAAATTTTCAAACAGTGGGGGGTCAAGTGACACATTGTTGAAAAGATAATTCAATTCTCTTCTCAAACATCCAATTTTTACAAGCTTTTATTTAGTTTCACCTGTCCCGATGTTTGTCATCAAATTTGCAAGTTAAATTTGACCCACTTCTAGTTGTTCGATTAACGTGAAATTTGGCAGGTGTTCATAGTTCCCGTGATAATGCATTATGCATTTGTTAGAGGAAAAAAACAAAATGGTGGCTCTAAGATGGCGGACGAGATTTGTGTTTATGGTCCGATTCGATTCAAAATTGGTATGTGGGGGTTTTCAGGATCGAACATTATGAATTTTCTGACGAAGTTCATGTAATCAAAATGGCGGCTTCAAGATATCCGACGATTTCTGTGATTATGGTCCGATTCTATTCAAAATTGGTATGTGGAGGTTTTCGGGGTCGGAGATTATGAATTCACAAATTCAAGATGGCGGCTCCAAGATGGCGAACGAGTTTTGTAATTATGGTCCGATTCGATTCAAAATTGGTATGCGGGTGTTAGGGGTACTTACTAAAAAGCACGAAATAAAATAATTAATAAAAAAAACCTTTTTAAAAACAAGCTTTTATTCAAATACCCTAAAAAGTACAAAATAATTGCTTTGGATGTTTGACGTAGGTTATTCCGTGAGATATAGATTCAAAAGCTTGTTGCATCTGTATTCGAAATGAAAACTTTGCGCGACAAGCTCTTGAATCTATAACTCACGGAATAACCTACGTCACACATCCAAAGCAATTATTTTGTATTTTTCAAGGTATTTCAATAAAAACTTGTTTTTAAAAAGGTTTTTTTTTATTAATTATTTTATTTTTTGAATTTTGTTCCAATATTTTTTCCCAGTATCATTTGAAATGTCAAATATAAGTGCGGATCTGAATGGTACCGTTACCTCAATCACTTTTGAACGGTTTGATGTGAAACAATGAGACATGAAATTTATTTTGTGGTATTACCGGTTCTACTCTTTGAGAGAAGATAAATTACAATTATTCGACAGAGGGTGCTGGGAGCACATCAACTTAAAAATTACGAAAGGCATAGAGGTCAATTTGCACAACGTTGAGAAGGTAATTAGTTTTTTTTTCAACTATGGTTGTTCTACGTAATCACAATTGCGAGTGGGGATTTTTATAGCCTTCCTCCTTCACCCCTCACTATTAACTTTTAAACGCTTCGATATAGAACAACGGGACCAAAACTATTCTGAATGATATCACCCATACCTTTCTTTGAAATACATTGTGATTCCTCGATAGTGGGCGTGGGGGGGGGGGCACATCAACTTGAAAAGTTCAAATAGCATTGGGGTCATGTGGCATATCGTTGAAAAGATAATTCAATTTTCTTTTCAACTATTTAATTTTTTTTTAAATTTCATTCAAACATGTTTTCACAATATGCATTTTAAATTTTGTTATACTTGACATTTCAATTGCATATTGTGAAAAAACGTATTAACGAAATTGAAAAACAAATGGATTTTTGAAAATAAAATTGAGTTATATTTTCACTTATAATACCACAAGAGCTTCAAAATTATCGGGTATTTCCCGATAGGTTCGTTGCAAACAAATTAAGGAGTCAAGTTTTTCAGGTTAAAAATCACGAGCGCGAAGCGCGAGTGGTTTCCTGAAAAACTTGACGACTTTATTCCCTATTGGTTAATGCCAGATAATTGAAGCTCGTGTATCGGGATTATTTTGCGTCCCAAAAAGATAGTAAATTGGTTGCGAGCTGTTTTTTGCCTTCTCCGTATTAATGGGAACATTTCCTTTGACTTTTTTATCGATGGTGGACAGAGAACAAACTCCAAATCGACTCATTTTCATGCAAAATCTCCAATTGTCACAATTGAATTCAACCTGTCAGTTTGAAGTGTGGGTAATTTGACTGGATCATGTTTTGTTTTTTATATATAGCAACTACCAGAGAAAATTTTCAAAAAATTATCAGTATAATACCATGTAGGTTGTACCACGTGACGTCGAATGGTGCAATTCTATTGGTCGATATTTGGGTCGGAAAAATAATCAACGATGTACCACTTGACCCCCCATGCTATTTGAAATTTTTAGGTTGATGTGCTTCCCCGCGCCATCTATCGAGCACTCACAATGTCTGTCATTTCAAAAAGTAGTATCGGTGATTTCATTCAATACTTTAAGTTACAATATTCAAATCAAATATCTGATGACTTGATCAATAATAACCTTCGACGATCTCGGAAAAATAAAAATGATCCTAATTATCTATACATGCGCCAATGAGATTAGTTTGCCACAATAAGTTACCGCGTACACTGAATTAAATTTTCATATATGGAAAAAATATTCAACTAGTCAGTAACTTGCATTATATTCAAAGATACTTCTCTATACACTATTGACGCCTCAAGAAATGTATGTTTATGTTCTCGACAAACTTGTTCCTTTGACGTATGCGGGATGTCGTCCGCATAATCGATTTAATATATTATCATTCTGCCATTTTTCATGTATTATTCCAATAAATACATCCATGTGCGATCCATATTGAAATAATTTGTTGATAAGCAGTTCTCATCAGATAATAGAATGAAGGCGGATTTATAGACTTCTAACCATAGGGTTCTTTGGGGTTTTATCATTTGGTGGCTATTGTATTACAGGGTATATTCTGATAGTTCTGAGCCTGTGATTTGTCGATTGTAAATAATATTCAAGTGCTCTTGCACAATTTTGAGGGGTCCTAATGCCTCATAGTCATAACTTTTTCTGTACGGACAATGAGAAAAATATAGATAGATAGATTTATTCGACCAAGTTACAAATATGTTTTTGGCAAGTCATTCGAATACTAAAATGTATACCAGTGAAAGTCGAATATTGAAAGTACTATAAACAATAGAAACAAAAAACCATCGAAATATATAAAAAAGAGTCACAGATTATCACTAACAAACATTATTGAGTCATACAGGCGTACTCAGGTATTCGTTGGTGGAATAAAAACAATGATTGAGAATATGTCTTTTGAGTTTCAATTCGAAACAGTTCAAATTCAGATTCGTGTACTCTTGAGGTAAGAAGTTGTAAAATCTGACATCCAGAAAAATCATATGATGTGATTTGTTCAGCCTGAGACGAGAATGCCTCAAATGGTTTGCTCTACGAGTTTGGTATTCATGAAAATCGAAGTTTGCAGAAAATGATCTCTTGCTGTTTGAAATTTTCAAGTTGACGTGCCCCCCTCCCCCCTCCCCTTTTTTGGTACACTTTTTAGGCAGTCGGGTTTTTTAATTTTTTAAATTACTTTTTTTTTAATATTGGTAATACTTTTGTTACCTTTGAGATATCAGGAAATTCTTTCTTAGGAATTGACGCATTAAAAAGAATAACTGACAGATCGATTATCAAGTCTAGCATTTGTTTCAGAAGTTCACAATGTATGGATAACTCCTTCGTATTCTTACACCGACATCTGGAAAAACAGATATTTATTTTAAAAAATCCTCATTAAAAAAAACAGAAATCCAAGATTGTAATTTTCCGTTATGATTCGACTTTCGAGTGGTTCACAAATAACGGAGCAGGCAGTTTGGAATCTCAGAAAGAACTAGTGTGTAGACCTGGGGCCTCACTGTGAAAGTACTTCTCTTAGTGACTTCACCTGGGGAGTAGGTAGATTGAGATGTCAGTGTGAAATCACATAGTTCCTTCGTGAGTGAATACGCCTGAGAAGTTGGTAATTTTGGCCTCAGCGTGCAAATGACTTTCTTCCCTTATCCCAGCTATCAATTTTAAAGATTTTTAATTTTTCAAAATGGCTCCAAGATATTCAATACATTCCATATCATTCGAATGAAGATATCCAAAATACTTTAATCCGATTTGAATCCATTTTCAAAAACTTGAAAAGTGAATTGATGAGTAGATGATCATCCTCTTCGAAAAGAATACCAAATTGGGAATTCAATCTGCCTATTATCCAGCTGCAGTCACTCAACAAGCAAGTGATTTCAAATTGAAATTGAAAATTTGTTTGTATTATTATTGGAATTATACCTCAAAATAGGCTGAACTATCATAATACGTAGATTCAAGTTCTCATGTTTTGATATGATATAATATTAATTCCCAGAGCCGTATATTTTTTTCCGTATTATCTCCATGATAACGTTCAATATTGATACCTTTGTTTACAATACTTGAATGACCAACCTCTTCATTGGATGAATAAAAGGTACAATCTACTGAAAATCGTTCATTCATCAATTGATTAAACATGTCCACTGAAATTGAATTTTTCCCAATTTTATCTATGCCTTTAATCAAGAATATTCTCAAAAAACAAATTATGGCAGAATCCGAAAACCGTGTGGCCAATAAAAAATATTTTTTCAAAGAATGCAATATTTTCGCTTTCAACTATTCATTTTTATTCCATCATGAGAAAATGAGCTCTTCATATAGAGATATATCGATTTGAAGAATCACACAATGGATTAGACGAAAACACTCTCATATATATTGGTACTTTTATTGTTAAAAACATATTTACACTATCACAGAATGAATTCAATAAGTTAATTTGTAAGAATGATCATTTCATCACCATCTTATTGTTCCCCCTACATGAAATGTTGGCTTTGCCCTATTAGGGCCATCAATTACCTTGTTCCAACTCGCTTCAAAATCGTTATTCTCTCCTTTCCTTTTGATATGTACATTGGCGTTAACATTCCCGTGTTCATCTCTATCGAGTTGAGGATCTACTTGCCATGGTTGGTCCTTATTAATATCTGGAGCACCGGGTTGAAGGGATCTCCTCCATCTTATTCTTCCTCCTACGTGATAGGTAGGCTTAGCCCTATTTGGGCCATCGATTACCTTGTTCCAACCTGCATGAAAATCATTATTTTCCCCTTTTCTTTTGATGTTGACATTGGCGATAACATTGCCATGTTCATCTCGAGCGAGTTGCGGATCCAGTTGCCATGATTGGTCCTTATTGAAATCTGGTGCACCGGGTTGAAGGGATCTCCTCCATCTTATTGTTCCCCCTACGTGATATGTTGGCTTTGCCCTATTCGGGCCATCGATCACCTTGTTCCAACCTGCATGAAAATCATTATTTTCCCCTTTTCTTTCGATGTTGACATTGGCGATAACATTGTCATGTTCATCTCGAGCGAGTTGCGGATCCAGTTGCCATGGTTGCTCCTTATTGAAATCTGGTGCACCGGGTTGAAGAGATCTCCTCCATCTTATTGTTTCCCCTACGTGGTATGTTGGCTTAGCCCTATTCGGGCCATCAATAACCTTGTTCCAACCTGCATGAAAATCGTTATTTTCTCCTTTACGTTTGATGTTGACATTGGCTATAACATTCCCGTATTCATCTCGAGCGAGTTGAGGATCCAGTTGCCATGGTTGATTTTTATTGAAATCTGGTGCACCAGGTTGGAGCGATCTCTTTTCCCGGATATCATCAATTTCTGCAGCTGATATGAGTGATACAAGAAGTATCGTTGATATCTGGACTAACATCTGAAAAAAACACATAATTTCAAATTCTAATTGGGCCTAAATATATTGATCATTAACGAGACAAGTCATGAGGTGACGCATTGAAATACTTATAATTGGAACATTCCTAAAATGTATATGATAATCTTTTGAAAACACAAATGAAAACATAATAAAATTTGGAATCAAATTATCAGTAGTAATACCACTAGTGACTGTCTGTCGATTTATTTCTGAACGAAACTGAGTTGCTTGAAAACACCACGAGTACGCAGGACGAGTGGTGTTTTCTTTAAGCAACTCAGTTGAGTTTAGAAATAAAAGACAGACTTATGAGATAAATTCAATCACGAGTGGTATTTTATAAGACTATTTCACGAACAAAGTGAAAGGTCCAAAAATTCAAATTCGGCAGAATGAGAAGAAGAAATTTAATAATAATAAATAATTCAAATTTAATTATAATCATGAAATATTTATTGTAACTATAAACAATTTGTTTTAATTATTATTTGTTACCTATAACAATAAATATTTTTTTATGAGCACGAACATACATTATTCTCGACTATAATTATTATAAATTGTAAGAATTTTGAATAGTATGACCGTTATTTGGAGTAAGCCATTAAGTATCTGTACAGTTTTTATCACCACCTTGGCGGGTTTTGGAGGATATCGGGTTATATGCAATTCTGATTCTTAAACAGCCTTTGTTGTCAGTCTCTTCCTTAAAAAAATGTAACATGGAAAAAGTTACTCCGTTACATCTCCAAGCTACTTCTACTGCAGCTATGTGAGAAAACTTCTTTTGGAGTCCCTCTGGCGTGTCTTCGTCCTATTGTAAGCAAATATTTCTATATTCGTCTTATGTCATAGCGACAGAACTTATTTTCTTTTTTTCGGGTACAGCTTGCAACAGTTTTCTCTTACTATCTCGAGCCGCCCTCGCCTCCTTGAACATTATATCTTTTGATACTCACAAAAATATTTTTCTTGTACTAATTTTGCAGTAGTGTTCGATATGGTTTCAATAACACTCCCCTTGTAATCACTACCATCAATTTTCCGCATATTGAATACCCAGTCTTCTAGAATGAATGCTAATCTTTCGTTGCTATTCTCTGCTTCTAATTTGTAGTTGCGTTCCCCACAGAACGTCATGAATTGTCTCCATATATAAGATTTTGATTTTTTTGTGTTACTGGGTATATTTTTTTCAATATTTTGGTTTATTAGTAGCACCGAAGCGACTAATTTAGACGTTTGCATTGCGATCCGTATCCATGGTTACGTCGTTGAACACGATGCTGATAGACCAATCAGAATTGAAAGACAGCTGGTGTTTTCGCGATAATACAAGCTGTCTTTGGTTTCTGATTGAACAGATTTTGTGAAAATTCCAAGGTGTGTGAAATAGTCAGTGTAATAAAGTAATCTCGGAGAAGTGGGTGTCAGGAATAACTCCACCGAGTATTTCGAACCAATCTGATGCTTTGCTTCGCATTTTTTTGGGCAAAGCTTTTATACCACTTCCTTTATATATATTCTGATGTATGGGACTCATCTGAATTGAACAGAAACTACCAATAAATATTGAACTACTCGAATGGTTTCACAATTATATCAACATAATTGCGAAAAAAAAATTAACCAGGAGAGGAGAGGAGAAGAAGTAGCTAATAATGAGATATTTATCAGCAATTTCAAGAATCGGGTAAAGTTTCCACTAAATTTTGTAATATTTTATTGGTTAGATCTCGTTCCCTCTGTGTGTTGATCAACATTATATTTTTTGATTCAATAGTTGAATGGGCTCTTGGTAGACTTCAAATGCAATATGTGTATAATAATGATTTATATTGTAAGTAGTTATGCTAAACCACATACGAAAGTGATATAACCCGTTGCTTATACTCGAGACAGTTTATATTATGATACCCTTTATTGGTATCTAGAAAATTATATTACATTTCTTTAAACACTACTGAGCACAGAAATACCACAAAATATTGCTTGCATGTTGTATAAAAATAGCAATATGGAGAAAATATTCACATAAAAAATATAAAGGATATCAAATTTGAAAATAATAATAAAATTAGTTATAAGTTATTACAGAGTACAAAAATTATATATTGAAAATTGAAAAAAATATAGCAAGAAGAGTGAAAAGGTATAGATGGAGTTGCATACTATGTATTTCTTCTGAAGGAATGTTTTCTACCAAATGTACACTATGATCTCCAAAATGTTCAGATATAATCGAAGGGAAAAATATGCTGGATGAATCTGAAGGCGAAAGGAACTTTTCGATCAACACATAAATCACTACACTACAACCCCATGTATACGAAAAAAAACTTCCATTTATTTTTCGTCGACTTCGGTAATAAATGAAAGCCAGTTCAATCTATGAGAACATTGTTCTCTATTCACTGATTTCACGATCATTGACTTATCTCAAATTGTCCCAGAAAAGACAATTCTTCACCACTTTATGAAAATATTCTATTTTTTTATAGAGCTACCAAAATCACAATTCAATCTTAAAAGATGATTAATTACCTTCATTGCTACTTCTTCGTTACTATTTCTCTCGTACTAATCACCGCTGCTAAACTTGAACTGACCATCCCTGCCATTCACCATCTTTTTATATTCCTCATGTCCCAGAAAATGCTAATCTGAATTGTACTTCACAATTTACCATAACCAGAAAAAAGTCCTCTATAAAGATAAACTCAGATGTCGAATAAGTTCATTATTGCAAGAACAAAATCGGGACTTCCCAAGTTATTGCCACCGAGTGTTCTCTACACTAAAGAAACCAGTCTCGGATTCGCTTATCTCAAACGAAATTTGTAAACAAATGGATGTTAGTTTCAATAAATGTGTCGAGAAATGTGATGTATGAGAACTTCTGACAGAGGAAAAAAAAAATATTTATTCAATGAGTGTTTTACATCAGTACAAAGTATGCAATTTTTAGTATGTATAATGACGAGTTATCGTATCGATCCAGACATGGGAAATTAGATATGGCACTTTTCTGATTTTTTTGAGTGTAGCACATTTGTTTTATCCGGTGAAAATATGTTTATTCTTGTGATACTTCTTACTTCATTATAATTATTATTTAAAATAAAACACTCAATTTTTTCATTCTACATAATATCATATAGCATGTACCTACCCAAAATAAGTAGTTTTCCAGTTATTCACTTTTCTATCTGAGAGATTCATCTCCAACACACTTTTCTATGTAAAGTAACATTTGCAACAATAAGCAGCAGTTTGATTATGAATTACAAAGATAAAGCAAATTTTCATAACTCACATATCCACTGAATATTACACAGGATGTACAAAACAATCGGTCGATTAAAGAAAAATGTGTTCAAAAGAAAACCACTCTTTGTTCTCAACATTGATTTTCATTTACAAAAAGTTTAAAAAAAAAAATTGAACCGACGAAATACGGAACTGAAAAGTAAAAAATAAAATAAACCTTCTTAGTCCCAATAACTAAGCTCCTAAACTAATGTAAGTAACTAATTTTGAGTCGGCGCCAAACAAACAAGCAAATGAATTAGGTAAGGCGTAAAATGATGGCATCGAGTTGCGCGGTGACATTCTGATAATTTTTTTGAAGTAATTTGATGATCTTCGTTGATTGTTCGTTTGGCGCCGACTCGAAATTATTTACTTACATTAGTTTAGGAGCTTAGTTATTGAGACTAAGAAGGTTTATTTTATTTATTACTTTTCAGTTCGGTATTTCGTCTGTTTAATTTTTTGTTAAAAAGTTTTTATTTTTCAATTTTTTGTGGCTGAAATCTACTAATTACTACCTACTTGTTTTTTGATATAATGATTCTGACGGATGTGAAATAATGAGAGTAGCGATCTGTCATTGTCAACTACATATGTGTGTGCCAATGTTCACAAGTGAAAAATCAATTATCCCCTATTTTTTCACCCGTAAGGGTGGATAATTTCATTCGAAATCCAAAAATGAGGTATACCCTATCTATTAAAAAAAGAATCTACAAATCGAAGAACCCAGTACAAAGTTATGCCTGATAGAATGGGTTAACGGACCAGAATTCAGAGGGTGAGTGATCAATATCCTTCATTTTTCTACCCTTAGGGGTGGATTTCATCTTTTAAATTCAAATGGGACCAACTTCCAGTGAAAAAAATTATTGTATCGGACGTCTCAGTGAAAAGTTATGCGTGATCATACATAAAAAAAATATACGCGTCGACTAGAGAACCTCCTCCTTATTGGTTTCGTCGGTTAAAAATGAGCTCAAGTTCAAATATATAAGCAAATGGTTCCTGTTGGAGATATGGTCATCAGCTGATATGGAGCAACAAAGCATTTGAGTGTTTGTGAAGATCATTGTTTTTTGTTTTTGTTGAAGATTTGTTGTGATTTTTATAAACTTTGTAGACATTTAGTGAACATATTATCTGTTGATAAAGTGTAAGATTCCTTTTTCCATTGAAAAATCCAATAATTTTGCTAATTATTTGCTAATTATGCCTCTGGAAGGATATCGGATAAATCTCACGTGCTCGTCGTGATTGAATCGGTTGCTACAACCCATAACAGCATAAAATGTCATGATAAAAAAAACTATTCTGGCTTGTTATTATGATGACAACGTATTTTAGAACTGGAAAATCCATGTTTATAACACCTCTATAGACTTTTGCACTAAGTTCACAATATTCACTCTGAACTGAGGATCACAACAATGTCGAGGATATTTTTTTTTGGGATATCATTTTCTGGGAAAAATTGACAAGGAATACACACGTTCTCTAATGGAAAAAAGCTTTGCTTGCCTCCTCATCAGCTGTTTGACAACTGTCCGATTACGTCACTGACAGTGCTCTATCAAATGTTGATAAACATATATGAATGATTGGCTTATTTTCACATTAGCGAAAGTTACGAATATGACTGAAATCTTACCGAATGATTTTGTGGTGTTCACGAAATAATCTTCCTGAATATCTCTCAACTATGACAAAAAGAGACTAACTCCCTCGAGCTAAAGCTCTCGGGCGTTATTCAGATTATTAATGTTGATATCAGGGCCGGATTAATAGGTGTGGAGGCCCTAGAGCAACAAAGGAGTGGAGGCCCCTAATGATTTTTTAAACAAGTTTTTTATTTTTTTATTTATTGTGGAACAAATCAAATTTTTTCGACACGAGCATATGTAGGTATAATAAAATACAAGAAATAAATTAAATTACAGCGTAAACGAATGGATTCTTGCGAGCTTTTTTCGACGAAAAATCATTGATGATTTCGGTCAAATCCAGCATCTGGAGAAAATCATTCTCAATGCTAAGAAGCGATAACTTTGATAGGCGGCTTTGTCTCATCGTAATTCTCCTATTTTTTTCATTTTGGAAAATGAGCGCTTTCCAGTGCAATTTGACATCATCACATTTTCAGTTGTAATATCACAAGAGAGTGAAAATAATTCGACAGATTTTCGAAAACTTGTTGCCAGGCAATAGATAAGAGAGACCAACTGGCTCGAGTGGCTATTGCCAACAAGTTTGAGAAAGAAATCTAGATAATTATTTTCTACTATATCGAACTCTCGTGTGGTATTCTTAAGATTATTTTTTGATGTTATGATCATAAACACATTTCCTTGCAAAATTATATAATGTACTAAACCGGTTTTGATTCATTTCACACTTTTCAAGCGAATTGATGACAGACGTCAAATTAAAAATATTACTTTTCAGACAATAAAAACAAAATACCTCAAATTATTCCCGCGACAATTTTCTAGATAGAATATTCCCACTATTGATTGGCCAAAACGTATATGAATTATTTGAATTGAACGTTTCTATTGGTTTCTAGCAATGTCAAAAAATAATCACTGTAATTTCAATGTTTGAGAATGTAGCTCTGAAATTTTGGTTTTCAAGAATTTGATAGTAGAACATCTTAGATTGGTCTTTTTGAGAGTCCTTTTTCAGAAGGATTTACATTTGTTGCGGAACGTCATCCTTCTCTTAGACTCACACTTTCAGATTTCGGGGATTTCTCTGCTACAAGCGCACCACTCAGCGGACACTTGTCAACACCAATAAATAGGAAAAACAGGTATAGACGGGCAAAGTGTTTGTAGAATCGGCAGAAAAATAGTCAACAGAATTTGAACTTTTGTTCTATTATGGAATGCGCACAGGGCTCTTATGAATAATTTGATGCAATCATATTCATAAATTGAAATATTATTTTCTTTTGCTTATGATTATTGAATTTCATTGTGTATCTAGATCGCTGTGTCATTCGAAGAATACATCGACAGAAAATCCTTCATTTAATTAAAAAAAATGTATATTTTTTTTTAAATTCAATTGTTCTTGTTTTTACAGCTAATTTCGATACGATATAATATTTTGTATGATAGTATGATGTTTTACTTGGTAATTGTTTCTCGCAAATACACATGATTCATCAGATCGAAGATTAATATTAACCATGGATTTTGACAAGAATACGAAACATGTTTTTGAATGTTTAAAACGAAAAATGGAAGGAAAAAGTGGGGGAACTCTTTCGTTGTCAGATTTTTTATATATCATTTTGCATATCCTTCGGTATTTGTTACGAAATTTTACCTAAAAAATTATATTGTGGAGGCCCCTATCTTGTGGAGGCCCCGGGGCTGCAGCCCCGTTTGCCCCCCTCTTAATCCGGCTCTGGTTGATATGGTCTCATCAAAATGTCTCGAAATTCAAGGTACTCTCGATAGAATTACGATGAAAATGATAGTCGGCTATTTGTCATAGACATGCGATAGGTTTGGTATAAACAATGGTAAATTCCTACTCGTTTTATAGCAAGGTGGGTGTATATTCGCGGATATACTAGCAACATTGGATATTCGCTGATATTGGGATTTGATCGGTTAGATAAATGCATTTGATCAGCTGAATTCATTTCGAGGTATATAATCCATATTATCAATTAGCTTGGCATATTTGGCTATGATTTTTATACTTTTAGACTGTGCATATTTTCCAACAAAATTGAAATCGTCAAATAAAATAAATAAGGTAATTCTGTCAAATTTATCTGAAATACAATACAACTCTTATTAATGACAAGCCAAGATTTGGCGAATTCATTGGTAATTTATTGTGAGCTGAGTAAAAGTCGTTCGAACAGAAAGGTGTAAAATAAATCGCTTCGGTATATAACCAAGTTCAGTCAAATCCAAACGGGTTTTGAATTTGAAAATTATACCGGTGTGTAAAGTTTGAGGCACTGCATTATTATATGCTATAAGTTCATATTCCCATTTCAACGATGTGCCACTTGGCCCCCCATGCTATTTAAAATTTTGAAGATGATGTGCCCCTTTCGCACCATCTATCGGGCAATCACAATGTCTTGTATTACAAAAAGTAGTATCGGTGATATCATACAATCCTTTTTTTTTTCATTTTTCCACGTCGAACCGATCAAAAGTTATAAGGGGGGGAACTTAAAAAGCAGCAAAATCAAATATAAACGAAATGAACAAAAAAATGATGATTGGAAAGAGAATTGAATAATCTTTTCAGCGATGTGCCACATGACCCGCCCATGCTATTTAAAATTTTGAAGTTGATGTGCCCCCTCCCCGCGCCATCTATCGGGCACAGTCACAATGTCCTTTATTTCAAAAAGTAGTTAGGGTGATATCATACAATACCTTTTTTTTCATTGTTCTACGTCGAACCGTTCAAAAGTTAACAGGGGGGGGGCTATTAAAAGCCGTACTGTATTGAACCATATTGAAATCATGGAAGGTGTTTGTAAAGAAGTGGAATACAGGGTATTATATTGATGATGAATACATCATATCACTTGATGTGACTTCGATGGAATCAGAAATGCCACAAGAGTGAAAGCATTATTTTCAAGTGGGTCATAATGATGTTATTCTGCAAAACACGAATAGTGCCAAACAAAAACAAGAGGTTTTAAAAGTAACGACTGATGGTTTGATCGGGGAGTCGACGTTGGGCTTTTGCCGTGCCCAAAAGGGCAATGGGGGCAGTTAGAGAGTTGAAAGGGATAAGAAGCCCTATTATACATTTGAAGATTATGGTTTTTGGAAATAGTCCACATTTATTTCTGTAAGTAAAAAATATCTGCTCTATACATTTGAAATTCATAACCAGGTACTAGGAGGGATTCATTGTTTCCTTGTTTCATTTTTCATTTATATTTCATTTAATTCTTGTAGTCCTTTTAATAAATATTTTTCTATACTTTTTTACAAAGTGTTTTCAATCATTAAAGGGTCAGAATCTACCAAGTTAGTCGTGAACAAACCCCAATTCACGACAGTATTTTTGGCGAATAAGCCAAATGTGCTTCACAAATCCTACATTTTTTTAAAGCAACGTCATGTCTAGTTTCATACACAGACCATGTATGAAGACCACTCATCTCTTTCTTTTGCTTCAGTTCATGTTCCTTTTATACTTGCCTTCAGAAACAGCAACTACTCTTGGACAATGATTATCGAACAAAGATATGGAACAAAGTTTCTACAATGATTATCTTCAACAGCATTGCTGTAGAAATGGTTTACAAGGATATAGCTAAGGCTTTTGCTCACTTTTTGAGTTTTCAAGGCTTTCATATTTGTATCTATCCTAATAAATAAGTGTCATTTATGGAAAGTAACTTTTAGATGCACTTTAAAAATTAAACCAAGAAAGGTAGTATGCCCTGATTATGTTTCAGCCCCTTGAAATTTCTTCTTTATTTATGCACTGAAGAACCCCGCACCAAATACATGGGAAAATGGCTCTCAGCCAATTTTAATTTTTTTTTAGGATATTTTAGTACAAGTCACTAGAAGTTACACGTGCAAGTTTGAATTAGTTTCTATGTCTAGTTTCGGAGATATGAATTTTTGAAAATCATTAAAATGGCTGTTTTACTAAAACATAGTAAGGTTCACTTATCAAGTATTACTTTTTAGATGATTAGTAACTAAATAATAGCATCGCTGGTTTAAAGGAAGTCAGATGAGATGTCAGTCAGTCGGTCGTTAAGACAAAAAAAGGGACTATTATACAGCGTGGGTCAAAAATAGCGACAATTTAACATATTTCGCCAATCTTTATCATTGGTCCCATTAATGGGACTGAGCATTTTCCATCAAAGAGATGTTCATTGGGAGTCTTATCTAATGACAAGGAAATTTTATTTAAGAGTTCTAACGTTCTTTCAAAACAATAATTGTTTAAAAAAAAATTGTTTTTTATACTACATGTTTTTAACATTAGTCACTTAAAACAGCCCATTTCAGACAATAAATCCGCTTTGAAGCCAGAACTACTTGAGAAAGACTCATAGTTATTGCTTAATATGATTATCTACAAAAAGCCATAATCACATTTTACAAATATAAATTGAAATGGGTTTTGCACCTAATATTGTTAATTATTCTTGAATGGACCTGTCAATTTGAATTATATTTTACAGTTATACTTCAAAGTAAAATCTCGACACAATTTCCTATGTCTGGTTTTTGAAATATAAATAAATGAAAATTGATATTCTATAGAAAATAGTATCCAATCTTATTGCTTGATGAAATAAAATATTATCTTACGGCGCAAAACAATTGCGCCGTTAAAAACCGCATGAACATAAACCGTGTGACTATCACCGGCGTGGCTATTGACACGTTGTTGGTATGCGGTTTTCCACCTTTTTAACGAAAATTCGGTGTTCAGATCCATATAAGTCGCTTCGTGACTATTCCACAAATATCTATAAATAATAATTATGAACCCTCCCCGCAGAAGCATCAATTAGCTCATAATATGTCATTGAGCGTCCAGTAAGGTATTATTATTATGTTATTAACTGCGCAGGATAATTTTTTTTTCATAAGGAGCTCTGCAAAATTAACTTAAAACCCATCAGCGATGTATTTCCTGTGCCGTTATTAGTTACTTGAAAATAAAAGTAGTTCATTAGCTGTTAATCTTGTGTTGAGAAAACCAGTGCATTATAGAAATCAAATAAAAATGTTTGACAATGGAATATTTACATATTATTTACCCGCGCAAAAAACTGGACTTTAAAACCCACGTAGTTTTTAAACTCGCAAAAAAAATATCCGCTAACAGAAAACGGCACAGGAAATACAATGTTTATGGGTTTTAAGTTAATATTGAAGGGCCCGTTACGCAAACAAATCGTAATAATAATATAAACTGGACCCTCAATGATACATTATAAGCTAATTAAACTTCTGCGGGGAAGGTTCATAATGACTATTTATAGAAATTCGTGCAATCGTCACAAAACGTAGAGTACGACTTACATCGATCTGGATACCGAATTTTCGTAAAGCAAGTGGAAAACCGCATACCAACGTGTCAATAACCACGCCGTTGATTGTCACACGGTTTATGGTCAAGCGATTTTTAACTGCACAATTGTTTTGCGCCGCAAGATCGTATTTCATTTCAATATTTATATTTCAGACAAAGGAAATTATTGAAAGTGTAGGGTAATTTACTTGAAGTATAACTGAAAAATATGATCCAAATCCATTCAAAAATAATTAACAAACATATATATTAGATGCAAAACCTATTTCAACTTATATTTGTAAACACCCCCTTGTATAATTACTTTAAGTCTTCCTCAAGTAGTTTTGGCTTCGAAGCGGATTTATTGTCTCGAATAGGCTGTTTTAAGTGACTAATGTTAAAAACATAAAGTATAAAAAACAGATTTTTTTTAAAACAATTAGTGTTTTGGAAGAAAGTTAAAACTTTTCAAGAAAATATTCTTGTCATTAGAATAGACTACCAATAAACATATTGTCAATGAAAAATGCTCAATCCCACTAATGAGACCAATGATAAAGATTGGCGAAATATGCTGTGTTGCTATACTCGACCCACCCTGTATAATAGGCGGCTTTTTTTGTCTTAACGACCGACTGACTGACATGTCATTTGATTTCCTTCAAACCAGCAATTCTGTTATTTAGTTAAAGTAAAACCAGAAATCTAAGAAAGTCGTAAATCAATATTAGCCGACGACTTTCATTATTACCTATTGTTCGAAATATAGATAAGCAATAAAAGTGTGTGTCCCTCAAAAGATTCCCAGATCTGGATTGAAATATCTCATGAAATAGTTTGGCATTTTAATAATAGTGGGCTCTCCATTATTTTTGGCTTTTGTTGACAGTTTTGTATTTAAATTTATTTGATAATAAAAAATCTCCTGAGGTTGTTTTAGAACCCTTGGTGAGTATATGTTTGAATGTGTGTAAATAATAAAATTTACTTACCTGGCCACCAGACGTTCAGTACTAATGGGCTATTAACGAGATTATAGCGATGATGGACTATTTACGGTTACAAAATAAATTACCTACCAGATTTGGAAAACAGACCGCTTTCCAATTTCAGAAATAAAAGGGGGAAAGTAAAACAACATTTAGTGATTACCTAGGCGTCCATGGGCTCATCCTGAAGCTAGTACTTCAACTGGTTGTCGTAGTACCACTAGTCGACAAATGTTACACCCTCATGGGAAACAAATTATATTAAATGTTTATACTTCCCTTCTGGAACGTGGAATGTCCAAGGATCAAGCTGTGCAAGAAAGTGCTTCTTTAACGAAAACACCGTATTCCACAGTGTTTAAAATAGAAAGTAACCCTATTGAAAAAAAAAGGAACGAAAAGACTCTGGCAGTTCGAAGAAACTATATGGCTGTGATGTAGATATTATTCGAAGAACAATATATGCCTTGTATAAAGAGCAAATTGTGTCTGCATTAGATATTTTAATGCAACGGCTTGAAAAGAATGAAACTTTTATCCAGTGGTGCAAAGAGACTTTAAGGAAGACTCTTTCACAAAACGGATTTGAACATAAACAACTCACTAGTAGCAGAAAAATCTCAATGGAATCTGTGCGCCTTAAGAAATGGAGATTTGAATATTTATTGGCAATAAACGAATTTAGAGAATATGGTAGAACAGTAGTGTTTTTGGATGAAACTTGGTTCGATACACACGATATTCCAAACAAAAGTTGGGTAGACTCATTTGACTTGTGCCAAACTAATGCGCCGTCTAATATAGGAAAACGCATTACGATAATTCACGCAGGAACCAAAAAAGGTTTTACACCAAATGCGTTGTCTTTATCGGCGAAGAATAGTAAGGACTCTTTAGTCGATTATCATGATGATACCTCATCCGAATTATTTGGAGACTGGTTCCAAAATAAACTCATACCAAATATCGTCATGGATTATGTTAGATGACTAGATAAAGCACCATGTTCAAATGAAACCAAAGCCACTATACAAGAATATATGTTAAATACTATGAGGAAAAGTGCACAAAAAACAGTTACTAGAAGTTTTACGCAGTTATTCAATAAAAAAGAAATATTTTTGTGATTCATTGGCTGAAAGCTTGGGACATACGGTGCTCAGACTTCCTCCTTATCACTCTATGTTTAACCCAATTGAACATATATGGCATCAGCTTAAGTCAGCAGTTCGAAGAAATAACACTTCTCCAACCTTGAGTTCAACTGTGGTAGCTCTTACTCAAACATAAACTGCAAACATTCCTGATAGCAGCTGGGCCAAGTGTGTTTCCCATATTAAAGAGGTGGAAAAGTCATATATGGATATAGAAAAAATTCCCAAAGAAAAGTTTATTATCAATTTGGATGACGACAGTGAAAGTGAAACTGATCTTCGTGAGTAATTTTGTTTATAAATACCTTTTATCGAGAAACTACATTTTTTATAAAGTATAAAGTTTGACATTTTACATTAATTAGGTATATCATATATTATTATATAATATAATATAATCATATATATATTATTATCAAATATTATATATAAATAAACAATTCTCATTTATATTCAAGCGATTTTTCTTAATAATTATCGTAACCCAATATCAGTTTACCTACCTATAATACAAAATTTAATGGCTACGGCAGGTACAACTCTGCGTAGAATGCACCGCCTGCTGATAACTCAAGTGGTTGGTGATTTACGACCTTCCTAGATTTCTGGTTTCACCATACTAATCATCTAAAAAGCTAAAAAGTCATACTTTTGGATGAGTGAACCTTACTATGTTTTAGTAAAACAGCCAATTTTATGATTTTCAAAATTTCACATCTCCGAAACTAGACATAGAAACTCATTCAAACTGCACGTGTAAACTTTCAGTGACTTGTACCACAATGTCCCAAAAAAAATTCAAAATTGCCTGAAAGCCATTTTTCCATGTATTTGGTGCGGGGAACCATTTTCAAAATAGCACATGTATTTCCTAAAATATTGGTGTTTAATTAATTACCTATTGTTACCTTCGTTGACCAAAGATGATGAACAAGAGTGACTATTCTGAAAAAGTGCAACTCAACTGAAGAAGAATACAAAATGATTTTCTACCAAAAATCGAAAATCGTACATTTAGCAAACAGAATAAAATACGATGGTGCGTCCAATCGAAAGCTGTAGATTTCGCAACTTATTGGATGACATTCTGACCTGACAAATAATAACTGATTTGTTTGTGAAAGATGAGCTGTTTATATAATATTCAATTCTAGAAAAAAAGAGACTGGCGGACGAGTTATGCATCATTGTCAAATAGCATCTAATTAACACAAACGAACGAACATACTATGAAAGGAGAATACAGGACAAACAAAATGATTAATTCATTAAAGAACATAAAAAATTATTCATAGCAATTTTCTCAGAAGAAAACTCGTCAGATTGAAGTAGTGGGACCATGAAAGCTTCTATCAAACGACTTATGTGTTTAGAAAATGTATATATCAATACAAATTTGAGATTCCTTCATTCTCTCAACAGCCGCCTCTTTGATGTACGATTTGGCCTACCTATACATAATTGGACAATATCTGAAAATGGCAAGGCAGCTTGCCCATTTCTTTTTTAGAAATTAATGCCTTTATTGTGGAGCGGACTCTCATTTCTTCTAAACAATTAGTTCGAACTAACTCCATCCAGTTATGAGCTGTTTTAAATAAAAAACAGAGTATAATTGTTACCGGTTTGCTCCTTATTGATATTTCTCTACATTGAAGAGCTCATTCTCAATGAAATGAAGATAGTATGATGTTTCCGAAAATATAAATAGTTCAAAAATGAAAATATTCCAAAATATAAGCTTCTATCTTTTGCCCATAACAATTTTTCATAATCCTTTATCGGGTGATATTTTGGATTCGAAGAAAGGATGAAATTATGTAGGAACACGATCTCGTATTTCAACCATTGTCCAGGAGGTAAAATTTGTGAAATTTGTCCCAAATTGTATGGAAAAGTTTTTAGTTACGATTCAAGCACTTTCGATTCCATCGGAAATGATTTCCTATTTTAGATTCCGAATAGAACACCTTGTATATTTCGATATTATGATGGTTTTTCTCATATTTTCCATATCCATAAAAAAAAACGTCAATTTCATTATGATATCTGGAGTAACTTGGAAGCATTGAAATGAGAAGATATTCACTTTAAACATCTTTTGATGCAAGGTTTTTTTTTGAGAAAATTGAAGTTTGAATTTTAATTTTTTAGATGCGTAAACTTGGTACTGATCGTATTTGGGATTCAAATATACCATTGGTTTTCTCTTTGAAAAGTAATTTTAGGTAGTATTGTGCCGCTGAGGGCATTTGAAAAACAATTACTTATTGGTTAAAAAAGTTATTTCCATAAATTCAACGGCTTCCAGAGTTGTTGTTCAAATCATCATGGTTGCTAATTCTCATCGGTATTCTAATCATTAAGGATGATTTCAGGCCACTTAAAATAAGCTAGATATGAAAATATAATCAACGAAAAATTAAAAATATATATCCATCAGACTCAGCATTTCCTGAAGATCACATATTTGAAAGATAGGTCTATTTCCGGTGAAAGGGGAACTCCCAAAAATATGTTAGTTACGTTAAAATGTGCTATGAATGCTGTACATCAACATACCGAATTTAGATTATGGAGCAGACTCGTTTTTTTTATTATTCATTCACGAAAAAACTCTTATAAGACTTTATACATTTATTTCTTAAAAAATAGATATAAAAACTATCACAGAATTGATTCAATAAGTTGATTTGGAAAAAATAACATTTCATCTCCATCTTATTGTTCCTCCTACGTGATACGTTGGCTTAGATCTATTTGGGCCATCAACTACCTTGTTCCAACTCGCTTCAAAATCGTTATTCTCCCCTTTCCTTTTGATGTTGACATTGGCGATAACATTTCCGTGTTCATCTCGAGCAAGTTGAGGATCCAATTGCCAGGGTTGGTCCTTATTGAAATCGGGTGCACCGGGTTGAAGAGATCTCCTCCATCTTATAGTTCCTCCTACGTGGTATGTAGGCTTAGCTCTATTCGGACCATTGATTACCTTGTTCCAACCTGCATTAAAATCGTTATTCTCCCCTTTCCTTTTGATGTTGACATTGGCAATAACATTTCCGTGTTCATCTCGAGCGAGTTGAGGATCCAGTTGCCAGGGTTGATCCTTATTGAAATCGGGTGCACCGGGTTGAAGAGATCTCCTCCATTTTATTGTTCCTCCTACGTGATATGTAGGCTTAGCTTTATTCGGGCCCTTGATTACCTTGTTCCAACCTGCATTAAAATCGTTATTCTCCCCTTTCCTTTTGATGTTGACATTGGCGATAACATTTCCGTGTTCATCTCGAGCGAGTTGAGGATCCAGTTGCCAGGGTTGGTCCTTATTGAAATCTGGTGTACCGGGTTGAAGAGATCTCCTCCATCTTATTGTTCCTCCTACGTGATATGTAGGCTTAGCTCTATTCGGGCCCTTGATTACCTTGTTCCAACCTGCATTAAAATCGTTATTCTCCCCTTTCCTTTTGATGTTGACATTGGCGATAACATTTCCGTGTTCATCTCGAGCAAGTTGAGGATCCAATTGCCAGGGTTGGTCCTTATTGAAATCGGGTGCACCAGGTTGAAGAGATCTCCTCCATCTTATTGTTCCTCCTACGTGGTATGTAGGCTTAGCTCTATTCGGTCCATTGAGTACCTTTTTCCAACCTGCATTGAAATCGTTATTCTCCCCTTTCCTTTTGATGTTGACATTGGCGATAACATTGCCATGTTCATCTCGATTGAGTTGAGGATCCAGTTGCCATGGTTGGTCCCTATTGAAATCTGGAGCACCAGGTTGAAGCGACCTCTTTCCTCGGATGTCTTCAATTTCTGCAGCTGTTACGAGTGATACAAGAAGTATCAATAACAACTGGAATATCATCTGAAAATAAATACATTTCAGATTATCATTTTAGCCTAATATATCATATACAGAAGAATAATTCAAGACAGTTGGTGCGTTAGCGACAATTATGGGGAAATGTTTGCAGTGGTATGAAGTTATTAAAAAATGTGGGTTTTCGGAACAACTCAATGAAATAAATTTCAGTACTGTACCAATAAGAATTGTAAAAAATATTTTCACCAATTTTGAAGCTCAGTTTTGCCAAATGTTTGTATGTGAAATTTTTCTGACTGTCAATTGTTGTCAGCACTATATCAAACAATCAGCTTATTTGCGAGAAAAATTAAAACCGCGAGAAGCCGATCCTCTTTCAGTGAAACTTCAAGAATTGTCGATCGTGAATGACAGTAAGATAGGATTATAATTCCTATGACTATGGGAGCCAAAAACACAATCGTTCATATTTTTCCTATTGCAGAATATAAAAGGAAAATTTATTGAGAAAAAAATGAATTTGTCACTTTTGCACAGTCATAGGAAAAAAGTATTGTAATCGTAAAAAGAGAATTGAATATTTTGACAAAAATCAGTTATATAGAACTTACGAAATTGTGACTTCACGCCAAAGCCGTTACGCCGGCCTAACCAAAAATTAATATCAAGGTGTTTTGAAACATTTTTCAATAGTATTTTTTCAAGTTTTCCATTATTTCAATCCAGGGTAGTTTAACGAAGATTTCACTCAATTTTGTAATATTTTATTGAATTGGTTCCTCCATGTAAATCAATATATTACCAGAAGGGTTGTTATTTTCGAATACTCGTTCTCGTATTGACATGAATATAATTTTTCCATGTTGGAATTCAATACCTGTATAATAGTGATGAACGAACTCATAAGTTATTCTGAAATATTCCGAAAAACTCTCAAAAATTAATGATCACAATGACCTATGAATTATTCAGATAAAATCGAGTGAGTTACATTGTATAAATCCAAAGACGTAAATAACTTTCCGATTTCTAAAATGAATCACTACTTTGAAACCCCATGCACACAAAAATCTGGCAACTTGAAACACGCTGCACAACTCTTGACCCCATATGCTTACATTCCTACTATTACAGAAAATATTTCCAGTGTTATTTCAAAAATGTACCCCAAGTTAGAAGCTTTTCAATTTTCAACTAAACTGAATTCCAAAATAACTTAATATATTTTTCTATTCACTGAATTGACTACACCAATAATATTATTCCTAAAATTGTTCACGAAGAAACAACATTCGATTATTCATAATTTGTATTTTATAAAAATCTGCTACAATATTAATCTTATCTAAATAGATAATTACCTTCATTGTTAATCCTTCGTTACTATCTCTCTATAGTACTGCTCACCACTGCTAAACTTGAACTGACCATTCATGCCATTCCCCATCTTTTTATATTCCTCTTCTCCCAAAAAATATTTCAACCCATCTGAACTGTATTTTACAATTTACCATAACCAGAAAAAAAGTCCCCTATAAAGATAAACTCAGATGTCGGATAAGTTCAATATTGCTATGTACAAAATCGGGACTTTACCAAGTTGCCGCCGAGTGGTCTCAACATTTTAGAAAGCGTTCTCGGAATCGCTTATCTCAATAGTAATTTGTAAACGAATAAATGTTAATTTATGATGAAGTTATCGCGAAATGAGATTTATGATGAAGTGACTTTTCAGAATTGAACATGTTAGATTCGATGGTCGTATAATGAGTATTCTATACCTGCCAAAAGTATGCTATAATTGTTTCACGTATAGGTTCAGTATATGGTGTATCTCGATGGGTTATCTCGACTAATCTTCAAATCACAATCAAACTGTTCAACTCGGACAAGAGGAAACCAATACAAAAATGGGAATAAAGTATATACGAATTTTAAAATATTAAAATAGGATTTTATGCTAAACTGTAATGTTTCCTATGACATATTTTGCATGTATTCAACATATTGTGACAGTTGTTAAAAATAATAAAAATTATAAGTTTGTTGCTATCGTATTGTATAAATATTAAATTTTGAAATGACTTAAATTTGTTGTAATTTTTTAAAATATGTTTTTTGGTATGGCGTTGAGATTAACTAAAATTTTGTAGTAATAGCAAACAATTTCTACGAAATACCTTTTTGGAATACTTATTTCAGGAACAACGAACGCAAGTATTAATACACAATCGCTATCTAATTTTTGCACACACTCCTAATACACTACCTTATAGAGATCATTTTTGAAGCATAATGCAAGAGCTCTTTTGTTTTGTTATCGTTCAAAAATTAAAGTGTGCAATTAAAAGGTGTATATGTGGCCGTGTCACCTGTCACAAGTACTTGAACTTAAACCAATAGAAAATTGGTATATGTTCTTTTCCACAAAGTTTCCAGACCTGCGCTCGCATTTTTTTAACTGTAAAATTGAGATTTAAAAAAAGTTTATGATTTTTTTCAATTGTTCTAAATCTTTCCTTCAAAATGTCCATAGTGATTTTCAATAATAACTCAAAGAGTGTGGAAATACTATTTTCTAAAGAAACTGTTTTTTCTAAAATGTCTACTTACTAGATTTTCACAATAAAATATCAAATGGTTTTAGCGGATATTATTTTAAACTTACGAACTGGCACCTCGAACTAAAACATTCCGCCAAAACTTCATTCTGCGTACTTGTTACATAAACTACTACATATAATGTCTTGCTGAAGAAGAATGATCAAAACCTACTTCATGGGAACGTCATGAAGATATGCCATAAGCGTGTATTATGCTTTAGTCAAGTCACAACTAAGATACGGAATTTGTTTTTGGGGGACATGTAGTCAATATTAATTCAAGTTTTGAGTCATTCGTCTACAGATTTCAGGATGACGTCGGAGAAAACCTTCATACCAATGCCTACCTGGCAGGCAGGTTTCATCTTTGTTTTTACTCAAAAGCACATGTACACTCTCGAGTAATTATTCCTTGTTAACAGGAAATCCCACTTTAGCCACTTCTGTTATCCACTTCACCAGAATGTCCTCTTCTTCCTTTGACATGATTGTAGGAGCTCCTGCTTTGCATTCGACAGGATAGAATTTGAAGTGTAGTCTTAGGTATTTTATATTCCATTCCATTTTTTATGGCTTCTAGTGCAGAAGTTAGGCTTTCCAATGAGTGATGGCAATTTTTCTTTGCAGACATTCTGTCAGAACGATAATATCACTACTGTACATTAAACGGACACCACTGGATCTAGTTATGACAGAATTAGGATAATATACTTTGATAGAAAAAGATGAAAAATTCAAATTCTCAAATATTCGAACACATCCATAATTCTGACACATTCATGTCCGAATTTAGGAAATTCCTATCTTGATTGACCATAATTCTGACACCTTAATAATTTTAGGTTATAATATAGATAAACTCTTTTATATTCCGAAATAAAGGAGAGACATAATATAACAACAAACAGGTTCAGTCAGAAGTACTTCAACAAACTTCAGGAGGTGATTCCTCACAAGATTCTAATATGAATTATCCAAATAAATATATTTCCGGAATCGCTTTGTTTCAAAGATACAGGGTGTTAAAGTTTTATTTTTATTTTCGTTTTTTTTAAATATCTTTCGAAATACTGACCTTAATGAAACGAAAATTGCTATTGAGAGATTTTTTGAGGTGTCGAATTCGAACCTGATGTTATTGTTGCTCCTACTCGTAGGGGGCGTCATATACACGTCTTTCTCTTTTTTGAAGATTCCTAACTTTTTTAAGCGTACTTCTAGCACAGTTTTCAGTAAAAAAATCAATTCCTCTATCATAACTACGTAAAAAAGCTGCCCTTGTTAAGAGTCGCTATAAGCAACCGTTTTCTAGATATTTGGACTTGAAAATTTCAAGTCGATTATTTGATAATCGATGCGTGTTGAAGTTATTTTGCATTACTCACAAGAATGCTTAGGAAATGAATTTGACGTTTAGGTAAGTAGTTTGGGTAATCACATATTATGTGACAGTTAAACGTTTTGTTGTTTTGTTGAAGTTTCTGTAAGTTTTAAAACACTAATTTGGAAAAAAAATATTATTCAAACAATAATGCTCATTTAGCCGATATGCATTTCGTTTATGGCCTTGCGGATGGCAATGCGCGCGAAGCAAGACGTATTTACCAGGACCGATTTCCTAATCGAGTACTGCTTCCAGTTCCAACATTTACCAGTCTCCACCGTCGTTTGGCAGAAACAGGTAGCTTTGAGAGGGCAGCTGCTATTATTGGAAGACCACGAGCAGTCCGAACGCCAAAGGTGATCCATAGTCTGTAACTGATATAGGGGTAATCACTCCAGCAGATTCCAAAGATTTGAGTAATTTTTCCACACGTTCACATAAGAAACATCTCTTTCACGTGTGAAAACTGGCTTTGTATGTGATCTGTGTTGCAAGAGCACTTCATAGTTTGGGACACATCCTATTCGTTGTTCGATAACTGATATAAATTCTTCAAGAATATCACTTACCAATTTTATTGGTTGTATGGATATGGTGGCTGTACGTTCATTTCCCTTATCTATATTCTTTAATTCAATTTCAAGGTTTCTAATCTGAACGCTCCCAGGTAATGGATCGAGGCCTTTCGGAAATATGAACTTGCCCTTGTAGGAAACAGTGAAGAAGCTGTTTTGAACGCTCTCGACGAGAATCCAGAAACAAGTACAAGAATAATTGCTGAAGCTCTCAATTCTACTCAGTCCAAAGTTTGGAGAGTTATCCACGATCAACAATTTTATCCATACCATATTCAAAGGGTACAAGCTCTTTGGCCACGAGACTTTCCCCAATGCATTACTATGTGTCAGTGGTTTCTGAGAAAATTGGCTGGAAATCCAAAATTTTAAGGATATGTACTCTTCACGGTCGAGGCAAACTTCTCCCGAAATGCTATCACAAACTTTCATAACACCCATGTTTGGGCTCTGGAAAATCCGCACGCAGTTAGTGAAAGACATTATCAGTATAAATTTTCTGTTGATGTATGGGCGGCAATAATTGATAATTACTTGACAGGTCCTTTCTTTGTTCCGTTCCGATTGAACTTACAGAGACTTTTTAGAAAATGAATTTCTGGGACTACTCCAGAATGTACCATTGGAAATTCGTATCCGCATGTGGTTTATGCAAAATGGTGCTCCGGCCCATTTCAGCGTTGTAGCCAGGGAATTCCTTAACACTGTCTATCCAAATCAATGAATGGGTAGGGGTGTAGAAGAACCTAACCAGGCGTGGGCACCAAGGTCCCCAGATCTAAACCAGCTAGATTTCTATTTTTGGGGACATTTGAAGTCACTAGTTTATAAAACTGCAGTAGCGACCGAGGAAGATCTAAGAAACCGAAATAGTAGACGCCTGTGAAACAGTAAGAAACACACCAATAACTTTTGAGCGGGTACGAGATTCAATGACTAGAAGACTGAATGCCTGTATCTTCGCTGAAGGTGGACATTTTGAACAAAATATTTGAATACAATTTAGTTTCCTTTATTTTATTTTATTCTGCATATCTAAAATTTCTTGAAATGAAATGGTGATATTTCTTGCAAATTTTATTAAAACAAATACAGATTTTGCACCCTTGATACAAAAATAACTATTTCAAACGAGTAAAAATAAATAGAATAGGTGGCGCCCCCTACAAAAAAACAAAACTACTTACTTAAAGTCAAATTCATTTCCCAAGCATTCTTGTGAAAAAGGCAAAATAATGGTAATAACTTCAACACGTATCGATTATCAAATAATGGACTTGAAATATCTAGAAAACTTTGCTTATAGCAACTTGTAACAGGGGTAGCTTTTTTACGTAGAGATGATAGAGGAATTGATTTTTTCATTGAAAAATGTGCTAGAAGTACGCTCAAAAAAGTTATGAATCTTCAAAAAAGAAAAAGACGTGTAGGTGGCGCCCCCTACGCGTAAGAGCAATAACAACATCAGGTTCGAATTCGACACCTCTCAATACCAATTTTCGTTTAAATAGGGTAAGTATTTCGAAAGTTATTTAAAAAAAAAACGAAAATACAAATAAAACTTTAACACCTTGTATCTTGGAAACGAAGCGTTTCCGGGGATATATTTATTTGGACAATTCATATTAGAATAAAGTACTTCTGACTCACCCTGTATAACAATCAATAAATATGTTTTTGTGGCAATAAAAATCTTACCTGGAAGTAACTCAAAAACACATTTTTCTTACAGAACAGAACTGAGTTGCCTTCGCACTCTTAATTTCACTCATTAACAATATTTAATTTGTTAGATTGGTAATGTTGATTTTTGTAACAGATTATCAAATCATACATCAAAATTGTTGTTTTTTCTGGAAACCTTAATTTATTGATTGAAACGGAAAGTGTCAGGATTTGGTGCAGGGTCCGCATTTGGTACATTTACCTTAGTTGCAATTAATTCATTTTGTGTTCAGATAAAAGAAATATTGATGGCTATGTCCGGTTTTCTTTCAGTGGAGGAATTGCGGGGGCCTTAATCTTATCTGCGATTCTTTTTTTCATATATTGTTCATTGAATAGGTATAGGTATTTCTACTCTTTCAGTAATAGATTTATTTTCGTATTGTATTTGGTTTAGACTAGATCGTTTTTCTTGCAGCTGATAGTTCCTTTATTGTATTCCAAATTATTTTACTGTCGCCTTTACTAAGGTTGATTAATTTGGTAATATGGTAATATGGTTTTTATCATCAATTTATGTATTACCCATATTTCGGTATCTCAAATATTCGTATTTTTAAATGTCATATTTTTTTTTACTGTTTGTAGCCCATTTCTGTGGTTTATACTCCTTACTAAACCTTTTGTTAACCAGTTTATTCTTTTAATTTCATGTTTTATTTTATATAATTTTGAGCAGCTTTCAATTGTTTATTTCACAAGGAATATAAAGTAATCTGTATATGTCTCAACAACTTGTAGTGAATGAAAGGGGGTCCAATGGTGTTTTTTTAGTTTATTCCTTAATTTATCATATTTGACGATAGTTTATTAATTGAATTTATTGGAATAACAGGATGAGTGGTAACTCCATCAGTGTTGTAGAGTGATCTGTCACATCTATTTCTAGCAGTGCAGATGACGCAACAATCTATTTTTTTTAAATTTTTATAGAATATATGGTCCGAGCATGTGTTACTCTGCAGTGTAGTTGGGCAGTTTAGCAAGGAGTGAATATTGAATTCATACATTGTATTCAGATAGTCGAAAACACCGTCCTCAACCAATAAATATATTTAAATTCATATCACTTGCAATAATGTGATAGTTTGTATTCTATTTTTGAGCTTTTCTCAGATATTCTCCCAGACCTGTGGTGAATTGTCTCGAATTAGAGCAGTTATACAAAGATAATTCATTATATCATTTGAATTTTACTTCTATAGCTTTTCATTTCTATTTCGAACTTACATCATTGATTGGTTGATGTGTATATCAAGACTCCGTCACATTTGTTTACGTCTCCTTCATTGTATGTGAAATAAGTTGATATTGGGAATTTCTCTTGTTTGTGTCTAAATTGATAGTTTCTAATGAATATGCCTATCTTGGTGTTTTGATATAATAGTAATAATAATATTTATTCATCATTCCGTTTTACAGATAAAGTCAGATGATACAATTATAACATCGAACATAAACATGACAATACAATAAATAGAGTACAGAGAAGTATAGATGAATAAATTGTTATCCCACTGAGGGCAAGCCCTGTGCGTGGGTGAATATTTTGGTAAAACATATAACAAGTATTATATCAAGTAGTATAAAACACTATCTACAATATAAATATTATTAATGTACAAAGAACGAGTTATAAAATGTTATAATTAATTATAATAATGTTAGTAATGATAATAATAATACAAAAGTAATTAAATGTTAATGGATGTAAATAAATGTAAAATAATAATAAAATATAGATGTTTCATGTTATGTTTTCATGTCCATCGATAATAAATAAAATATAGCATTTTTTTATCGAATTCCACGCTGACAAAACTGATGGTTCTATATATCAACAAAAATATGTTTATTTAACCATAAATATATTACCATAAACATATATTCAGGTTTTTGTGATATGGACAACGCTATATTTATCGAAATTTCTAACGAGAAAATATAATTCGGCAATTGCTATGATAAAAGCACAAATAACACCCATTAGAAGTCTGGATCTCACGTCAAATTCACCAAGGATTGAATTGATTCCAGTGAATCCAAAAGCAAATCCTGCTATAACTGAAAACACAACCTGAATGACAGCAATCAGGTATTTATTCATTTGCTTCAGCTGGTTTCTAACTGTATCATCCTCTATACGTACATTACTAATATGTCTAGTAATGCGTTGATAATATGAGTTTTCTTGAACCATTCTCAAATTAAGACATCTTTCCAAATCAGGATTCCTAACGACAATTTCGTTCCGTGGATAGATGACGGATGATCCTTCTAGAAGTACATGTAAGTGAATTTTATCTTTGGTCGCCTTGTTTCTCCTTTGAATGAAATCATACATTTGTTTTACATTTTCCAAATTCAACAATTTCCCATGCGTTTTGTTGACGCCATCAAAGTTGGGATTGGTCATTTCCATGTCATCGATGAACTTCTCCATCTTCATGGAAGGTTTTATGAGGATGGATGAATCACTTAAAGGCTTGACGCCCATTTTTCCCCAGTTCTTGGTTAGGATTATGTACCTGGAAATAAATAATAAATTGTAATGAATTAAAATAGTTTATTTTCTACTTTATGAAAAATATGTTCTCCTTGTCAAGTGCAATTGATCTTTTGGTTCTGTTTTGCATTTTCTGTTCTGCCATAGTTTTATTTGGATTAGCCACTTCATTTATTTGGAGGTATTCATTTCATTTATGCTGAAAAGTCATGAGAGAGACGCTTGGAGAATAACATAACCGAACTATGTCATAGTTTCGAAGCGAACGATATAGTAAGCAGTATTTTCAAATAGACCAGACCTGCATTCTTTCTATCAGTTCTTAATAGCGTATTTTCACGTCTGTTACTTAAGTAGTTTTCTCGATGTATCCTCTAGACATTTCTAGAAAATGGGAAGATGAAAATGCAACTCCAAAATAAGTAAAATGCTGGAGAGCCTCAAGAAGTTCCATATTGAAGAAATATATTGATATTGATTGTATTGAAAATCCATATTTTTATCTTAGCTGTGTTAGTGTATAGTAGAGTGATCTGTCACATCTATTTTTAGCACTGCAGATGACGCAACAATCTATTTTTTTTTTTAGTTTTTATAGAATATATGGTCCGAGCATGTGGTACTCTGCAGTGTAGTTGGGCAGTTTAGCAAGGAGTGAATATTGAATTCATACATTGTATTCAGATAGTCGGAAACACCGTCCTCAACCAATAAATATATTAAAATTCATATCACTTGCAATAATGTGATAGTTTGTATTCTATTTTTGAGCTTTTCTCAGATATTCTCTCAGACCTGTGGTGAATTGTCTCGAATTAGAACTTGGAGACTTATAGAATAGAATAGATTATTTATTGGTCCTTTATGATCAAATACATGATATAGGATAGGTCACAATGGTCATATGGTCCATTACATCAATGTTCAAATGACAGAAATTTTAGTATATTGGAGTATATGTTCGGAGATTCAATAAAGAACCACACAAGTTATGGAGCCACAGAGTTGTGACATAGAAATGTAAAATAGGTCACTAAGTAGCAGTGTGTACATATATAACATGAAATAATATAACGATACATCATAACAACATAGGAATATATAAAATATAATATAAGATTACATATAAACATAGGTTACCACTACAATATACAATATAAAAATCCCCACAAAGTAAATTGACATGTACAGTTTACAGTTCTTCGATCACCTGAAATTGAGATATTCTATGGTGGAATAGAAACTATGGGTCGTTAAGAATAACCTGAGTTTTTTTTTGAATAATTTTAAGGGCTTGATATCTTTTATGTCAGAAGGTAGGTGATTGAATAGTTTTGCTCCTGCCAGTGAAGGAGTATTTTCATACAAACTTGTTGCGTGTTTTCGTATTCTAATTGAATCAGCGTATCTGGTTGGATATTGGTGTATGTATGAGTTCTTCGCTGAATCTTTCAAATTGCGTTCAATATAGCAAATGCAGCTATATATATATATATACATAAAGGGAACAGTTAAAATATGGTGTTCCTGAAAGTACGATCTGCGATATAGATATAGATAGCAGTTATACAAAGATTATCTTTTTTGAATTTTACTTCTATAGCTATCCATTTCTATTTCGAACTTACATCATAGATTAGTTGATATGTATATCAAGACTCCGTCACATTTGTTTACGTCTCCTTCATTGTATATGAAATAAGTTGATATTGGGAATTTCTCTTGTTTGTGTCTAAATTAATGGTTTCTTATGAATATGCCTTGGTGTTTTGATATACTCGTTATGTTTTCATGTCCTTCGATAATGAATAAAAGATAGGATTATTTTATCAAATTACACGCTGACAAATCTAATGGTTCTATATATCAACAAAAATATGTTTATTTAATCATAAATATATTACCATAAACATATTTTCAGGTTTTTGTGATATGGACAACGCTATATTTATCGAAATTTCTAACGAGAAAATATAATTCGGCAATTGCTATGATAAAACCACAAATTACACCCATTAAAAGCCTGGATCTGACGTCAAATTCACCAAGGATTAAATTGATTCCAGTGAATCCAAAAGCAAATCCTGCTATAACTGAAAACACAACCTGAATGACAGCAATCAGGTATTTATTTATTTGTTTCAGCTGGTTTCCAACTGTATCATCCTCTATACGTGCATTACTAATATGCCTAGTAATGCGTTGATAACATAAGTTTTCTTGAACCATTCTCAAATTAAGACATCTTCTTTCCAAATCAGGATTCCTAACGACAATTTCGTTTCGTGGATAGATGACGGATGATCCTTCTAGAAGTACATGTAAGTAAATTTTATCTTTGGTCGCCTTGTTTCTCCTTTGAATCAAATCATACATTTCTTTTACATTTTCTAAATTCAACAGTTTCCCATGCGTTTTGTTGACACCATCAAAGTTGGGATTGGTCATTTCCATGTCATCGATGAACTTCTTCATCTCCATGGAAGGTTTTATGAGGATGGATGAATCACTTAAAGGCTTGACGCTCATTTTCCCCCAGTTCTTGGTTAGGAATATGTACCTGGAAATAAATTGTAATGAATTAAAATAGTTTATTTTCTACTTTATGAAAAATATGTTCTCCTTGTCAAGTGTCATTGATTCTGTTTTGCATTTTCTATTCTGCCATTGTTTTTTTTTGGATTAGCCATTTCATTTATTTGGAGCTGTTCATTTCATTTATGCTGAAAAGTCATGAGAGAGACGCTTGGAGAATAACATAACCGAACTATGTCATAGTTTCGAAGCGAACGATATAGTTAGATATTTTTAAATAGGCAGACCTGCATTCCTTCTTCAGTTCTGAATATCGTATTGTTACATCTGTTGCTTGAGTAGTTTTCTCGATTGATCCTCTAGACATTTCTAGAAAGCCTCAAGAAGTTCCACATTGAAAAGATAGATTGATATTGATTATATTGAAAATCCATATTTTTATCTTAGCTGTGTGTTGGAAATATTTGGTTCCTTCCACCGTTCTGTCAATTGGCTAAGCTCTGGGTAGAACTCTAATGACTAGCTTCAGCACAAATAAACTTTATGAAATGAGAAATTACAAAATTACTTGAAAATAAAAATACGATCTGTCACATTGACAAAACAACTACAACTCTCCTGATCAAACATTCACAACCTCCCTATCTATTAAAGTGCCTCCTGAGATAAACATATAGGGTGTATATGAAAATATATATAACATTCGGCTATCCGGAGAAATGTTTGTCCTCAAACATAGTCTTTGAATCTTGCAGGTTTCTTAATTTTTCTTCGTGGTCTGTTTTCAATTCCATCACCTATAGGATAACCTTCTTCCTGGCCGGCTCGTTCGCTTTCCAATTTTCTTCACTCATAATATCTGGCTCAGACATATCATCATTTGCAGGTTCATCTCTATGTACTAGTTCTGGAACTTGAAATTCAGTTTCTTCATTTTCTTCGTCTATATCATCATTACCTTCATCCTCTTGATGGTTTTTATATATTTTCAGTTGTGATACATGGGCAACAGTTGTTATACTTGACCCATTTCCGTGTCCAACTTTTCCAGTCTGTAGGTATTTCCATGAAGTTTCTCCATGATCACGTAAGGTCCTCGATATTTCAACTGTGTTTTTGTGGGTTCACCTGTAGCTGTAGTGGAAGTTTTTCTTTTTACCACAATATCCCCAATTTCGTATTCTACGCCTTCATATTTCTTTTTGTCATAAAACTGTTTGTACTTAGTCTGTGCTTTTTCAACATTTTCTCGTACACGTTTCCTGATATCTTCATAGTTTTGCTTTTGTTCATCTCTTTCTACAAAATTCTCCATTCTCGCATTTTCAAAACTTGGAGTGTATCCGTATAAACATTCGAAAGACGAATATCCTGTAGTTTTATTCACAGCTGAATTGATTTTTCTCTCAACTACTTGTATATTTTTGCACCAGCTTTCATCTTGAAAATCTATAGAAGTAACTATAATTGGTACAATCGACTCCATTTTTATTTCGACCATTCCATTGGCTTGAGGGAATTGAGCAGCAATCAGCTTATGCTCTATGTCAAATTTCTTGCAAAAATCACTGAATTCTCCACTTTAAATGCAGATCCTCTATCGCTCACTAGTACTCTTGGTGTACCAAATTGGTTAATGAATAACTCTATTTTTGAAAGATTTTCCTTCGCTGAAGTAGTGAAATAAATTCATAAATCTCGAGAATGCATCTACTATCACTAGAATATACATTTTTCCAGTGTTACTTTTTGGAAAAGGTCCTAGGTGGTCGATATATATCTTTTGCATTGGTCTTTCTGGCATTTTAGGTGGATGAAGTTTTCCAGGTTTTTTTCCTCCTGGTACTTTTTCCATCAAACATTCAAAACATCCTTGAATATGTCATCTGACGTATCTCCTCATACTTCGAAACCAAAATTTCTTTAAAATGCTTGCCACAGTTTTATCAACCGACCAGTGACCCATCTGATCATTATATTTAATTACAGTGGCTTTTCTCATAGAATCGGGTATAACATAAAGCCATTTATTTTCTTTATTCACTTTCGTTAACTTATATAAACGATTGTTATCAAGTAAATAATCTCTCGTACGGTTCTTTTCTTCTTTTGTTCTTTCTGCCTCATCCTTTTCTAGAATGTCTGCAATCTCTTTCAACTTTGAATCATTTTTCTGGATTGGTAATATTCTTTCTTCTTTAGTCATGATTACAAACATAGGCAATCTTTTATTATATACATCCTCTATCATTCCATTTTCGGTTGGTTCCTCAACAGCAGCTCGGCTCAAGCTATCTACATGAACCATTTTATCACCATTTCGATGTTTTATTTCAAAATGTATCCACTCAATGTTGTGTACCAACGTGCAATTTGTGGATTGATTGTTTTCTTAGCATTAAGATAAACCAAAGCTTGACAATCGCTTACCACCGTGAATTTCATTGCCGATTTCCACTTCAATGAAATGTATCTTGCCTTCCTGTAATATGAAGTTTTGCTTTGCTCGAACTGTTTTCTTTCGACTTTCTTGCTTCCACTTCAAATTTCGGAACGGATCTTCATTTTTGTAACCAAAATGGAGTTTATCTCCTACACGAATATATGCTATGTTTGAAAGTTCTGTGAAACTTCTTCCAACTATCATGTCCATTGACTGTGCATTATCGAGAACTATCAAAACATCAACTTCTTCCTGAACATCGTCCAACGTGAGCTTCACGTTGGTCATCATCGTGAAATGTGTCGGTTGATTTCCACCAAAACCATATAATTTTCGATCAATGGGAATGCATGGTAAGCCAGCATCAATCATTACTCCATTTTTCAGGGTACAAACTGCGCTACCTGAATCAATAAAACCAGAAACAGTAAAATTGTCATTAAAAATAATATCACGTGTGAATTTTCCTGCTGATTCACCCTGTATGGCAATATTTTTATCGTCATCCACCAATGTTTGAGTATTAACAACTGTATCATTGGAACGATTAGGTCATTTTCTGTTGAAGACTTTTCACTAATATTCCCTGATGTAGAACTAGCAGAGATATGTTTATACGAAGGACAATTTCTCTTCAAATGACCCGCTTCCTTACATTTATAACAATAAAGTTTCCTACGTGCACCACCTTGTACAAAATCAGTTGCACCACCCTGTACAGTATTATCTGTAGCACCTCGTACAAAATTATTTGGATTACTCTGTACAAAATTATGAATTAAATTGTCACTTTGATATTCTTTGACAGTTCTGTCAGTTCTAGGATTTGATTTGAAAGTATTTCTATGAAACTGTGCTGAATCTTTTATATTTGCTTGAGGCTGATTAAATCTGCTACTACTCTGTGTTGAATGCGAGTACCATTGATTAGCACCAGCAGAAATCTTTTCAAATCGCATAATTTCATGTAAGAGTTCATCGGTATCATTGACTTTAGTGGCTATCAAACCCGGAATATTTCGTTTATTGTATAAACCGATCAGAACTTGCTCTTTGATTTCATCGAAATCATATCCAAGAGTTTGACACAATGAAACTTTATCATGAAAGTAGGAAAATATTGGTTCATTCTTACCTTGGATTCTCCTTTTCATTTTTTCCCTAGTTTCATCTTTATTTATTTTCATATGAAAGGTTTTCTTGAACCTTACCTTGGAATTGTCAAATGTTCTAATTTGATCAGATTTTTCTAAAAACCATTTCTTTGCTGTACCTGTCAAGTGAATTTTGGCAGTTTCTAATTGAAATTCGGATGGCCATTTATGCAATATTGCCGCATTTTCGATACGTTTCAACCAGTCCATTGCTGCTTTTCCCATAGACTCCCCATTGAAATCATCAATACTATGACTAAAATCCGGCTTAATATGGAATTGGGTAGGTGCCTGTACGGGTTGCATATTTTGCTTTTCCAGCAATTTCAAGAATTTATCTTCACTGGCTAAACGATTCTGTTCCATCATAACCATCATCTGCATCAATTTGTCCATAAATTCGTTGTTCGTATTATTCTTTGGATCCTCTCGCGTATTTTCATCTCCGTTCCCATTCATTTTGTTATTCAAAAAACTCAAAATGTCTCCGTACTTTGCGTTCGTCTCAGTTCACCACTTCTGATTAATGTTGGAAATATTTGGTTCCTTCCAACGTTCTGTCAATTGGCTAAGCTCTGGGTAGAACTTTAATGACTAGCTTCAGCACAAATAAACTTTATTAAATGAGAAATTACAAAATTACTTGAAAATAAGAATACGATCTGTCACATTGACAAAACAACTACAACTCTCCTGATCAAACATTCACAACCTCCCTATCTATTAAAGTGCCTTCTGAGATAAACATATAGGGTGTATATGAAAATATATATAACATGTGTTATTGTAGTATTATCCTAGAATATTGAATTTTTGGGTGAGTCGCCTAATATGACTGTTATCTGCATACAACATATCCTACTAACCATCTACATTAACACAAGTCAAACCTTTGGAGTAGAAGTAGTCTTCAAGATCGACAAGAAAAACGGAGTAATTTCTCCATCACCACAAAGTGAGAACTGGTAAAGTTAGGATCCAGGCTTCCTGAAATGACACCTCGAGCTTTCAATTGAAGAACTAGAAAATACTGTTTACATCAGCCAGACCTTTTGGTTTTGAATAGATATTGAACAACATGACTCCTGTACTCCTGTGTACAAATGTAATAGGATCGTTGTTTAAAAAACAAAATGTATCAGTACAACTAGTTTTCGAAAAAAAAATAGAGCTAATGGCGACTGCGCAAGCATTCGGAAAATTCAGTGGAGTTTCAATCGAATAATCTGCATTATCTTCCATGAGACCATTTCGCAATCACAACAACTACAACGTGTGCTACCCACAATGAGTATAAACAAGACAAACCGCCAAGAAGAGGGTTCATAACCTGTGCTACCCAAGGGATAAACAAGACAACCGCCATAGAAGTGGTTCATCAAGGAGAAGATCCTCAGAAGTGTTCAAATTTTTCTGATCAGAATAATGAAAAAAAGTAAAATATACCCCACCAAATGATATTTTTCATGGCAAAACAAACTTTTAAATAGTTCAAAACAGTAGTGTCTTCGATTTCCAGGAAAACTCTATCAGCAGACAGAAGAATGAGGAAAAACTGCAATTAAATATTCAACGAAGAATTGCAAAAGTATAAGAAAGGGAAATGTTCGAAAATTTCATATGAAAGGGGTAAATTGTGGCTATGCAAGTATACGATGAAACTGCTCATGACTTTTAATGCCCTAAATGATGTTTGGTGACTGTCTGTGAAAATATTGATCCCTTTTTCTTTCAATCTGGCATTCAATAAAAATTTTGTTCGATCCAATATTTCCAACTGAAGACTGAAATTGGTTGTATTCTATATGCAGGTTGTATTCTGCTGACCATTGATAGTACATTTGAAAACAATTTTCCTATGAAAAAATAACGAAACGTAATAACAAATTCCTCCTCCAAAACTCTCATACCTACGTTTGACTACTGATGAAATAGCGTTACGCGATACAGGAATACCATGAAAGTGAACGCAAAACGCTCACTAGGTCAGTATCCAGTATTTCGGTGACCGTACAATGTGCATTTCTCGGTTCAAGTTATTTTTCCTTACGTAGGTCTTCACTTGATTTCATCTGAAGCTTGGAAAACAACCTATAGCCATTATTCATTTCAATATTCTCAATTATCAAGAACTGCTTGTCTATTTATACATGGTTCAAAATTGATGTTTTTTCTGAGACATATTTTCAAACACAAGAACAACGTGTAGCAAAATAAATCGACGTTGATCAATAAATATTTCAAGAAGATTCAAACATCGCCAGTTGTCCGCAACGGATTTGAAAACATGATCCTACATCTAATTGCCCCTTGCTTCACTTCCATTTTAAATAGGAATTCCTGAGATTCCTCTTTTTGAATTTAGGGTCCTTTCACAATATCCATCAGATGTAGTTCAATGTCCAGCATGGCTTTTGCCGGGGAAGTCATTGTTTTCTGTTAAATATAAAAAATGACTTCATTTTTAATGTTAATCTTTCAGTGAACAGAAAAATCTTTCTATTCGATAATTTATTGAGAATGTTTCCTTTTTAACATCAATACAATACAATAAAAAAAAATTGATATTTTCCAAAAATTCCAGATACTCTTCTGACCAACTTTATTCTGAATCTAAAATCTTGGACGTGAGACAATTACACTTCTTCATCACCTGCCTAAGACATCACGACACAAAGCATCTCAACCAATTACCTACCCACAATTACAATACACGAAAAAAAAATCATTACATACCTCCGTTAATGTTCAAAGCCACAACAAAGCCACAACACCCAAGTTATACAATAGCATTCCTGATGAACTGAAATGTATAAATATCAAAAGAAAATTTAAACAACAATTGAAATCCAAAAAATATGATTCGTTCTTTTTTTGAAGACTAAAAAAAAATTTTGAAAACCTATTTTGATAAATAATATAAAAATATGTTTATTTATAATATTATATTGATTCACAACGAACTTGTTATATTTATAATATGTATATGTGTGTATAGGTGAGTGACTGATTGTGTCATTTTATTATCACTACTTTGTACAATTTTTTTTTATATAATTTTGCTTAACTGTTTTATACACCATACTATATTGTTCTTAAGTTTCTATTGTTTACTTTTATGTCTATTTCTGACTTTTACCCATTTTATCTATGTACTGTACCCAGCTCACAAATCTGCTTTTTTATAATTTTATTCTGAATCATAATGAACATTTTAACTTTATTATATGTATATGCGTGTATAGGTGTGTGACTGATTGTTTTGTATGTTTTGTTTTATTTACTTTTACATACTACTGTTATTCATTATTTAAAAATTTCATACTTCTGCTTAGATATCATTTTTATACCATTTTTTTATTGTTTGAATAATTGTGAAACAAGTGCTTTAGCACTTATCACTCTTCTTTCTTTACTCACGATATTTTTGAGCACATATTCTTGTATATTTAATCTAACTTACGTGAATAAAGATTATTATTATTATTATTATTATTATACTTCCCAAGAGGTTATCTTGAAATATGGACTATAGTGACTAAAGTTTATCGTCGGGTCGCAGATGATTCCACGTCTGATTTTATGAACACCCTGTTCATATTTTCTTACAAATTTATCGGTTATGTTATGTCGTTAAATCTTCAAATCAATCGAACCAATGTCCGTCAACAATAATTTTATATTCTTGCGAAAATCAATCATGAACATAGTCACCATTACTCATTGATCCTATTCTCCGTCTTAAGATTCCTTCGTTGAATTGCACGTCATTACGGAATTCGAACACTAACGTGGTCTATAATTACCAGGAGATCCCTTTATTCTAGCCCTGCATTAGCAGGGAGATATACACACTCAATTATCCTTGATATATCTATTTATGTTAAAATAGATGATATCGTTACTGAGACATTCCCATATTTCTGTATAGCACTCGTATCAATGGAGTAATAATATCAAGTGACTCACCAAGTTGATCGGCCTTTATATTTGCAATCGGTTCTGCCAACTACTGACGGAAGGCGAGAGGCCACGAATGGTTCGTTTTCGCGAATGGACATGCTTCGCGCCGCGGTAGAGAGAGAAAATACAGGGTGAGGCGATATGGCTGACTGGAAGCTATAGTGTACAAAGTCTTTCTCTGATTGGTTGGTGTTTTCATAAAACAATATAATATAAGAATGAGTTTTTTCAATTTGTAATTACAACTATGATGGACATTGATATCTTTCGGTCACCTTTCATCTTTCGCCATACCATATTATCATAATTATACAGGGTATTCCGTTGGGAAACGGAAAAAAAAAACGTCAACGGTGGAGAGAGGGTCCCAAGATGGTTCTGAATATACCATATATGTTGGGTTTGGCAAGTTTTATAATCGGGATATAGGGTGTTTAATCAATTTTCTTTTGTGGGGTCATAACTTACGAACCCCATTATATTTTTTTGATATTTTGTTCACACGTTCTTTCAATTTTACCCAAGCGACTTGCCTATTAGTCAGGTAAAAATCCAGGTCCGGATTAACAAAAATTTACATATTTTTGGGTCCTCAAAAAACACCCTGTATTTTCGAATTTTCGAAATCCGCTTACATACTTAAAAAGAGCACAAAAAGCTGAAACGAACTGGTACTTTATATTTTCCCGCATGCTCTTTCTCTATTGAATTCCTGAATATAAATTTGTATTTAAAAAAATGGAGTGTTTCAAATTTTCCACATCGAATTACAAAAATTCTGAAATGTTCTTTGATATCCTATTGAACACCCATTGTCTGCATTCGTGAGCCTGAAGAATACACCAGTGTTTCTTCACATACTTCTCTATTACTATTCAGTAACTGATATTATTTTATTTATTTGTGGAACACAATGTGGACATAATACATATCATTGTTGAAATATTTTTATTTTCTCAAATATCAGAACAATGAAACTAAAAGTCTACCAACTCAACTTTAAAACATATAAATTATAACAATTTCTCAAAATGCCCTCCACTTTGATCCAAACATTTTATTGTTCTTTCCAAAATATTTCTAACTGATTTTAAATCACATACTGATTGTTTTTCATTTCTCTTTCAGTTCTCTGGATAAGCTCCACCCAGGTAGTAATTTCAGAATAATACACTTTGGATTTAAGATATCCCGACAGGTGATAATACACGAGATTCAAATCGGGTGATCTTCAGGGCAAGTTATGAGGGCCGCCTCGTCCAATCCTTGTGTTAGGAAAATTCTGATTTGAAAAATATCTAACTCTAAGCTTATAATATGGTGAAGCACCGTTGCATGAATAAATATAAATATAAATGAACAAACATGTAAAAAGAATACCACAGAAGTAGGAAACGACTTGTATGTGGAGTATTGATTTTATCATGGTAGACTCACTCACATTATAGTGTCTAAGATGGTCTACAAAAAAAATTCCATTGTATGGAACTTATTTAAAAAAAATTATAAAATTTAAAATACGATATGGAAGTAGTTACAGTATGTGTATATAAAAAAAATGTACGAGGAGATATGTATGTATATAAAACTCAAATTGAATAACTATAATATAAATGTATATATATATATACATTTATATTATAATATATATATATATATATATATATAAATGTATATATATATATATATATATATATATATATAAAAATATATAAAAAGAATGTACGAGGAGATATATATTATCTAAAACCTAAATTAAATAACTATCATATAAATGTATATATATAAAATGAAAAGAAAAGAAAGGACATTGGTATATACATGAAAGAATGAGAAAAGACTACAGTACAGAAAGATACACTAATCCTATCAAAACACATTGAATACAAAAACAACAAATCAGTACACTAAAAATAAATGCATAGAAAAAGGTAGGAACAAGAAGGTATATATATATATATATATATATATATATATCAAACATTGAGTAAAAAAATTAAAATATTGGTTTGAGTGAGAGGTAGAGCACACTAGATATACGAATCATATTCAAACCACATTAAAGATGAACAGATTGAATTGTATGTTCAAACGGAAGTGATAAAATAATTTTAGGGTGATAAATAGTATGAAGGTAGATATTTCATAGGGAACAACATCCTAGATTAGAAGGAGCTGCGAATTAATTGTATTCGCTTGCAGCCAATGCCTAATTTTTTTTTTCGAACATTGCAGTTCAATTTATTTCACGGCTTTTTTTCATTTTGTTGTATAATCTTGGACCAAGAAAGACATTCCAAGAGAGAGTTCTGTTAACTTTAGGAATATGTACGGCAAGAGGCTGATTTCTTGTGGAGTACTTATTCTTTGTAGGGTTTTTGTTTTTGGTGAATTTTTCTTTGTTTATTATAACTGTAAGTAGAGTTCTTTGATATCGAGAACCCGCGAAAGGTCAAAGAGTTCTACTGTGGAAAATTTTCTGTCTTTTCCATAAATGATTTTTAAAATCCATTTCTGTAGAATTATGATTGGGGATAGATAATATGCACCACCCCATGCTATCAATCCATACCTGAGTTGTGATTCCACCAAGGCGTAGTAGATAGCCTTCAACTGGTCGATATTCACCATCGTTTTGAAATGCCTGAATAGGTAGAGCAAATTTCTTAGTTTCCCAGCTAGTTTTGTTATATGATGATACCATTTTAGGTTGCAGTCGATAGTTAAGCCCAAGTAACTAGTTGAAGTTGCCGTTAGTATTGAAAAGGTTATTGCTGGAGTTGTTTGCGAAATTGGGGGAAAGTTATCGAAATAAATTTTTTGTATACTGAAGGTCACGTAATGTGTTTTATCAAAGTTGATGGTCAGAAGCCTGGAAACCTTCTTTTATTTTTGAAAAATCTGTTTGGGTCTTATTGAATAAGTTGGTCCAATTATCTGCGTTGTAGGAAACAGCAGTATTCAGGTGAATTTCGAAAAGGCAGGGACTTAACACAGTGCCTTGTGGTACACCATACTTGATGGTTTTGAATTAACTTGAAGTTCCTTGAATATCGACACATTGACTTCTTTCAGCTAAGTAACTTTTCAATGACTCCAGATATGGTCCTCTCATTCCCAGATCGTCTAGTGTCTCAGTCAGTTTGTCATGGCTCACGGTATCGAAAGCTTTAGCCAGATCTATAAAGATACAAAGTGATGGTTTTTCTTCATCAAGGGATTTATAAATTTTTGAGGTGAGGGTTGCTATTGCATCTTGAGTGGACCTAGCCTCTCGGTTGTGCTGGAAGTACATTTGATACTCTATTCTTGCAGGCACTCCATTTCCATTTAAAAAACCATAAATATACGTCGTATCAGCATATTCTTCGTTGAAAAATTGATGAGGCATTTTCTTCAAAATTAGGAATACAAATAAATCACTAAATAACAACATTAAAGAGAAATTCACGAATAATGTTATTGTTTGACAGAAAAATGATCTATCAGTATCAAAGCTAGAGCTCGTCCAATATTGAAACGACCGTTTGGTAGGTAGAGAGGGGGAAAACACGAGTGAATACGATTTACTGTGGCAGCTTATGCTACGGCGAATATTCACCAGTGTCGTGGCATGCAGCGTTTGAAAGGTGAGGTTTCTTTGATTAATAAATAGGTAGTGCACGTATTATCTTGAATTCATGAATTTTTCGACCCCGAAAACCTGCACATACCAATTTTAAATCGAATCGGACCATAATCACAAAACTCGTCCGCCAAAAACTACGTCTCGTGTATCGCCTATACCAAGTAATGTGGTACGCCTATGGAATTTCTATTAATAGCCACAGTTCGGGCATCCTCGAGAAGAATTGGTTGTTAGGTAGGGGAAGGCAAAAGTGGTCGTTTCAATATTGGACGAGCTCTACCTAGATTTGAGTGAATAAGAAGTTAAAGTGAATATTACCGGATTATTCACTACAAATTTCCCACCCCTTAACATCGTTATTATTGCCTATAGAAAAAAAGTTAAATGTAAAAGTTGTGTGGTTATGACTGAATTTTTGATGAAATGCTATCAAAAATACAATGTTTTATAGTGAATTTCTTTAATGGGATAATCAAAATGGTTTACAGTGAGGAAGAAAAAGAAATACTTATAGAAAAATAGATAACAAAAATGTATTTAGGAAATTTAAATAACATGATAACTCATAAAAGGAGTTCAATGGTCTACCGTTATTGTCAATGTATAATTGTTAACGTCTTCCTATATTTATGAGTGCATTGGAAATTGCTTCATTATTGACATTCATATTCTCTATTTCAAGTCGAATCATGTCTGTAATAAGTTGAATATTGTTATTATTATTAACAATGTCTGTTAGAAATCCCCAGAAAAATGAATCCATAGGGATCAAGTCCGAACTGTTAAATGTCCATTTAATACTTCCATTATTTTCTATTCATATTGGGAATACATTATTAATATGTTCTTGAACGGATATACTCCATTTCGCATCCAAATCATACTGGCAAGCTCGGCTTCAGAAAAATTCTGTAAACGAATATTTTCTACATCTGGGATGAGTATATTTAATCATAAATATAGGGCCAACAATTTTATTTTTAAAATTCCGCATCAAACGCTGACAGTTTTTCTTACTGTTTTCTTTATTTGTTTAACCAATCTTTTTCTGTTGTTTTTCCCCACGACCTTCGATTTTTCCTATTGAAAACTCCTGCCCTAGGAAAGGATGACTCATCAATCATAATATTTTTAGTTAAAAGATCGGGATTCTCATTCAAATTTTGAACCCTGAAAATCGCTGAGACCCGACGATTTTTTTTTCGAGGGGAACTCTTCCACCAAATATGTCATCATCATTATGCTATCATCCCCGTCCCCTCCCAGCAACCCGTACTTCAGAATCTTCAATGGGACGATCATACTTGTGATACATCATTTTGAAGGGAATTTAATCGCAAACCCATGATGCAATCGAGAATCGATCAAGTTTCAATGAAAAATAATAGAAAATCAAGATAAGTTTTTTTTCTCATTACCTGAAAGAGAGAGAGAGAGAGAGAGGAACTTATTGACTACGTTTACATGTTATAATACATTTGTAGCAGGTCACTCAGGTAGAGGTAAAAGTGTATGACTACGTCTTACAACAATTTAACAATACAGGAATAAAAAGGTTCACTCAGAGCAAAGTCATTGTAAACGTACGAGGTACTTATATAGACTTATATTCAATGAATTCTTCTGTGATACAGAAAGTCTATATCTTGGCGTTCTCAAGAGGTTTCCTGACCTTGTTAGGTGTTGGTGCGTGTACGATTGTGGAGCAAAATCTGATCTGTTTTGATGTATTTCAAGCAGAGTGGCGTATATGTAAGCGGTGGGAAAGGCATGATCTGGAGATCAACAAATAGAGCATGGCAGTGGTCTCTGTAACCGGCCCCTGATATTATTCGAATTACTCTTCTTGTAAAACAAAAATTATGTTTGAATGGGTGGAATTTCCCCACAAGACAATTTCATATATCATATGACAGTGAAACAGTCCAAAATAGCAGGACATTACAATTTTCACACTAGTCTGAAATTATTGAAGAATATTTGCTGACAATAATAATTCCTAGGCTGTTTGTTGGTTTCCAAATCACTGTACGAAAAATAGAATGCTTTCAGAAATGATAGTTTGGAAGGTAGAACAGAAGTTTTTATAAAAATATTAACTTTTTTCCCCTGTGTTCTTGAACGTATATCTTTGGTTAAGCCTTGGTATATTGATGTATTACATTTTCTTCATTCAATCGTGTGAAAACAGTCGAAAATGGTTTATACTATAGAAGAAGGACTAGCAATTGTTGCTACGTATTTTGAAAATGGACGATATGCGGAGCTATGGCTCGAATTTTCAATGAAATTCATCTAGGCTAAAAAGGTATTATATCAGTACATGAAATAAGTGATGTATAAGTTCATGGAGTCAGAATCAGTGCAAATTTATAATTATGAAGGAGCAAAGTCTATGTTGCAGTAATAGGACATGCAGTGGTGGACAGCATTCAATCTTTGAGACAACTTGAGACTATTTCTGGATTTTCCGAAAGCAGCATCAAATTCTGAAAGAAGCAAAATTATATCCTTATAAAATCCGGAATGGAGATGATCCAGACAGACGTACAGAGTTTTGTGAAATCATGAGACAGTTATTGATTGGTGATAATAAGTACCTCTACAATGGGTGTTTTCTGATGAATCTTCCTTTTTTTTAATAGACATGTGAACAACACCCCAGAAATAAAAAATTTGGGTTGGGATTTTGGAAGACCATATTGTAGGTCCATATTTCATTGTTGGTAACCTCAACGGACAAAAGTATCTCGAATTTCTTGATACTACTGTAAACCCCGCCATCACTCAGCTTCTTGAATACTATGATAATCTACTTGAAAGTCAGCTCACCTTTCAACAAGATGGAGCTCCCTCACATTTTGTTGCACCTGTCACGTCAATTTTCAATCACTATTTCACAGGGAAATAAATTGGAAGGCAAGTACCAATATAATAAAGTTGATGTCCCTCGATGATCTAGGCAGAATAATTGTAGATGAGTGTCGTGCAGTGGGTCCGGAAATGTTGAGAAATGGGCGAAGAAATTTCGAATATCGCTTATAAGTCTGTATGGAAAGAACCCTCAAAATGATAACATTTCAGGTAATGAAAAAAAACTTATCATTATTTACCAGTAGATAAAGGGGCTCTATTCACTTGTTCATTATGATAAGTCGCATTATCATTAACAACCACTGATCTGGGAGCTAAATTAGGTGAAAAATAAGCGCTGGTAATTCTATGAATAGAGCTAAAACACACTCTTGACCCCTTTTGTCTACTTCAGGGTAAGAATTTCAGATAATCTCTTCTCAGTACAAATAGCACAAATATTACTTGAAATTAGTCGAGTTTTTAGCATGAACAGCTTATTCGGTATTTTGTTGAGTCATAAGTCGCCGCTTATCGATATATATATATATATATATATATAAATATTGTTGAATTAAAATCGATTGAATGACAAACAAATTTTACAAATTCCAAACATTCCACTGGAAACGCGAATCGTACACATAAATGAAATATGTTAATGCTACACAAAGCCCATTAGTTCCACGAATAGGAAATTCCCCAGAAATTACAGAATCTCCTAAAACATCAAGATAAGTCCACAATATCCGCATGAATTATATTCCGGAAATATGGCCATATTTGGAAGACGCCGGCTGTAATCTGCACAGATGAATGGTTTACGAATTTCGCAGTGCAAGGGGCAATAAGTTCCTCAAATATTCTCATGTTGGACTGAGACAGAAAAGCCTTCCTGAATATAAGTGATAAAATATTAGTTTCCGTACCTAGCATTGTAGAAGAATCTCAGTAATGAAGAATTTCGAATTAAAATGATAATGATAACAAATTAGTTCAATTGATTTGTTGAAAATATAAACAGGATGTTCATATAATCAGATGTGGAATCATCTGCGACTGAAAGATAAACTTTAGTCAATATCTTCCATTTCATTTTAATCGTGGATTTTTCAATTCACAAAAAAATCTTTCTATCAATATTCAAGAGAATGTTTCCCTTTTCAACATGAATACCTCACTAAAGGTTATCTTGACGATGGAAGATAGTGACTAAAGTTTATTTTCCAGTCGCAGATGATTCCACATCTGATTGTATGAACATCCTGTTTATATTTTCAACAAATCAATCTATCCTACCCCATGACAGGTTTCGATGTCAGAAAACACTAATTTCAAAGTGTCTCTCCTAAAGAAATGATTCAAACTTTTTCCATCTTTGCAAAGTGAGATTGCTTTTCGAAAATGTGTTTCCCATTTCTTCCAGTCTTCCTGATGATCGTGGAAGCGTGAAATAGATTTTCGTCGACAAAAATGTATTGGAGACCTAATAAATGCAATGTCTCTCCTGCGTCAATGTTACGAATGATTTCTGGTGAGTACTCTCTTTTGGAAAACATTCTTCTTTATTCTTATTCATCTTTATGAGTTCTTAATTAAGACTGGAATAGAAAATCAAATAACTATCTGAATGAAAATGCAAATTTTCAATTTCAGATTTTTTCTTTTGAGTTAAGGCCTTTTCAGAATATCTATCAGATGTAGTTTAATGTCCAGCGTGGCTTTAGCCGGGAAAGTAGTTGTTTTCTGTTAGACATTCACAAAAAATAACTTCATTTTAATCGTGGATTTTTCAATTCACAGAAAAATCTTTCCATCAATATTCAAGAGAATGTTTCCCTTTTCAACATGAATACCCCACAAGAGGTTATCTTGACGATGGAAGATAGTGACTAAAGTTTATCTTTCAGTCGCAGATGAATCCACATCTGATTATATGAACATCCTGTTTATATTTTCAACAAATCAATCTATCATACCCCATGACAGGTTTTAATGTCAGAAAACACTAATTTCAAAGTGTCTCTCCAAAAGAAATGATTCTAACTCTTTCCATCTTTGCTTCTTGAAAATGTCTTTCCCATTTCTTCCGGTCTTCCTGATGATCGTGGAAGCGTGAAATAGATTCTCGTCGACAAAAATGGATTGAAGACCTAATTAATGCGATGTCTCTCCTGCGTCAATGTTACGAATGAATTCTGGTGGGTACTCTCTTTTGGAAAACATTCTTCTTTGCCTCATTCATCTTTATGAGTTCTTAGTTAAGACTGGAATGGAAAATCAAATAACTATCTGAATGAAAATGCAAATTTTCAATTTCAGATTTTTTCTTTTGAGTTAAGGCTTTTTCAGAATATCTATCAGATGTAGTTCAATGTCCAGCGTGGCTTTAGCCGGGAAAGTAGTTGTTTTCTGTTAGACATTCACAAAAAATAAGTTCATTTTAATCGTGTATTTCTTCAATTCACAGAAAAATCTTTCTATCAATATTCAAGAGAATGTTTCCATTTTCAAATTCGTCCACTTAAGAACGACAAACCCCAATTCTTGAAACTTAGATTTTTTTCTTCCTCACCGATAGGAGTCAATATGTTTCACTAAGATTTGATAACGGTAATTCACTCTCGTTTTCAGTATCAGAAATGAAACTGGTTCAGATGGGAGTGCCTCAGGGATCCATCCTGGGACCAGTTCTATTCATTTTGTACATTTACAACATAGATAGAGAAACTCTTTGGAAAATACCGGAACTATTTCTAATAGTGTCGCAAGAAGCTATGTTGCGATTTCTCAACTCCTCTTCAGTATGAACTGGTGTGCTGTAATGTTTTTAGATGACCCCATAGGAAATAATATAAACTATTGTCTGTGGTCCTCGGCGATCTATCCGGCGATTATTGTAATTGTGGTTCAAATATTTGCGTGCCAGAGCACTGAAGTCCATAAAATAAGGTCCAATGAAATAATCACCACATGTTGCAGCCCACACATTAACGGAAAACTGCTTCTGGTAACGGACTGAATGGGTTTTCTTCAGCCCAAAATTATCACTGTGAAAGTTCTGATGGTAAATCGATTAACGGTTTTTCATAGGATTCAATATAATTGAACCAGAGAAGGTGGATTTTCAGGTGAATATCATTCAACGTTCTGCGTGGTATTTGCCAGGAAAGTAGTTGTTTTTCACCTGAGATCTACCTTTCTCTTGTTCAATTTTATATTGAATCCTTTATGTGAAGAAAACCGTTTAAATTCGATTTTTCTATTCATTCCACTTCACATGGCACTTATCTCTCACTATATGCTAGACGGGCTTGCCACTCCTACTGAGAAGGAATCTTTTATTTAGAAACCTATCGAGGTGGGAGATTTTCGGAGTGTTTCTTTCTGTCACTAGGTACCGCCAGTTAAAGTTTATCTTTTCCGGCGTACCTATAGGTGTTACAAGATCGATGATGGTTTGTTTACGTTGTGTCTCACTTCAGCCAGAGTTCTTTGGACCTTTGGCTGGTTGACTACTCCGTACTGATGAGGGCCAAGAAGCCTGAAACCGGTATGCGGATTGTTAGGTGAACACGACATAAATTAAACATAATCGAGCTTATCAGAAAGAAACATTTGCATTCAATGTCCATTGATATTAAATGGAAGTATGCATGGATTTTCAGGTGAATATCATTCAACGTTCTGCGTGGTATCTGCCAGGAAAGTAGTTGTTTTTCACCTGAGATCTACCTTTCTCTGGTTCAATTTTATATTGAATCCTTTATGTGAAGAAAACCGTTCAAATTCGATTTTTCTATTCATTCCACTTCACATGGCACTTATCTCTTTCTGGATGGCGTTTCTGAAAAAATTGGCTTCATCGGTGAATAAAATGTCAGTATAAAATAATGGTTTTTTATACACTTTTTGAGGAAGCCATTGCCAAAAGTTTAACCGTAATGGAAAGTCGCGAGAGAGTAGCGCCTAAATTTGTTGGATATGGTAGGGATATAATAAAAATTCATGGAGAATTTCCCAAACAAGAATATGTGAGATATTCAAATAGTTCCCAATTTTTCCTATACTCAATCCGCAATCTTCCTTAATTGAATTCAAACCCACTACCTCAATTTCTGGTGTTCTCGCAGTACGTCGTACTCCTCTTAGATGATTATCTGGTTCAAATTTCCCTTTTTGCTCAACCTTCTATAGATGTTTGAAAATGTTCATCCGCAATATTTCTATTTTTCTACAACTGCCTGGCTTCCAGTGCGTTACCATCAGCAAGCCCATATACAGTATCGGAAACAATTTTTCTGGGGTATAGACATAAATCTACACGAGCAACAAGGAACGCAATGATATGATAATACCACATAAACAACAGAGACGCACTGCTGTGCGCCCCTCCTGTTACCCCACCCGACAAATTAACTGACCACGTGGCAATGCGACACAGCGCACAGCCACTCGACTCATTCTTGCCGAGCCGTGGCTGCGAAAACAAAAGACCGTGAAAATTATTACCTTTTGAAACATGCCGCCTATTTACACAACCGCAGAGAAAGTACAGATCGTTAAGTGGTACTTTGGGGGTAATTCTGTACAAGATACTAGAAATCTATTCGTAGTGGTTTTTGCAGATAGACCTGTACCTACGGAAGCGACTGTTCTTTCAATTATTAATGAATTTCAGAATTTTGGGTGTGTAGCAGCACATTGTAAGAAATGTTGTCCCACAAATCCACCACCGCATCCTAGACAAATACCCGAGGAACGGGAAATAAGAGAAACATAAGTGTGTGCATTGGCAGAAACGACACCTTGTTCAAGTGAATTTGAATGAAAGAACTGTAAGGAATATTTTGAAGAGAAACGGTTATCATTGTTTCAAAGTCAAGACCACACAAGAACTTTTGCCTGGAGACCATTTCAGACGTATGAAGTTTTTTGAAACGATGGTCGAAAAATGCAATAGGGCATTTCTAAAAAAGGTGTTATTTAGTGATGAATCGTCCTTCTCAATTCATTGAAAACACAACCCATCCGTAGTACGTTATTGTTCTCGTAAAAATAAATATTTGAGTATTGCTGTGAGGACACAGTACCCAAGAAAATTAAATGTGTGGACACGACTTTTAGGCGATCACGTCATAGGCCCATTTTTCATTGAAGGGAATTCAAATGCAGCAAAATATTTGCAACTTTTGCAAAATCAAATTATTCCTGCTGTTCGCGCTCTTCCGATTGACTTTAACGACGTGTGGTTTCAACAAGATGGTTGTCCTGCCCACAATGCAGGCACGGTTGTTACATTTTTGAATCAATTATTTCCCGATCGGTTTATTTGTATGCGAGGTACAATCAACTGGCCACCTCGATCACCAGATGTAGCACCTCTCGGTTTTTATTTCTGGGGCATGCTGAAATCGGAGGTATATCGGCATGAGTTCGAACGTGCCACCAATTTGGATGAACTGAGGACAAAAATTATTCAGTTGTGTGCTCAGGTAACACCAGTTACCCTTGCGGCTACCAGAACAGAATTGTACGATAGATTTGGCTATTGTTTCGCCCAAAATGGTGGATTGTTCGAACATTTGATAAAATAATTCCGTACACAAAATATTTAATTTGGTTTGTCTTTTCTTGTAAGTATTTTTTTTTTCTCTCCATTCAAGAAATAATTGTTTTTCTGTTAAAAATAAGTTTTTGTTTTTATTCTTACAGAAATATCGTTTGCTTTTGTTTATGTTTAAGAATTTTTTTTGTTTTCGCGGCCACCACGGCACCAAAGATGATTTGATCTACCTGTCGTCCGACAGATTAAATTGAATCAATGATTCAGTTTAATTTATTCAAATTATCTGATGTGAAATTATCGTCAAAAATTCTTCTCATTGCAGTGCACACAATCTCCCGACTGCTGCTGGTATGATACTGACGTCCTGAGCTAACCGCCCTGACTCTCCTATCTCTGTGTCGTGACGTCGATATCCCTTCCTCGAGCAAGTCGAGGAGAAATTGTAATGCTGTCTCAACATATAGCAAGCTATTCTTTACGCTCTCATGAAACCACCATACTCAAGATAAATACTTTCCGATACTGTATGTAGTGCATATCTGCAAACTCAGAACTCGTAAAATGGAGCATGTTTTTTTCATAATCTAGACTAGGTAGACAACTGTCAAAACTGTTTATGTGAAAAGTTTGACTGTGTGCACGTATCGATATAAACGATGAAAGAAAATGGTATTTCGTGAATAAATAATTTATTATCTAAAGCGTTGACTTCAGGTATCATGGTACTTCAGGTCGAAGAAGGAAAGACATAAAATATCTCATGTTCAATGAGTGTTGTATAAGGTTACATGAAAGACATGTTAAAAAACATATCCTTAGCCAGGATGAAACTATCACACCTAAATAATGGCTTATAAAGAAATCGAAATGCAATTTCAAGTTTCATCCTGGCTAAAGATATTTTTTTTAACATGTTTGTCATGTTACCTTATACAACATTGAACATGAGATATTTCATGGTCTTTTCGGCTTCTTGTACACCTGACGAGTACGCACTGATGATGACCTGAAGGTCGAAAGCGCTTTGCTAAGATTTTAATAAATTATTTCATACACGGAATGTAACTTTCTTTCATCGATTACAATACAATATAATACTTTTCATTTCATGGAATTCGTTAAATACAAAAAAGATAAATAAAATAAAATGGCAGTTGAAATTGAGTCAAGAATACAATAGGAGAGGTAGAAGAGACTCACATAAAACAAGTAAGAAAATAGTATAAACAATGAAATAGTACACAAGCAAACATTCATAATGTCAAGCAGGCAGATCAGTTTGGAAATATTCATATATTGAGTGAAAAGCATTTTTGTAGAGAAGATTTTTACACTATTTTTGAAATTCATGAGATTACAAATTTTCTTAATGAATATTGGAAGTTTATTATATAATCTTATAGACATGATATAAGGTCCGTCAGCTACAGAAGTTAATTCGTGAATGGGAACTATTAAATTATAATTTTGTCTTAGAGTTTAACCAGCAGCAAGAGTGTTTCTTAATGTAAGTAACACAATTCAAAATATACATGAATATCACAGTTAGAATCTGTAATTCAGTAAATAAATCAAAACTGTTTATGTTTACAAAACAAAATCTGCTTCTTACCTACTAGATACGTTTTCAATCCTTGATAATACCTAATTTCAATACAACGTGCAAATGAATGAATTTTATTTTTTTATGCCAAAACCGTATGTCAAACGAAAAAAAAACGTGTGACCGGATTTGCTCAGAAAGGAATGATGATTTCAAAAATCATTTTTTACTTTGCGAAAAAGCAGTGGCGTATCACTTTCCTCTTTAAAATGATTCAATGCAAATCCGCACGAACGTCACTGACAAGAATAAAAAATTATGTTGTACAGCAGTTTACTATATAATATGTACTTGAAAATTCAAAATTTACAAAAACACATGTTGTTACTACGTTAGTTCTTATATTTTAACACAAACAACCATTTTTAACTAAAGCATCTGAATGTTGTTGAAATTCCTGTCTTCTTTCCTCAATGTAGAATATAAAAGCTAACATTCACTGAAACGTATAAATTGTCTATGTTTCATAAAATATATGTAGTACTTTGAAACAAGCTTACTCTGCTGTAATCCACGAAGAGCTCCATATTTTTTACACACCAGAAGCAAATGAGAAATTTCTGGCCTGCATTCTTCTAATAAATTCTTTGAAAATTTTAGGTTCCGATGATACATTTTAATTTCACTAACTCCAATACAAAACTTGCATAAAACTCATTTCGCAAATCGCTCCATTCTTATAAACTCTACAACACAACGAATTTATTTGGATAATTTATACTCAGGGACCGTCAAAAGTTAGAATTACTAGGTTTGACATGAATTCCATGGCCTTCTATACGTTTAACTACAATGAACTTATTGATTATCTGTATACTCTGCCCGTTTTGGAAAAAAACCTATATTTTAAAAAAGGGAACTTAAACCATTATTAACTTTTCTGTAGAAGTTTCATTTAACTAAAGTGGGTAACTAAAAAATTATGTCTCCTCGAAATAATAGAGAACTATTATACTAGTACATATTATTTGGTTTACTTGCTTAACCAATTTATATTAATATTTTTACTTAAACTTATATACGTTTTAGTACTCGGCTTGAATAAAAGCTTGTCTTTAAAACGTTTTTTTATTAGTTATTTTATTTGTTAATTGTGTGTCCATTATACAATTTTTATTATTGAATACAGATAAAATACAGTTCTAATGAATTTTTCGACACGTTACTATAACAAATTTTTATGATTATGACAAATATAGATATTTTTACTGTAAACAAATTCCCCTATAGGTCAAACTTCCAATGTGTGGGATGTTTTGGGGGTATTTTCGGCAATTGCTCAGGGGGGCAAATGACCCTCAGTCCGACACTGATGCGAGTAAGCTTATATAATTCTATTTAAAAGCTCCTTTCCGACATTTCCATCCTTCAATTTTTTTCCATACCATTCTTTCACTCATTCACACGTTTGTGACCCAGTTTCCAGCAAACGCTAGATATTCGAATTTCCTTTTTCGGAAACCCTGACGAAAATCCTGAGGGGAATCAAAAATAGTCCGGAAGAGTCCCCTTGGCGTTTCTCCATTTTATTCGAAAACACTTCCAAGCACCAAGGTCGAATTATATTGTGTATTGTATACTTATATTTTCTGTTTCCCGCAACATGGAGAGGAATCTCGAGTTCCATTGCCCACTATACGGGCTCGTTTTTTTCGTGGATGATACTTGATATTCAATTATGTGTGAGCTCAACAATGAAGTTAGTGGCGTGTGGTGAGTGGGGTTGTGTTCTTGAAGGAAGCAGGGGCGTGTGCGACTTTTATTTTGCAGGGTAAAAATAAGTAAGAGTACGATCCAATAATCCACTATTTTGTATTCAACAAGTTGAGAATGGTATAAAATGCCATATAGAAGTTCATTATCGGGTGGGGAGGACAATGTTGGGCTGAATTTCGGTACGGTTATGTAATCGATAAATTGTAATTAGATATTGATGGAAATCGCCATGTATAAACAAAATTTCATGATCGAATTCAAGTCGGTGTGGTCAAAATTTAATTTCATATACCCATATAAAACTCCGCGGACAAATATCCTGCTTTATTGTATGGTATTTTTTGTAAATATATATATATTTAGATATCGGGTGGTATTTTATTCAATTGCTTCAACCCAAACCACTTCAGATTGGAATATAATGGTATTTTCAGACAAGCGTAACTCCGCTTGTCTTGTTCTCAAATATGATACTGAGTTCCAGCCTCTCCCAACTGATTCTGGAACCTACTAGGTACCGATATAATCAGAACCGTAGTCTACTCACCAATAACATTGACCTTATATCTAAAATCGAAATGCTTTTCCCCATTGGTATCTCGGACTATGCGACTATCATTTGTAATATTCAAGTCATCACGGAAGCACCCTCTAGGAATATGAGAACCAAATGCCGTAGAACCAATTACCCAAGATTCAAAGAACTCCTGGAGGTAACAAATTGGGACTATCTTCACGATTTATACGATGTTGAAGAAAAATGGTTATTTTTTCATCATACCTAATGTTACGATCCTCACCGAAAGCTGCACAAAAGAATACTTATAGTCACTAATACCCAGTAAGCCTAATATAACAAATGACATCATCAAGAAATGCAAAACGAAACGCAGACTGCGACATACATTCCAGACAACTCGAATAATCTCTTAAAAAAATTGAACATAAAAGAAAATCATTTGAGAACAAAAGCCATCTTCGAATATACCCGACAGCAACTGTCTTCCATGGTATCGACACCATCCCTGAAAAAACAAGATGGTGTATTATGTACATCTAGAATGACGATTTACTAATACCGAACCTTCCCAGATTGGCAAATACCATTACTCATGTACAATTTTTCTGAAGCAACGGTTCTCGCACATCTGAAAAAAATTCTGCACCAGATTCGCCTGAACCAATCAGAACGGACCGCAAGCCAATGCTTGTAGGTGTGTCCATACGTTGGAGGCCAAGAAAATTAATGAATCACGGGTTATATTTGTGTTTGAAGGGGTCTGAATGAATAAAAGCCAGTAGCGTTTCTGGTCTGGGACCGAAATAGGTTTTAAAATATGATATAGCTCTGTTATGTTTCGTTGGAAAATATGGCTTTTTTTCGAACATAGGTAAATGAAATTATGATGATCCGATTGCCTGATAATACATACTTCCTCGCTTATGGCATATTTGTTTTATTTAAACGTATTTTTAAAATATTTAAATATCTAAATAAAATTAGTTATCTTCGCCTATGCTGCTCAAAGGATACCGCTTCCGGACTGGGAAACTTGTTCTTTATGCTTCTGCAATTGTAAATGGTTTAACTATAATTTCAACATACTTGCTACTCACAACGTTGCCTCATTTACAATGTAACGAACATAGTATGAAATAAAGTAAGTAACCTTTTTTCTATATGTTGTTTTTTACATGATGACAATTTTCCTATGCTCCTACACACAAAAACACATTATATAATATATTACTCAATGATTATTATTCTTATGATTTACCAGCTTCACCTGGATATTTTTTATCGGTATTTACTCTGCCATGCCCGTGTAGTTTGAGTGAACGCTTATTTAAACGGCATGCGTTGCGGCGCGCCATCGTCTTAAGGACTGAAACAACATATACCGTTGTCGCCAGGCAATTTTTTCTTTAAACTTTCTTAATGTTTTGGTAACATTTTTTGTCGAAGATCCATACATCTATCTTAAACCATTTGAAACTTCCTTCGATGCTGAAGTTTTCCAGGCAATTTTCCCTTTAGAAACAAGATTTTGACAAATTTTCTTACAAAAAATGAAACATTGGCATATTTTGTGACAAACGGAACACATTTTGAATAGTGAAGAATTTTAGCAAATATATGAAAAATGGCTTCTCAATCGCGAGTTAAAAATGAAAAAATATATTTACCGTATAATAATCATCCAGATATACATCCGCAAGATCATTTCACACAAAACACATATTATACTATAGTTACAAAAATTTAAAAAAATGGTGGAGCCAATCGCAAAGGTAGATTTCAGAATTATATTTCTCTGGAAGACACAAGGACAATTTATATTCTATAAATCTTAAACTACATGATCTTTTTGGTTCGATTTTACTGTAGAATCCCATAAAAGTATCAGAAAAATGAAAATTCAGATTCAAAACACGTCTAAAAATACAAAAGTTCACCCAGTAAATGTAGTTGCTATATCTGAGGAATGTGTTAAAATTTCACCATCAGAGGTGATTGTTACATCCTGGTCTGTTTTTATTCTTTCGGTTACTTTGTTAACTGAATTCCAGATTGTTTTAGGCTTATTATATATTATTGGACTTGTATATAGGAATGTATAATAGAATGTTTAGTTTTTCCATTTCTATATAATTCTTTGACGTGCTCTCCTACCAAATTTCTACTCAACCAATGGAGTTCCTTCAGATTTCCACTACTTTTTTCACTTCTGTTGTAGCCCATTCTGATCATTAACACGATGCTTTTCATATCGTTTTTCAAGAGGGTAATGTACCTATATCCAAATAATAGGTTAGAATATTCATGAAGGTGTTGGTACAGTCTTCAATATTAGATTGAAGATAAACTTCCTGAAATCTGGTGTAGACAATGCATTTTAAATTGATCCATATTTTGTTCAGACATGTCACAATAATAGGTAATTTTTTTATTTTTGATAGATTTGTCCAAGTTGCATCAACACTCATAGTAAATATTCTGTGGTCACTGAAATGACCCTCGTAAAATTCAGACTTACAACGTTAGTTAAGATATAATTCATTTTTGTCGATGATGTTTGCCCTATATTAATGAAGACCCTTGCGGGGGCCAAAGAAGTGACTCTCAGATTGTAGCTTAAAAGAAAATCATGTAAACGTATTTCTTTGTTTGAATTGGTCAAATAGTCAATGTTCAGATCGCCACAGAGAAAGATATCGTGAAGGGACTTACTGCATAGCTCCATTATATCATATGGTTTGTGAACGAATGTGTCTAAATCATCTCATGGAGGCTTATAAACACTTATGACAAAAGTGCGAACAGGCCCCTCTATCCATACTGCACAACACACAATGGATCTCCTCACTCAGATGTGAGATTTCAATTGGCTGAAACTTGAGGTCCTCTCTAATGTAGATGATGCTTCGTCCATGAATATGAGAAGTACACTGCCGTTTTGAGGAAGAACGCCTTAACTAAATTTTGTGTGAAAATTGAGATTCAAGTACCATTTAAAAGATTTATCTATTTTCTAACTAAATGTGAAACAAAAACGCCTTATATTCTATTAGTTTGGAAATTATGACCAAATATAGCTTCACCTTAAGGGCAAATCTGACAGTTATATTATTTAAGACTGCCCTATGTACAAATATTAATGAAAAACACCTCAACTTGTTACAAATACGTCTCCACTCGACACAGCCTTCAAATCCGTCTTAATTTAAAACGCCGCATCTTACGACGCATGATCATTAATCGCGAATACGATGCAGTTGAGGCGCTTTTGTTTTATATAGCTCGTCCAGTATTGAAACGACCACTTTGGCCTTCCCCTACCTAACAACCGATTTTTCTCGAAGATGCCCGAGCCATTGTCTAACTGTGGCTATTAATAGAAATTCCATAGGCGTACCAAATTATTTTGTATAGGCGAAACACGAGACGTAGTTTTTGGCGGACGAGTTTTGTGATTATGGTCCGATTTTTATTCAAAATTGGTGTGCGGGGGTTTTCGGGGTCGGAGATTATGAATTTTTTGTCAAAGTTTAATAAATAACTGCACAACCTATTTATTAATCAAACAAACCTAACCTTTCAAACGCTGCATGACAAGCCACTGGTGAAGATTCGCCGTAGCATAAGCAGCCACATCAAATCGTGTCCACTCGTGTTTTCCCCCTCTCTACCTACCAGACGGTCGTTTCAATACTGGACGAGCTCTACAACAGAGTAATCGCTTAGACTATGGGGTTTTTATTGAAAGTTTGTCATAAATTCGATGCAACAATGTTCAGATATGCTTACTATATCTGGAGATTCCTGAATTAGTAGTAATTCCAATGTTATCAATTTATTTGTAAGAGATTGACCATTCAGTGGCACCAGTTTGAAGAGGGTTCTATTGAGTTTATCGTTGTGAGCGGTTTCTCTTGGACTCACATGTCTAAAACTCTGCCGGTCACTGTAATAGCACTAAATTCAATGTTACACAAAAGAAACATGTTCAAAGTTTTTTCATTTCAATCATTCATCCGTTCATACGTTTTGAGCTAATCATCACTAGTGAAAATGGTACATGAAGTGAATTTCCATAAAGAGCCGCTCTTTACGTTTGCCTACGCAATTTTTCCCATTTTCATCCGAGAATTTTCCACAATATTTTTTCAAATATGAAAATGTGAAATTCCTTTGTCGTTTATTGGACCACTGCATATCTTCTGTATAGAAATATTTCCTTTCCTTAAACTGAACATTCATATTTCATCCAGATGCAGAATACTGAACGATGCCACGCCGCGCCATGCAGTCTTCTTTGAGCACTTCTAGCAATAAAGTGTACCCACGAGAACACGGCGATGGTTTCACTGGATGCGATATGAGAAAGTGCCACCTAGAGGATATTTGCACTCTTTGGCCTTCCACCGAGACGGTGTTGGTGTCTCAATCGGAGTTGTTGACTTGTAGCCGCCAGAGGCTTTCTTGTTTCCTTTCTTTCGGGAATATTGCATTGTATGTTGCGAACGGATTGGGTATGTGGGTACTCGCCGTGTGATACTTTGGGAAATTATGAGAAACTCATTGTGTAATAGTATATTACGTATCAAGTGTTGGAAAAATGGAAAAATTACGCACAGAGCCGCGTAGCGTAGCGAGTTGATAATTTGTTTGTTTGCATTCTCCATTTCTTTTAGTGTTCATCAAGTTTCGCTACTAGAATTTAAAAAAATCACTTAGCATGTTGTTCTTGACATTGAAATGAGTAAAAATACCCAGTCGGTCAAAACTCAATTCATTGGTAACTTTCTCCAAAGACCTTTTCTATTTCTGTATTTTTTTCGTTTTCAAATATGTCTATGAACTGTCTCCTATGGTCAGATAAACATGTATCTAATATTCCTGTTTCGAATTTCGAGTCATCGATGCTTGTTAATATGTTACCAATACAGGTTTTGCTATTTGTTCTTGGATCACATCTAGTGAAATCATCAATCGTGGTACTGAGGAATACATAAGTTGTGCTAAGTCTATCATTCCAGGTCCGTTTCCTTTAAAATTCATATTGGAATAACCCAAAATGATAATTTCTTTCATATTTACCTGAAAGGTGCTCAAGAAGTCCCTCTAGGTTGGTGAGAAGGATACGGAGGTTACCAGATTTGCAGGAACGGTATAAAATTACTACAGCTATTTTCAGTTGTGGTAATCCTACACTGCAGAATTCACCATGCTATTTACAACAAAATCCATTGAGATGGGTTGGAACTGGGTGTTGTGCTTAACAAAGATTGAGACCCCCCTTGTTCCCCCGAATCTCTACAAAAATTACTAGCTAGGTTATAATTCCCTAAGTTTATCATTTGCAAACATGTTTCGTTTTGCCAATATTCACTAAAACAAAAACCGAATATTCGTTATTATTTGAAAATAATAAGATTTCGTTCATTTTATTCGTAATACTTCGAATGTTGACATGCAGTATGCTCATCCCTCATTTTTTATTTACAATCCCGCAACTCTTATTAACATTTTATTCGAACTGAGTAAGGTACATTTTTTTTGTTAGATTTGGGGGCTCGTTTTTCTACTTTGTTTAAAAAATCGATTTACCCACGCATCTGCTGGCGAAACTTCTGGTTTCCAAGCTTTTTCAAAGTTTATCTCGTTATTGATAATTTTGAATTTAATTTTTCAACCTTTCTATACATGAAGGAAGGTCTTTTTGGGAGCCACTTTCATTCATATTGCTGTGTTTCTGAATCTGCCAGTTCTGGTCTTCGTTTCTTGGTTATTTTTTTCCGCCATCAAAGAAGATTTCCTTCTTCTATGGGAAACTTTTTTCGATTCATTATTTGCTGTTACTTCAACTTGATTACCTGTAATGATGGGATTTTATGCATCAATGATAACTGAACTATCTTCTTGGGGTGATATTTTATTGGTCCACTTGTTACGCCTTTCATTGTAAAATGTTCATGTTGAATATGTTCCACTTAATTATTTCCTGTATCTTTTTCTTGAAGTGGAGGTACGGCAACATTGCAATCTATTTTACATGAGTTAAGTAGACTCATTATCAAATCTTTGTCACAGATCTTCGTTCTAATTCCTTGTTTAGTCTTTTCAGGACTCCATTTCATATTCGCCATTCAAATCCATTTTAGATGTACGATGGTCATTCTCAGATTGAGGTAAGACATCACTCATACAACGCTAAAACTTTGAGCTGTATCTACTATACATAAGTGTCTATAAAGGATTGAATTTTCCCAATTACGAAATGAATTTCGATAAAATTTTTGACGCATATTTTGGTATTCAATTTTCTTGCAAGGTTATTTCCTTTCGATTATTTAAATCCAGCTATTTCATACAGGAATCGATTGCTTTCCGATAATTAAAACAATATTTCTCATGATAACAAGGCTTTTTATGAAAAGTTGAAAGTTAATTTCCGATCATCGAAAAAAATTTCCAAATAATTTTTCTGAGAATCTTATTACTATCGACTTTTGCAAGTTTATGATTTTCACATGTAACAAATGAATCCTTCGAATGAAAAATATTTAGAAAGGAGATATTACAACTAATCTTTGATGAACGAACAAAGAACATACATATCTTTTACGAATCTTTACGACAATTCACCCAGAAGCAATATAAATATCAAAATGTCGATATTTTATGAACTACTTCAATTTTCACCTTTCTATTTCCAAAGCAATAAGAAATAAAATAGGCTGTTGAAGAAGCGTTAGTATTCTGAAAGCTAGTATATTGAATATTTTATGAGACCTTCACAAGTGTTTCAGGAATGACAAGCAGCCCGTCGTAAAGATGCTACTCTTGGAACATTTGTCAACACTTATGTTCTCTCCAAGTGAGATGAAAGAAAACATCTATAATTAAAAATATTTCACTTTAACGAGTGCCTGTATGTATGTATATTGGGTGTACCATTTTCAACCAGAATAAATTAAAAATAACTTTTTTACTAAAAATGCTCGGATAACTCGATTTTATATTTAGCAGATATCATGATTTATAAATTAATCTATGCCTGCGCTTCCAGGAATCTCATGAACTATATGTTAATTAGTACCAGACTTGAAAATTTTAACCTCCTACTGTTGTCGAAATTGAATCGTTGGATTTCGAGATAGTTAATCAAAATTTTAGAAAATTTGCAGAACAAACCTCGAACAGGTCGATTGTTTTATTTTCAGTGTAATATTTCCTACTATGGAGAGCATTTATGTCACCTGCCCCTGTGCCCCATCGAGGCTCACCCTATTTTAATACAAAAAAAAACATGAATCAAGTGACACTTTTGTTGACTCCATTGATTTGTCGTTTTCTACCAAGTCTTGTTCATCCTTGCACTTCTTCACCGTACTGATGAGGGCCGAGAGCCCGAAACACGTGTCTACGGTTAACACTTCTCTTTGAGGGCTATGTCCATCAAATTCTTCCATTTTATATATATTATATCGGTTCATCAGTCATCGACATGTTTTAAAAAAATTAGGTATTTTCATTGAAGATTCTCTGTTTATTAAAAAAAAAGAGCGCTTTCAGGATCCATTTACTAATCAAATGGACTGTGATTCATCGACCTTTGATAATATTTTCTTTTTGGATTTTTCCAATAGGTTGATACCGAATATTCCATATATATATATATAGGGTGGTGATGGGCCTATAAGCACAGTAGTTAGAGAGCCGCGGGTCTAAAACCGCGATGAGAAGCTACTCCACTCCAGTACGATGGAAAAATGTCTATCGACTTTTTCGACGATTTCTATATGTCTTCCGTTATAACAATTTTGTTTAGAAAGTGACTAGTAATCATCTGACAAAGCGGAAGACGATTTGATTGAGGAGCAGTACTCAACCTATTTAAAAAAAATTTGGGCCCGAAAATCGACTATTGCAAAAATTCGACGTCTCCTATATGCTTGATTTTGTGATCCTTTACTTTGTTATGGTCTTTACATCGGGAAAATCCGAGTAGAAGACTTTTTTAGTAGAGCCCGGCCTCAGGGTTGACCAAATAAACAAATTGAAAAACTCGCGGGAGCGGCTAAGTTGAAAAATCGAAAACTGCACTTGGGTTCAATCTTAAGCTCCCAAATTTTGCATGGAGCTTCTTGAGCGGCCAGAAAACCTAATTTAAAGAGCAAATTTTTTTGGCCAACTTTTCACCCCTTCCCACCCCTTCCCACCCCTTTGAATTTCCTTTATTTTCTCTGTTTATTCCTGGTAATCTTCTTCGTCTGAAAATTTGATAATTCCGTGTATAAAGTTTAATAAACTAACCTCAACTGGTAGTTAATGATAACAGGAATACATTTCAACCCCTATATAAGGGCTGTTCGCCCCCGCCCCGGCTCAAATAATCTATTTGAGCGAGGAAGAGCACATAAATGAACTTGGGGAGATGAATGAATGCCACCTCTCTTTCACTCTGATTATAATGTTAACAATAAAACACCAAAAAACAAAAAAAAATACACGAACCATATGTATAAAAAGTATCCAATAAAATCAGCAGAACAAAAAATTACAAAATACAAAAATTTTATATCAAAATTAAAACCTGAAATTCCAAAAATAAACAAACCACACGTATATAAAATACCATGTAAAGATCGCGAAAGTACATATATAGGCCAATCCAAACAATACGAAAACGGATATCACAGCATTGTCTAAACATGAACAGGAAAATCAACATAAATTCGATTTTGACAATGTTGAAATTTTGACAAAAGAAAAATCCAAAATTTAGAAATTTCCTCGAAATGATTCTCTTAAAAAAAGATACAAACAGTATTAACAATAGAAACCTCAATCAAATCTAAATAACTTATTTCAATCCACAACAACATTATTCCAATCGTAAACATGAACATGAAGTGATGCATGAATAACTCTTGAATTATATTTTAAGTTTTGAATGTCTTTTTGAATTTTAATCGTATTTGATGTTATGTAACGTATTATGTTTTGAACTTCACATGTTTTACATTATATTAAGAATTTACCTGAAGATGACAGGAACAATGTCGAAAAGTCGTATTGAATAAAAAATACATAGACCAACTGAGGCCCTTATTTCGAGAAAATATATATATTATATATATATATATATATATATATATATATATATATATATATATATGAATGGAAGAATATCGAGGGGATTGGTAAACAAAACGGAAGACATATATATAATATTTTTCCTGAAAACTTCAATTTAACATTTTTATGCATAGAAAACTCTAAGAATAATCTTGTAACTCAAAATTTTTTACTGCGAGAAAGAGCCACTTTACTACAAAATAGGTGAATAGGTATGAAAATAAAAAAAATACACGTTCTCACTTTCGAAAAAACCTGTATAATTTACAAAAAACTTTGAGATAATTCCAAAACAATGAACTCGTATTAAGCGGCAAGAAAAACAAAAATTTTTAATTTGGGTTCACGAAATTATCTGCTACATCATTTATTATTTAATATAACAAAGGTTTCTTATTCATCTGTTTTGAAGGGTTTAGAAGTTTTAATGATTTTTCCGCTCGACATGAATAACGGTTGATCTAATAGTATGTCTAATCTTACAAGTATCTCCCCTAAATACGTAACTTAATTAGAAAAATCGACGAATTAACTGACATGATTTTGGCCAGCTTCATAAACATTCCCAGTGCTATGATTTCAGTGTCAGTATTACAGTAGGTCTTGAAACAAAACACGACCATTAACCCAGTGGTCGTGTGCCTTGGTTTTCGTGCAATTCAGTGACAGAAATAATTTTCAGTTGATGTCTGCGTTCGAACATAATGATATTTTCGGGAAAAGTATACAGTGTTGTGATAAGCAGTGAATGAAAATGCTTTTATGATAAGCAGTGAATAAGAATGCTCTAAGTGCGTGAGCCATTTTTTCAGTTGAAATGTATGTTTTTCAATTGGGAGCCCTCGAACTAGGTAGTTGTTGAATTTGAAATTTTGTGTGATCCTCTCCCGACCCAAAATCTTCCCACAATGATTGAAGTTAATTGAAAAAGTGTTGTGTAGTGCGTTTGCATATATCGCTTAGGCAATTGGAGGCTACATCACGCAAACAAAAGGTAAAGGTGAGAAAGATACGTAGTTTGTAATCATTCGTGATTCGAAGGTTTTGTTTACAAGCCTCTAGCGGGAGCACATTTTCGAAAGCTTCAAAACCGGGAGGCGTGGTTTAAAATTGCGGGATTTTTGAAAACGTAACATCGTGACCGTTCGACGTTTGTTTTGTTTAAGGTGTTTTGTGTCTGTTGTCTGTTTTATTTCATAGTTATAAATGAAGTGAAATAGATACGTCATCGAAGTTACATATGTCAATATTGCTTATATGTATATGACAAAATATTTAATCAAACGTATTTTTACCCGACTGCTCCACAGGAGAAGGGTCAATTTTTCCCGTCTTTGAAACTAAACAAATTATAAGGCCTGTTATTTTTTAATTGGATATAAAAAATTTAACTATATAGGTATATTAAGAATGAAATAAAAATTTATTTTATTCTTTTCCATTTTTCTTTATTATTTAAAAAAAATTTGAGCAGCCAAGGATAATTGTAGTAAATTTTAAGGTGATGGAAATAAAAGCAATAATCATTTACGATTCAATAATGGATGTATTCACAAGGAAGGGCGAAGAAATAAACATTGTTCAGGCAATAAGTAATATGAAAATGAGCAAAATAAACTTGTTTGGCATAGGAAATGAGGTTGCTGACTATTTTGAAGCTTTTGTTGATAATACTGTCTAAATATTACTACCCGTGAATAATTTAATTCCGTTAAGGAGTTACTTGCCCCAGTTGAACCAACACTGGCTGCCATAAAGAATAATTCAGAACTATTACCAGTAGCTGAAAACACCCCATTGAACAAAATAGCTATTTGTATTACTGGGGAGGAAAGTGCCACTTTGCTCCCCGCAGGATGTAGGTAGTTTACTTAAACATCCAAGGGAGGAATAGGCACTTTACTCCCGTGTGAATACATATGATTTTTCCTCCTACCCACTTATTAAACCTTTTTTTTTATTTATTTACTGCACAACTTATCAATACAGGGTGTCCCTGGACTTCCTCTTTTCCTTTCGGGAATGTATAGATGGGATCAAAATATCATCAGTACTTCATATAACTTTTATTCCTAAAAGCCTTCGTTACCAAGTTACGGGCCCTCAAAGTTACAAAATGAAAAATATTTTTCTTTGATAACTTTCAAAGTGAATATTCAAAATCATCTAAATTTTAGTGATTGACTGAACAAATGAATTCCTTCGATGAGCTTTCATGCAGGAGTCAGTTGTTTTGCTACAAAGTCAGGAACGGACTACCCCCGATGGTCCCACCCCAAAACTTTGAAATGACTTCGATTTGTCATATGTTTTACAAAACAAGGTTACCTGGACAATCTCCTGAATGAAAGTACTCGTGTGGAAAATCGATCGGAGCAACGACTTTTGATAAAAATGCATTTTTGTTCGACGACATCCAACCTGAGATGTCTACCATTATTCGAAAAGATTAATTTGTAATGAAAATAGTTATGATAGGTACTATGTTCATAACGAATTTTTATCATGCAAACACGTTTACCTTACAAAACTCATGGTGTAAATAATCAATCGCAAGCCTCAAGAGCACACAGAAATTTAAAATCCGCTACAAAAACTGCTCGATATGACCCCCGTCTCTCACAATACATTTTTTTAGTCGTCGCAAACACCCTCCCTGCACTTGGAATAGCATGCCAGGGTCGTTTCGTATGGCTTCACAATGTAATGTAATTCTATTCAACAAGGTATCTCTGGTGTGAATAGGTGTAGCGTAAACGAGTCTCTTTAGATGCCCCCACAGAAAGAAATCCAATGGATTTATCCGGAGACCGCGGTGGCCACCTCTACCAATCCATCTATTTGGGAAAATCTGGTTCAGATGGTCCCGCACAATCAAATTAAATTAAGGAGGAGCGCCATCATGCATAAACCACATATCTGTCATCGCTGCTGAAGTCGGTGTGAATCGGCTCCTCAGTTGTTAGTGTTTTTTAGTTCGTATATTTACACAATTTTGCCTTCAAACTTATATTAAAATCTTCATAAGAAAACGGCCTGTACAGTGGTATGAAAAAGTTATCCAAGTGGCATTGTATAACTTCATCAGCTACATAAACACTTTCCGGCATTCAAATGTCGTGTGGTGCGTGTTCTAAAGAAGTTACCAGAAAAAACCCGATTTCTTGTAGTGGTTTTTGCAAGAATAAATTCCATTCGGAATGTGTGGGAATATCCGTAGATTTATTAGCACAGACGAAAAAGTCACCTGGCGTTTTTTGGAAATGCAAAAACTGTGAGAAATTTAATGACCTCTTTGATGAAGGAAGACTTCGTGATATTTTTCAAAACAAGGTGAGTAATTTATTGATGAGCTAAAAAACCTCTTTTTCGATATGAAGACTGACATCTTGAAAGAAGCAGATGAAAATCTTCCAACTCTAGATATCGAGATGAGAAAAAAAGCTGAGGATAATATCTTAAATATGAAAATAAACCCAAAACCAAATATGAAAACATCCTACTCATCTGTACTTAGCAATAGCTCACACACAGCAATCCTTGTCAAACCCAAAATATCTCAAGAAAACAATCAAACTAAATCTGATATTATGCATAATTTAAATATGACTGATTCAAACTTCAGTATTAGCAAAATTAAGCATATCAGAGACGGTGGACTTATGGTAAGCTGTAAAACTCAGGAGGAAACTGATATCTTCAGAGAAAAGGCTCAAGAAAAACTCTCGGCAACTTATGAAATAAAGGAATCGAGAGGATTACACCCCCGTGTTCGTATTATTGGAATTTCAGAAAACATTGATAGTGATACCCTTTTGAAACTCATACTAAAACAAAAAGATGATATCATAGGCTCTAATTCAAACTGTAAAATAGTAAAATTTGGTCCAATAAAATCTAATAAAAATGTATATCAGGCCACTCTTCAGCTGAATTCGTCAACTTATTCTAATGTACTCAATAATGGTTACTTATTAGTCGGTCTAGACCTCTGCAAGGTCCATGACGCCATTGAAATCTCACGATGTTTTAGATGCAATGGTTTCAATCATTCTAAAACTACCTGTAAACTTATCTTATCATGTCCGAACTGCGGAGGGCAACATGAAAAAAATGTATGTGATTCTAATATTCTTAAATGCACCAACTGTCTCAAACTTAATGAATCAAAAAAATCTAACTTTCCGGTTGATCATGGGGCCTGGGACCATCAGAATTGCCAGTCATACTCAAATATGGTGAACAAATTAAAATTAGATCTGGGCCTAAACGGTCAATAGCAACTAATTTCAGACATGTTACCTAATAATGAATCCACTTCTTTGACAAATCAGTTTACAAAGTCCATCAAAATTAATGAAATTTCCATATACTATCAAAATGTTAGGGGTCTGAATACTAAACTAAATGAACTATATGATAACCTGAATACTTGCTGCTATGACCTGGTAGCTCTCACTGAGACATGGCTGGGATCAAATGTTCTGGATAATGAAATCTCTAAGGACACATTCAACATTTTCAGATCTGACCGTAACTTTCAAGCCCTGAACTGTTCTCGGGGCGGGGGAGTTATGTTGGCAGTTAATTCTCAGGTCAGTGCAACCAATCTCAATTTAAGTGATAGCGCATTCAAGGATTTACATCACATTGACATAGTTGGCGTGAAAATTTTCTATTATCATCAGTACCTATACGTTTTTGTTATATATATTCCACCAAATTATTCAACTGAATATTAGAATTCAGTATTTGAAGCCTTCTCTTCACTAGATTATTTGTTTCACTCGGAAATTCTGATTATTGGAGATTTCAACATTCCCAGTTACTTAGATGATAAACTAAAAGATACATTCACTCCAACTACACATGCTCTTCAAAATTTCTGTTCCTTCTTGGACTTTGAACAATCAAATGATGTTAGGAATGCTAACAACAGAATTCTTGACCTTGTTCTAACTAATTGTTCTTGTGTTGTAGAGAAAGCACACGATATTTTAATTAATGAAGACTCTCATCATCCACCTATCGATATATTTTCAATTTGACAAAAATTCTTACCTTGTTCTAATTAATTGTTCTTGTATCTCTTAAATCTTTATAAGGACTTCCTTGAATGCGACTGGTCCTTTATGGATCAATATTCAGATCCAAATATTGCTTGCGGTGCCTTTTGTGACAAAGTGAACTCTATTGTGGAGCTGAATGTGCCAAAAAGGATCAGAACTACTCGCAGTTATCCACCATGGTATAACTCAGCCCTAATCAGCGACATACGTCTTAAACATAGATTTTGGAAGGGTTCAGAAATTCTGGTGATGAAAATGATCTCGATAAATTCAAAAGATTGAGGAGAGATATTAAGTCCAACATTATGAAACTTCATCGTGATCATATTATCTATGTAGAGGAAAATTTCACCTCTAACCCCTCGGCATTATGGAATTAGATGAACTTCAAAAAAAGGAATGCCACCACCACCATCTAATTTCAACTTCAACCAACAAACCCTATCTGAGTCGCAAGACATCTCTAATGCATTTGCCCAATTTTTTCAGCAGTCTTATGCAACTCCCAACAATATCACTTTTCCTGACTCATTCAATAATCATACTTCGTTGGTAATAAATGAAGTGACTGAAAAGCAAGTCTCATTGAAAAAATTAAAACCCAAATTAACTAGTGGAGCTGACAATATCCCCTCCTTTGTTTTACGAGATTGTGCAGCTGCCTTCGTGAACCCCCTTCGTACATTATTCAATTTATGTCTTGCAACTAATACATTTCCTACACTATGGAAAGAATCTAAAATCATACCGGTCTACAAGAAGGGGGCTAAATCAGACATTTGCAACTACCGCCCTATAGTAATTATAAATAATTTCTCGAAAACCTTTGAGATCCTACTTTATGATGACATTTATACGCATGTAAAGAATCAAATCACCCCTAGTCAACATGGTTTTTTCGAAGGAAGGTCAACGATAACAAATTTAATTTGTATCACGGAGCAATTATCTGATACTATCGATGGGAGCTCTAAATGTGATATAATTTATACGGATTTCTCGAAGGCCTTCGATAGGCTTGATCATGGAATTCTTCTTCACAAACTGTCGAATTTCGGACTTACCCCTAATCTCACATCTTTATTTCAATCCTACCTTCATAATCGTGAGCAGTATGTCAGTTTCCATGGTCAAAAGTCTATTGAAGTCCTCCCCACGTCAGGTGTCCCCCAAGGGTCTAACCTCGGGCCTTTATTTTCATAATGTTCATCAATGACATTGTAGCTACTCTCTCCGTCGCTCACTTACTGTATGCCGATGATCTTAAGATATACCATGAAATTAACACCACAGAAGACTGTACTCTTCTCCAAAATAAGCTGGATCGCCTCAATCTCTGGTGCATCGAGAATAGCTTATTCCTAAATGTTTCTAAATGCCAGGTTATGTCTTTCACCGCCAAGCGGAATCCAATTCTTCACAGTTATAAACTGGACAATGTCGTATTGAAAAGACCCGACACTTCCAAAGATCTAGGAGTAACATTCGACAAAAAACTCTCTTTCGCAAAACATATCGAACTAGTCACAAAAAAACTTATAGATCATTAGGATTCATAATCAGAGTTTCAAAGATTTTGGAAGGAATGAGAAAACTTTCTTCAATTATTTTTACTTTGTTAGTCAATTCAGGTATGCATCAATTGTTTGGGCACCATATATCAGGTATATATATCTAATTTAGAAAATATCCAACGGAAATTTTTGAAGTATCTATGTTTCAAACTTGATGGCAACTACCCAGACGTAGGTTATCCACATGAACAACTAATTTCCAGATTTTCAATCGATTCACTTGAATCTCGTCGAAATAGGTCACATGTTATATTCCTTTCCAACCTTATTCACAACAATTTGGACTGCAGCTGCATTTTGGATATATTGAAGTTTCATATTCCTAGACTCACATCTCGGAGGAACATTACTTTCTACCTTCCACTTTGTCACACCAATGTTAAATTGAATGCACCTGTTTATAAGATGTGCAATACATATAATAAGATGAATGAAACCATTGACATTTTTTGTTGCAGTGTGGCCTCCATAAAAAACTGGACTGTTCTGTTTTTGTCCAATGATTTATATTAACGTATATAGCTAATAGTTCATACTGTATATTCCTATTCTGTAATTGGATCTTGTATCTGTTGAATAGTGTAATAAAAAAAAAAATATCTCTCCGGGTTTGCAATGGAACATGTTCCAAAAGTCCATTCAAATCATTCTGAATGAACTCCAAATAACGTTCTCCATTCAATCGGTCATGTAGAACGAATGGTCCTATAAGATGGTTTCCTATAATACCAGCCCAAACATTCACGTAGAATTTCCGTTGGTGTTTGGTTTGCAATATCCCATGGGGATTTTCTTTGGCTCATATGTGGAGATTATGAGAGTTGAATACTCCATCTCTACTGAAACCTGCTTCATCAGTGAATAAAACTCGAGTAATAAAAGTCATCCTCTCTTTGCCTATCCAGGAAACAATTGGCATATTCCAGTCGTGCTGGAAAATCTTCAGGTGTCATGGCATGTACCTTCTGGATGTGATATGGGTGGAGCAGTTGTTCTCTAATTATTCTATGAATAGTGGACTTGGATGTATGGAACTGTTCTTATAGGTTTCTGATGCTCATTGAAGGATCATCAGCGACAGCTTCCAAAATATTTTCCTCCAATACAACGGTACGCACAGCCCTAGGAGCGCCCTCACCACCTCGTTTTGGCAAAACTGAACCCACTATAATATCGAAATGAAACAACACGCTCCAATTAATTATCCATTAGACATACCTGTCTCCCTCAAGCTGCGATCGACACGCTCGAACGTTTCTTTTGCCGGTAACGTTCGCTTGGGAAAATGCTCGGCATACAGACGACGGGCTTCTGCAGCATTACCAAATGCTCGTTTATACAATGCATGCACATCTGCATATTCGTTGAATGTAAACTGTTCGACCATATCAAAACACTTCAAACTGTCCTATCAGAATATTGACAATACAATGACAACGCACGTCTCAACAAAACAAAATCGCATTCCAGTTGTCATTTTTTATCCACACTAATTTTATTTCTTTCTACAAGGTGTTTTTATCAACATATGTGGAAGAAATGGAACATAAATTTATTCACCAGATATTTTTCACCTATTCATGTGCAGCCGTTTTTGTAGTTTATTCGTTTGCTTTTTATTAGTTATGTCTTCCGATGTGCGTTTTTTCAGCTAAATTTATCTTCGGGTTAAAGATTTTCTCCCATGAAATTATACTTATCAGTGAAACTCCTCAACATTTAAGCTGTGAATACGAATTTGCAACATCCAAATGTTGAGTTTCATGAGATTCAGATAACACAACACGAAACGTGCCTATTCCACGCGTACATACAAAATATGGACTGAATTCGATATTTCATAGTGAAGTAGCTTGTTAGTTCAAAAACACCACGAATCTACATAACTTGATATTTCATTTGAAAAAATATCTACATTGTGAATGAAACTTTCAACTAGGTACTGTACTTTTTGTATACGACTTTATTTTAGCATATTTTGTATTATCCCTGTTATAAATGTTGTTGAATTAACGTTAGCATTAGTATCGGGTTTGATGTCGTCGAGTAAAACTGCATTTTTATTGAGAATCGTTGCTCCGATCAACTTTCCAGATGAGTACTTTTATTCAGAAAATTATCTACGTAACTTTATTTTGTTGAAAACTATTGAAAAATTATCTGTCATTTCAAAGTTTTGGGGTGTGGACCATCGGGGGTAGTCCGTTCCTGACTTTGTAGCAGAACAGCTGACTCCTGCATGAAAGCTCATCGAAGGAAATCATTTGTTTAGTCAGACACCAAAATTTAGATAATTTTGAATATTCACTTTGAAAGTTATCAAATATGCGATATAATTAACTACACAAATATTGTTTATCAAACGAATTTATCAATATATGCTATATAATTAAGTACACATATCTATATTCCAGAATTAATTATGTTAATATTGAATGTGCAGTTTTGAGCAGCACTTATACAGTGCGGCTTTTAATTGTCCCCCCCCACTGTTAACTTTTGAACGATTCGACGTGGAACAATGGAAAAAAGAACGTATTGAACGATATCACCGATACTACTTTTTGAAATGAAAGGCATTGTGATTGCTGGATAGATGGTGTGGGAGGGCACAACAACTTGAAAATTTCAAATAGCATCGCATTCAAGTGGCACATTGTTGAAAAGATAATTCAATTCTCTTTTCAACCATCCTATTTTAATTTTTTTTCGTTCAAACGTTTTTTCACAATATGCATTTGAAATTTTGTTATACTTGACAATTCAAATGCATATTGTGAAAAAACGTGTTAACGAAATTGAAAAAAAAAACTATATTGTTGAAAGGATTATCGAGTTATCTTTTCAACGATGTGCCACTTGTCCCCCCATGCCATTTGACATTTTTAAGTTGATGAGCTCCCCCGCGCCATCTATCGGGCAATCACAATTTCTTTCATTTCAAAAAGTAGTATCGGTGATTTCATGCAATACCTTTTTTTTCATTGTTCTACGTCGAACCGTTCAAAAGTCGCACTGTATGAACACCATTGGAAAAAGATAGTGTTTGAATAGGAGCTTCAGTATTTGAAGAATTTTCGCTTAGCACATTGTAATGGTGGTAACTTCTAGAAGTGCCCTAGTGTGTAATGTTCGGTATTTTGAAACTTGAGATATTCTGCAATTTTTTGTGGTAGTTTGGATATAGTATTCTTGCCAAACACTTGATTCATACATTTGGCTGCTTCAAAGCATACGAACAATCGTTTATATTCAGTTTGAGGACGTAGACAAATATATTTTTTAACGATTTGTACAAAATTTGGGCCTTTGCCTGTTGTAGCATTCATTAAGTTCGTTGTTTATTCGTTTTTGAAGTGGGAATATTTATTACTACAAGATTGTCTTTCTCTTCACTATCATCCACAGTCATTTTAATAAGCTCATCACATCGACATGCTCCAGAAATTCCAATAACAAGGAGTACCTATGAATATTTTATGTCAAAAATTAAATTATTTGCATAAATAAAGAAACATCATCGGGGGCTTCCATTGAGAATGTATTTATTTCTTTTCTTGTGAAAGTTTTAGCTTTATTTGGTTTGTATCCGGCATTTTGACGTTTTAAAAATGCAATCAACTTTGGATATTTAATATCGACATTATCTTTTATTTGTATCTTTGTGCGAATTATTGAATATTTGGACCAAAGTGTTGAGGCTTTCAATGATTTTCCTTGGAGTGAAAAATATGCCAGTAAAACATTTTCTGAATAATTATTTATTTTGTTGTATTTAGCCCATTGCTTATATTGTGTATATTTTTTTTCATACCTGTCTTTAGATTTTTGTGGTAGTAAGGGTAAAGATGCTATGTTGGCTTGTTCCTTAATATTAGGTGGCATATTTGGAAATTCAAAATCACTCGAATCGCTCTCCATTTTTCAAAAATTCAATTGAGTTCAATAAACGTAGCGACTTTGCATTCTAAAAGTCAATCGCAGTGTTTGCTGTCAGCTTGAATTATGTTTCGAAATGGTTTCAGTATAGTAATGATTTTCCTTTTTTCAGGTATGTTGCTTGGATGATTGGTCTCTTGCAGTTTTTGAACCAAGATAAACTAAAGACTCGCATGGTATTTGAAGTGAGTAAAAATCCATTGTCAAAAAGCTATAACCCATTGGAAATCAGCGGAATTGATTAAAACAGTATATACCTTACCAATTAACAGTTTTTTTTCCATTCACACATGAACCATAAATAATGTTGATTAAAAACTTTCAATTGGAAATGATACCAAGAAAAACTAGAAGAGACGGGTGGACAATATGAATTTTAAAATGATTTTGCTTTGTTCCCCCGCAATTTTTTTTTCACATAACACATATTGTTAACTTTTGTATGGAAAATTCTATTTTTCCATATTCTTGGAATACAGCACATGTTCTCCCACTTCCCAAGGATAATAATCAACAAATCTTGAAAGATTCAAGAATCCCCATTTGATCTATGCTATCGAAATTTCTAGAAGAGAATATACATCAACTTTTACCGGTCAATAAGTAAGGTTTTCGGCCGACAGCTGCATATCCCCGCTTCTCAAGGTTACGGATGACATATTCTCTGCCATTGATGAAAAACACATAACCACACTTTTCCTACTAGATTTATCGAAAGCATTTGATCGCCTGAATCATTAACTTTTATTGGCAATATCACAGTACATTGGCTTCACCAATAGTGCATATCTCATGACCAAGAGTATCTATCGAGCGCTTTCTTCAGTTACTGAAAATTGATAAAAAAATTATTAATAAAAAACTTTTTAAAGACAAGCTTTTATTCAAATGCACTAGAAAGTAAAAAAAAATTGCTTCGGATGTGTGACAAAAGCTTGTCGCGCAAAGCTTTCAGTTCGAATACAAAAGCTCTTGAATCTACAACTCACGGAATAACCTACGTCACACATCCAAAGCAAATATTTTTTACTTTTCAGTTCATTTGAATAAAAGCTTGTCTTAATCTATGCATTTTTGTTAAAACATCGTTATTATGAGGCCATTTTTTCTGTAAGTTCTGAGGTATCTAGTCCTCCAACGAGGAGACCATCTGAAGATTAACTCATCCGCCATCACTTCCAGTGAGTTCTCCATTGTCAAAATGAGAGTATTCAAGTGCCATCTAAAATTTCATACCTCTATCTTCAAAACCATAGACAATTTCAGGAGAGTGGTCACCCGGTATATAGGTAATACAATGGTTTGTTTGATCTGCTTGTAATTTCAATTGCGAATATTCTGTTATTTGAAATATGAAGGCATTTTTAGTGCTGTTGGATACACATTTCAATTCATAGTACATTTATTTTTCATGTAAAATCAATGCAGAAACAAAATTCGAATTTCTAGAATGAAAATCGCAAAATGTATTTAGCTGGTTTTTTGAAAAAGGATTCAGAATCCAGGTTATAATTGTTAGATTCAATAACAAAATTCCAGGGCACTTAATTCTTCTTTGTGTATTTTATTTTGATATGGAAACATGAGTGAATCCATTATAGGGTTAATTTTCAAGCTCCAGTTGTTTCAATTGAAATGGAGAAATTCAAAGCGTAGAAATCACCCCGGCGGAATTTGAGCTTTCCTTAATTTTCTTGCAGAAAAAGTCAGGAGTTCATTAAGACGATAATTTATACAGGCTGACATAAAAAACGGCATTCGTTTGAGATTTGATGTTCGAGGACTCATATTCATCAGTATGGCGAATGAGTAACAAGTGATTGCTTTTTTGAATTTTCTTGCAGAAAAAGTCAGGAGTTCATTAAGACGATAATTTATACAGGCTGACATAAAAAACGGCATTCGTTTGAGATTTGATGTTCGAGGACTCATATTCATCAGTATGGCGAATGAGTAACAAGTGATTGCTTTTTTGAAGTGTTTTAATTAATATTTATCGTATCCATGTATGTATTTTATATATATACAGTGTGACAATTTAAAAACTTACAATAGGATATATATCACAAACAAAAGATGATATCAAAAAACGCTGAGAAAATTTTGTAGGATAGGAAGGGGGAACTTAAAATGACATGAAAGAGAACTCACCCCCATCAACCCCCTAGGCGCCACCTAACGCAACTAAAAAAGTTCAAATAGCAAGCCCCTTCTTGTGATACATCATTGCAAAGCCTATAAAGAAATTATTCAATGGTTTAAATAATAATTGTACAGGGTGGAAACCACATCAAGGTGACCTTGTCGTGTTTTGCCAGCTCGATGAGGTTCTGAAGGCAGTCCCAGACCAGTTTAGACTTTATCTGTGTTGAGGGCTTTGATAGCACTCTGACTGTCAGATATAATGTAGATGTGTTTTTTCCTTTAATCATATTCTAGATTCTTCTGAATGCATACCAGCATAAAAGCGTGTGTTTCAGCTTGGAATATTGTGGAGCAAGTGGTTTTATGTAGTCCCTTCTTGGCCTTATCCCATGTATTCCTGCTCCCATTCCTTCAACTGTCTTTCAGCCGTCTGTATACCAGACTATGTCCGCAGTTGATTGTGATTCTATACTCGGAGCCCATCCGGATCCGTCAATTCGTGTTTCGAATGGTTTTTCGAATGAGTATAGGGGTTGCATGTAGTCTGAAATCATATCGAGTTCGTCGATATTGATTACATGAGTAATTCTGGTGTGTCCAATTGTTCAGATTCTCCAGTTTTTTGTTTGTTCCAGTCTGTATGCACTCATCCTGGCCTCTCCAATAACATGTAAGTCAAGGGGTTCGTGGTTTAGGATGATTTCCATTGCAGCTGTTGGAGTGCTATTCATTGCACCCGTGATGCAGAGACAGGCAAGCCTCTGGATTTTCCCAAGGTTGACTTTTGCCTGTCTTTGATTTGTTTTTGGCCACCATAAGAGTGAGCCATAAGTTACTCTGGTTTTTATTACCGCTGTGTAGAGCCAGTATATGGCCCTCGGTTTGAGCCCCCCGGTTTTTCCAAAAGCTCTCTTGCATATCATAGTTATCTTGATTTGTTGGTTACGTGTTGAAGATGCGGGTTCCAGGTTAGTTTCTTGTCAAGAATCAGCCCTAGATATTTCACGTGATCTACTACTTGTAATGTTTCGTCGAATAGTCTGGGAGGTATGAGATCTCCCATGTTTCTTCTCCGAGTGAAGGGAATCAGTGTTGTTTTGTTCGGATTTGCCCTTAGGCTCTCTCTGTTGCACCATTCCTCTACTGTCCTTACTGCATTTTGCAATAGCTCTGAGGTTGAACATACCCCTACTCGTGACACAATGTTAAGAAGCTCTAAACGCCAATAACATTTTATTTTCAATGATAAGTGTCCGTAGGTACTTTTTGTTGTTTAATAAAAACTTTAATTTGCCTTTTTTGGAAAACCATTCGTTAACTGTGAACATCTGTTTTTTGGGTTCTGTCGCGGTCCATATTTTTTTTGTTCATTTAAAACATTTAAATGTCATTAGTGCTCATCATTTGTACGATCGGAACTGTCATTCAGCTGTAGTTATCACGATAGTTTACGGTATACCTGAACGTGTGGAGGTAATTTTCATATTTGGCTCCCAGAACCAGTGTTACTTACGAACAGCTCGAATATTTTATGAGAGGCATCCGGACAAAAATGTGAGTTACGTGTACATCCGCTATTTAGTTGAAGAGTTTAGAGAAATGGGGACAGTGCAAAATAAAAAAAGGGAAGCTCCAAGATTTCTGAATGAAGCAAGCCAAATTGAGGTCCTTGGACAATTTGCAATAGATCCTACTGCATCAACACGTCAAGTATCTGCAATGACAGGACTCTCACGTGAGTCGGTAAGGAAGGTGTTGAAATTTCATAAGTTAAAATGTAAATTTTCCAAGAACTAGGCGATGATGATCCAGACCGACGAATTCAGTTTTGAGAACTCATGACTGAAAGAATTCGCGCTGGACTATTACAAAATATTTGTTTCAGTGATGAATGTACTTTTATGCTGAATGGTAATGTAAATAAACAAAACTTTTGGTACTGGAGTGGTGAGAACCCGCATCCATTTAGAGAAGGTCACACTCAATATCCAGAAAAACTGAATGTTTGGGCAGGTATATTAGGCGATGCTTTGATTGGCCCCTTGTGGAGAAAGTTATGCTGGAAAACACCATCGAACCATTAATTGTGCATGAAGTAGAGAACCGAAGGGACGACCAAGGCAATCTAGCTCTAGACAAAGATTTGCTACATTTCCAACAAGATGGAACACCTCCTCACTATGAAATTGCAGTTAGGCACTGGTTGGATACTAATTATCCGAACAAATGGATTGGGGGGAGAGATCCTATTGAGTAGCCACCGAGGTCACCAGACTTAACGCCACCTGATTTTTTTCTATGGGGTCACCTCAAGACAGTTCTTTATAAAACTCAACCTGCGTCACTTGGGGAATTACGTGAAAGAATAACTCGAACATTACCAGAACATTTCGCAAAATTCGTGCAGAATTTCAAAATAGGCTGTATTATTGTTTACAAAACAACGGAAACCACTCTGAACATTTACTTCATTGACATTTTAACAAATTTGTAATTCAACAAAAACTTCATTGAATTTTCCTTTTAAGGTAAGGTTTCACAATTATTGATTCACCCTGTACAATTATTATTTATACCATTGGATATAATTTTTGATAGGGTTTTCAATGATGTATCACAAGTAGGGGTTTGCTATTTAAACTTTTTTAGTTGGGGTAGGTGGGGCCTAGGAGATTGATGGGGGTGAGTCATTTCAGTTTCCCCTTCCTATGCTACAAACAATTTTGAGCATTTTTTATATCATGTTTTGTTTGTGATATATAGCCTTTTGTAAGTTTTTGAATTGTCATATTGTATACATGGTATTTGTCATCATCAGGTTAAAACAAAATTATTTTATTTGAATTCTGCGTTCGCATCGTATGAACGTTATTGTAGGTATTGTAGGTACAATAATTTCAATACCCAAATATTCTAGTTTCTGACCAGTTGAAATCTAGTGGGCACTCAACTTCATGAACTATTTTTCATCTCCATGACATTCGTTCTGATTTTTATGGGCGAATTATTGATCCTTGTCTAGTTTTGTTTGAGTTCTCGTATGTTTATGAAAATATTGAACTGCCATTAAAAAAGGCTGCCGTAGTCCATCGAAATATTATACAAGTGTAACAAAATGAGACCTACTATCCTTATCTAATTCAAGAATATAGATATAAATGATATTTAAATTCAAAATATCAGAACGTTTGATCATGCAATTAGGTTCATTATTGATGGAAATCATTGAGATATTTTTTTGTAGTAGTTTACCACGGCTTAAATTGAAGGATTGTTGAAATTACTGAAATGGGTAGATGTAATGATGTGTTTAAGGTAGTAACCCCACGAGACAGTTGGATTAGGAAATTATTAAAATTAGGCATACGTATTGTTTAACATGTGAACAACACCTCTATAAAATTTTGAGAAGTTTCACCATCCCGAACCCAAGATATATATAATGAAGAATATCACCATTTTTTGATTTTTACTTTACAATAAACTCTATTAAAAATTAAAAAATATGGTAAAAATATTTTTTTGATACGTCTTATAGTTACCTAGATATTTAATTGTTTAGCAGACGTGCGACGACGCGGAGTCATCGGCCGCTGTGACGTCACTCTACAACGGCGGTCAGTGCGTGCTCTGCTTCCGAGCTGTGTGTATGAAGTTTGCGTCAAAAATTAATAAAAATGTCGAATCCAGAAACTAAAAAATCGTGTATTGTGCCAAAGTGTTTAAATAAAACTACTAATGCACCCGAAAAGTTGTTTTTTATTCTGGGTTTCGAACCTAAAAGTCGAAAGAAATGGATGCAAATCATGATGTTCTGGGGTGATTCGGCATTTCACTGTACGAATATCTCTTTTAACTTTTACATATCCAATAGCGTCGTCGGCGAAGCTGTTCCTAGCCGATCTAAAATGAAATAAACATAAGTTGATCTAATATATAAAAAATAAAATACGGTAAATATAAAGCTACTCTACACAAGTACTCTGAATATTGGGAAAAAACTTTTCTTACGTGTTTTTGCCCCCTGAACACGAATCCGGAAAAAGAATGCGGCGGTATCATACCGTTCCCAAGTTAGACAACTTAAAAAAAAAATAACCCCATTTTCAAGCACCGTTTTCTCGCAAAAAAATCACTCAAAATGCCCCTTTTTTTTACCAGCATTATTCATTCATTTATTACCAACATGAAAAATAAGGCAAAGTTACTAAATTCCATCTGTCAATGTGTAACATTTCTTTATTTTAAACTGTGTAAGAAGGAGGATTTTTTCGATAAAAACGACGATATTTTGTGCAAAGTTGTGCCGGAAATAAGTGATTTAGGGTGTATTGTTTATGCTGTTAAGAAGAAGAAGGCATTTTGAGTGATTTTTGTGCGAGAAAACGGTGCTTGAAAATGAGGTTGATTTTTTTTTAAATTTCTCTAACTCGGGAACGGTATGAGACTGCCGCATTTTTCCGGATTCGTGTTCAGGAAGCAAAAACACGTAAGAATTATTTTTTTCCCTATATTCGGAGTGCATGTGTAGAGTAACTTTATATTTACCTAAAATACATAAAATGCACTTATCCACGATCACATTAAAGAGGAAATTAATATGAGAGGTTTTTCATCTTAGTTTAATAATATTTAATAGGTGTAGTCGCGTGCATCCTAATAATAACCTACTTTTGGAAAAAATATTTCATGGGTTCAAATTTTAAAAAGTTTTGTACCTCTGGTACATAATGTTCAGGTTAGGTTTACTACGTTAATTTTTTGGTACATTACATATTAAAAAAATACAAAATGTAAGTCATGAAACTATGTAGGTATTCGCCCTTCTCAGGAACTTAATGTCAAGTAAGATGTTCATATTATCAATATGACGTATGACGTACATTTATAAAATACTAGTAATGAGAAATATTTACTTATAGGGATCAAAAGATTTATGATAAAAAGTAAAATGTTATTAAGTAATACTTACTTTTGCATTTTTACTCCTCGCATCTCGGCGGCCAAGAAATCGGAGTTATTTGAAAAATAGTGGGCAACCATTAACCCGTCTATTTCAGGCAAGATATCAGATTGTCCTTTTTCAAAACCGTCATCCATATCTAATATTATACTTATAACACTATTGTAACACTGATTCACATAAAAACTTAAGTTAAAAACGTTATTGTGGTCGAACATCCGATAGCAAAGCAATGATTGAGTGTACGGTGAGAACGTTGTGTTGTGGAATGACGTCACGCGAGCATGGCGCGCTCACCCGAAATATTTGAATGGAACGGAAACTAAAATTGTCGTAACTTCAACACTACTCGCTTGATTGAAATGAAACAAAAACATGTGTATTTCTAAACATTTAGGACACACGGTCATGAATTTTCAAGTCATTTAACAGACCCAGTGACATTCTTCATTGAAGTTGACTCAATTAACACGTAACATATGGACCATGCATAGGCAAACAGCACATTATTAATTCTACCGTTAGTACCAAAATTAAGAGTTTAAAAAAGGCAGGCGGGATATCACAGATATTGTGAAAAAAAAAAAGGGGAAGCGACTTTAATTTTAATAAAATAAAATTTATGAAAAACGAGGAGGAGCTAGAGCAGGATATCACAGATATAATCAAAACTACTCTCGTTATTCAAAATAGTCCACGGAGAAGCGCACAGCCTAAAGGGGGGGTCGTAGAGAAATGCGGATTGTGCCAGGGGACTTTTTAAAGAAGGACGGGGGACCATTTGAGGGTCTGAACGCGAAAAAAAAACTCCTTCTCCTAGTTGACCCCATCGATTTTAACGATACCCCCTTCCCCCCAAAAAAAACAGTAAAAAAATTGTACTACAAAAAGGCCATTGAAGTTTTATCGAAAAACGATCATTTTTTCCCATGACGTATGATTTCTAGTGAGGAGGGGAGGGGGGCCAGGGTCTGAATTTTTTTTTTTGCTGCGATGTTCGGGGATATCAATTTTTTGATTCGCCGACTTTCTATAACGAAGAAATTTTCTAGAGTCGATTGGGGGGGCAAGTGCCCCTTCAAAAAAATATTGTTTTCGCGTTTTAAATCGAAAAGACCTTCAAAATTTTTCGATTCCGTCGAAAATAATTTCCTAATTCAACTGTCTCGTGGCGGAACTACCTTAACGAGAGCACCATACTAGTATTGAATGGTAGCTTGTGCGGTATGTATTAACATGACCTGTGAAAACAGTAGGAGTTGAATATCGATAATCATCAGGAAACATTTATGTTATTCATCATTTTATTATAGAAAGCTTCACAACTGATATTATCAGAGGCCTTGTCATTGATATTAGCATTTATGTTGAAGGTTGGTTTTGAATGTGGACCTTTCTAAGTGGTATCCTATAAAATATATTTGTTCTATACAACCACGTATTTATATTCAAATTATTATTTAATAAGTCCTGTGACTCAGGAGAACTTTTGAAGTTGACAGATGATCATCTAGATAATTCAAATATGTAAGAAAATGTCTTTCTGAATGGAAATTATGAAGATGAATATTTAATGGAAACATTTCTAGAGGCTCAAAGTGTGGGCGATGTTGATCCTGATGAAGAATATTCTCAACAAGTACCTAACATTAGTTAGAAAAATAGAATGACCTAGAATACTAACTCAGTGATCAATGGCCCATTTCGTATTCCTTTTGAATTTGTTTCAACCAAAATATCGAAACTACTCGTATTATCCAATTATAAAGCAATGATGAAATGATCACGTGTTGTATGTGAAATACGCGTTAACCAGACGTTCTAAGAATTACGTACCATTTCAATCTTATCTATACTATGGCAGAGTGCAATGTTTACCAGCAATTTTCATTCACGCCACAGTACGCAGAGGAACATAATTAATGATATCCTTCTTGCAAAAACATTCCCGCTGTCGAACTGACATGGAAACAAGATCAATTAACTCACTAATAAGTCCTTTAAAGTCTATTGGGATTGAAACTCACATTTCGATGCAGAAACCAGTAGCATTAACGTAAATGCTATTACCATGCAATACCTCGAGTCGGTTTTAATCCTGTCTGAGACGATTACAGTGGCGTTGTAGATTATCCAATGAGGGTGGTGTGGAAAAATTGCCATTCCAATCATCCAAATATTTTATATACTTATCTGCAATAAATTGCCATATCATGATTATTATAATTATTTGAAGATTTATTAGCTTTTTTCTCAACATATTGCTGTATCGAGTCATAAAGGCAACTTCTCCTCTCTTATATTACTCAACTATAGTGAGGCTTTCGACACACTTGAACTACGGTGTTTTGGTTTCTGTGATACAGCTAATTAAGTTATTTTTTATGGATATCGAACAAAAAATAATGACTTTCCCGGCTAACGCCATGCTGGACATTGAACCCTGATAGATATTGTGAAAGGGATCCTAACTCAAAAGATAAAATCTGAAAGTTAAAATTTTATTTTCATTCCGATTGTCATTTGGATTTATTCAAGAATTCAATTGATGAATGATACAAAAAAAAATCCAAAAAGGAGTACTCACCAGAAATAAGACTGATATCGCACTCACTAGGTCTTCAATAAATGTCTGTAAACGAAAATCTATTTCACGCTTTCCACGATCATCACAGGGTCCGGAAGAATTGGGAAATCAGCAATCTCACAGCAACATGTTAGAAACATTTCTTTCTATGACATTTATAGAAAACTTAATTTATATCCTAGAGTTTTCAATTTTCATAAAAATATTTCTATTCAATATTTAACAAGTTTGTGTATTCTGATAATGACATCCTGAGTTTTTCTATCAATTTCTCTTGTGGAGTCCGCCCTTGGGTTATTTACGACCATCGACCTAGATTCGTCAAGCAGGCCATCTGGGAATTCCGATAACAAACATCGAATGGTCTCGATAGTTCTAAAATAAATTGAAAGAAAAACCCAAGCTATTATTATCAGAATACAGAAACCTGTTAAATATGGAATAGAAAGATTTCCGTAACAATATTCCAAGTTAAATATTCTCCTTGACTTCTACCTAGTCTGATAACAAGTTAAAAAACGGGTTAATTCTTGTTCCCGGACCTGAAAATATGTGCGATAGCTCATTCTATTCGGAATGACGTCTAGAAAAATGTATCTCGAGCATTTATTAGCACATAAAAAATTGCAATTGTTATTTACAAAATAAGATGAAAAAAAAATATTTAGTTTTTCGTTGATAACTCAAAAACTATTGATATTTAAGAGTTTTTGAAAAAGATCCTCAAAGAGGAGGAAATTTACAATAAAAAAAGTCCGGACTCCCGGAATTATATCTCTATTATCTATCATTTTTATTCAACGCCGAAAATAGGTCTCCTCGCGGCCGTTACGGAATAAGCGCAACACCGCTGGAGACAGATTATTACACATATTTTTTTTATAGTATTAAATATCAACTATTTTTTGGAATTGTACGAAAAGTTCGGGATGAATTACATAAAGCTGGAGGTAATCAATTCGTGACAAACAATAGAAAGATGGCCACAACAATGGCATTGAAAGCAGCACGTAAATATTTGAAAGCAGCAGGCGAAAAGAAAAAAATTCGCACACCTCGCATAATACCTATCCCGAAAGTTGGCCGAATTTTACCATTGATACCAATTTTTGCTGGATTATCTGCATTGGGTAGTTTGGCTGGTGCTGCTGCAGGTATAAGCAGAGCTATAAATTCAGCAAGTGCGAGCAGGAATGATCTGAAAGAGGTAAAACATCATAACAGAAAGATGGAGGCGATAGCTTTAGGAAAAAAGGGTAGCGGTATTTTCTTGAAACCATATCGCAAAGGCCTCGGTATCTATCTCAAACCATATACATCAAAAAACTAATTGATGCCCTACCTCTTAAACCTCTCACAGATATAGATCTTACATATTATGCCAAACAATTGAAAATTCCACACTTTCGTGGTGTGTTCATGCGTGATAATTTGCCAACCTCAGGACCACGTAATCATGAAACAGCCATCATCAATTTGGATGGATTCAGCGGTCGAGGAACACATTGGGTGGCATACAGGAAAATTGGAAGAGTTGCAACATATTTCGACAGTTTTGGAGATTTACCCCCACCAGTGGAGTTGGCCCATTACTTCCGGAAAGGTACACATGCAGTCGAAAAAATTATGTATAATTATGAACGTGAGCAGAAATACAATACAGTTGTGTGTGGACACTTATGCTTGATGTTTCCTGCTCTTCCAATCACCTGAAAAGCTAAAATGGATTTCACGCCAGAAATGGATCGAGAGGCTATTAAGAGAATGGGGCATTCCCTCATCGCATATTCAAGATTACGCAGCTTGAAAAAATGAGTAAAGGTCAACTTGCGGATATGCCCAAAGAGGTCATGATTACTTGTGCAGCTAATGAAATTGCATCGGTTTGGGAAATACTTCCCAAACACCTTCAGGAGGATATTGATATTTTAAAATATAAATATTGCTATGAACATCATATGGACAATGCAAGTGTTGGAACATCAAATTCCAGTGATGTGAATGACGGACCCATACCTCGGAAACTATTTTGTTGTTATTGCACCATCGATGATTGTAATATTGGCGCAATAACAATCAAGTTGAATTGGGACACACAATGCCGCCGAGGAAACGAAGAAAATTATATCACATGTGTTGTGAACAACAATACAATGATTTGTTATCATATGAATGCAATCAGTCATGTCACGAAAGTTCGAGCTACAAGCTGTTGGAACCAGTGTCTTGAGTGCAGACTTCTACCCACCCATTGAGCTGGATAAGAATAGCCGTTATGGATTGGGGCTTTTGGGATTCTATGGATGCAACACAATCCACAATGTCACGGAAACAAACAACTTGATCACTTTCTTCATTCCCGCAAATAAAGCCTCCACAGTCAGTTCTAAACGTGTTATAAAAATACCAAGTGGCGCATACGAGATAGAAGAAATAAATGCTGTTATCCAACGAGAACTTGAATTCCACGTATTTCATGGCGCGAAACATGATGACACCACATTGGATGAATTGTTCAGCCTCCGAGCAAACAATAATACATTCAAATGTATAATGCAATTAAAGTATGTGGTGAACCTGAAACATGAAAACTCAATAGCATCCTTGTTGGGATTCGAGAAGAAAGAATTCAGTGCAAATCGCATGCATGAATCTACATCTCCTGTGAATATTGTACCCGTGAGACTCATTCGATTGGATTGCAATATCATTTCAGGATCATACATAAATGAAGAAGAGAATCATATTCTTTTTTCATTTGATGTTGATGTTGAGCCGGGTTATACTATAACAAAGAGGCCAAACACCATTATTTATATGCCCATCAGCCCGGAAGGACGTCAGTTCATCGACAACATTACTCTGCGCATATTGGATCATCGAAATAATCTCATTGATTTCGGTAGTGTGGAAGAAATAGTTGTCATATTGGAATTGAAGAAATTACAATAACGAATGTAATGGGTTTTTGCTACAACAAACGACAAAACAGTGAATACGAAATATTTTCACCAAACAAAGATCGTCATTCATCAAATATCGTCAAAAAGAAAAGGTTTGCCAGGAAGAAGGTCATTCCACAAGTGTATGCTGAACGACAAAGACATACATTGTCAGCGAGAGATCTTAATTTTCTAAACTCGATTGGACTCGAATTCGACAATAAAATGGTACTCGAAGCAAACGTGACAAGTTGAATTTTTAATGAACCAGTGGTATTCAAAATTCAGATGAAATCCGAATTGCAATCAACAATCAAGATGTAATACTGGACATTGCCGACAGTTTCATTTACATTGAGGAAAATTCATTCCAAAGAAGTGAACAAAGTATGCTATCTTTCCAACAATGCTTTGGCATTCCTCTTCGATGAGATCCGCTATGAAATGGGTGGTGAGCAAGTTGCCGTTGTTCGAAAACCAGGTATAACATCCACAATGAAGAATATGGTTTCATTTGGTCAATCACACTCTCACATGCTTTTGACAACTGGATGGGGACTTTCCGACACAAAACAACACATCATTGATGCACCCAGTCATTTATTCAGTGGAAAACTTCCTCTCAAATATTTGATGGGTTTTGCCGAGGATTATAAGAAGAGCATTCTGAATGCAAAACAAGAACTGATTTTGATTATAGCTCGTTCATTCAAGAATTCATATATTGGAGACGTTGATGCCTCTTTGGAAATTACAAAGATTGAATGGAAAATAAAACATGTTGTACCCGATGACAAGCAGAAGCTCAAATTATTCAGTAGAATAAATAAGAGTGGTCTGAATTCAAAAATCAAGTTGGCTTATCGTATGTGGGATCTTTATGAATTACCAGCACATCTTCAGACATATGGGCAATAAAAACAACCAACACTTTGGAAACACCTCGCTTCATAATTATTGGTTTTCAAAGTACCACTGCATCCGAAAACAGAACACTGGATATGACAAAATTCATAAATGCAGACATTAATAACATCCGAGCGTATTTGAACTCTGAAGTCTACCCATATGAGCGTTGGAATCTGGACTTTGATAAAAAACTATTCTCTTCAGCTTACTATGCATATGAGAACTTTCAACGTAGTTATTATGACAAAGATATGAGTGAACCTCTTATGGACCTTGAAGCATTTCAACAGAATCCCCTGTTCATCATTGATTGTTTACATCAACCGAATGCTACAAAATCATCTACAGTGGATATCAAGCTGGAGTTCGAAACAAGAAAAACTAAATTTCCAGCCAACACCAAAGTCTATGCACTCATTATACACGACACCTTCTTGACTTACAATGCATTGGATGGCTCTGTTCGTAATTCACTTTGAAATGTTCAATATTTTATTTTTGTACTATATCTGAATATTTTTAAGTATATCAATAATGTTTATGTGTAATGGAAAAATGAATAAACAAGATTTTGTAAATATATGTTTTATTTCATATCGAATATCTACATGATCATATTCATCATCATATTCATCATATAGTTGATATTTCTCAATGATGTCATCAGGTAGGAATGGTAAAAGGGTGTGGAGAAATCCTTCCAGATCCAATTTGATCATTTCTTCACAGAATTGTTGCAAGTTCAAGGCTCCTTGGCTGAATTCCTCACAAAGTATTGTACCCTTGACATACTTCTCGGATAAATGTGCACATCTTTGGATTTCATCTTCATCGAAGCAAACATTCAAATCATAGACTGTAGCATGGAGGACATCTTGACTCAAAGCATTCAAGTAGGAGTTCAATCTCTCGATGGCTGTATTGATGTCCACGGCTTCCGTCCAACATTGACTCGAGTAATGCATCCACATATTGAAAACTGAAACGAAAAAAGAATTGTTAATATATTCCATTGATATTCAAATAATTTTACTTACATGAGAAAAATGTGATGCTCCAAATATAGTACTTCTACACTGAATGTTATTTTTAATGGAGAAATATCTATATTCAACATAAAATCACTATATCCTAACTATTAACATATAAACAATATTATCATTTAATGTAGTTGAATTCTACTAGAGGACGAGTTCTCAAACTCCCTGCTACTTGTGGACTCTGACCCAAATATGTTATTGTATATTTGAAATCTGAAGCATTTATGCAACTGACATCGTCCGCATTGAATTCATCCGAAATACTTTTTGACAACCATGATTTGAATAAAGTATCATTATCATCACGTAATGTCATTAGAATAGATCTCCCATATCGGGTTATACAAATCGTCATATCAAGTATGTTGAAAGCTTTACCGATGGGTAATGATGATATTGGTCTTTGTTCAAAAGCTCCCACCCTCTTTTCAATTATTGAAGAATTGATTCTCTTCAAATCTACAACTTTTGGAAGAAAAGAATAGTAAGACTGTATGAAAAAATATAGATTATTTCACCTTATAAAAAATACACTCACTGAATTGAGAAACTTCTCGTACTCTGTATTCACTCTGATGATATTACCTAACATCTGATTTCTCATCAACGACTCCACACATTTTTATAAGAGACATCCCCACCCCATTTCCAGTAGATGGGACTGTGAAGGTCATTACACACTTGACCATCAACACACTCATCAATACTCGCAGTTCACTCTTAACTCTCTCACAGGACAAACACCCTCCTCGCTTTGAGAGTGTGAGGATTCATGAAGGTCATGATCACACATAATATGTATGCCTACACCACAACTTTAGTTACGGTCAAATAAAAAATCTCAAGATCAAATCTTAAGGTTGCCGAAACAAACCCAACATCAAATCTCAATGTCAAAACTTAATGTTATGAATCTCAAGCTCATATTCAAGGTCAAAACTGAAGTCGAATCTCAAAGTCGACCAAACCCAATATCAAAACTCAATGACAAATCTCAAAGTCAAATCTCAAGGTCAAACACACACACACACTGCACACCTGCAACCATTCAAGGTCACACGTGACGTCATAGTGGTGGGAGGAGACCCAGAACCGGCTTAAATCTCCTACTTATGGTATAGACCATGTATTCATCAACTTCAAATATTGGTAATATGGATAGCCTATGTGAAGCCAAAACAATTGAACATCGATTTTCAAAATCAAGCGGTAAATGTGAATGCGCCAAGAAATAAACACGTTTTTCATCAAAGACGCGATTTTGTTCGTCCATATCGTTCTAGTAGTTATTATTTCACGTGAAAAAATGTTGGAGTATGACAAGCTTATTTCAATTGTTGCAAATTCTCATTATGGCAACATAACCACAAAATTGTGACATTTCTTTTCACAAGTCCAGCGATCAGTTAAAACGAAAGCAATATGACGGCTGAGGGCACACAAATTCGTTATAAGTGACCATAGTGGTAAAAGTGTTTATTTCGAGATTTTCTATGCGAATTTGAGTTGTTTTTTCAACAGTTACTTGCATTGTAGTTGACCGTGGGACAGGGATCAGAGTTTTTCTCGGTACCTACAGTTCAAAATATCAAGTTTTTGACTAGTAAACATCACTTATCGAGGAAGAGAAGAGCTTTACGATTAGCTGCAGTCAAGCGAGATGATCTCACGGTTTCGAAAATCAAGTATCAGAGTCTGCAGCAGGCATAAATGTGTGCACATTCATGAAAATTATCCATTATTCATTCATGGATATTACTTCTAACTTATGTAAAAAAAAATTACGATTATTTGTGTGATTTTGCCTACTTGCAAATATCTGAATTGTGCATAGGGAAGTCTCATTTCAAATTAAATTCGTATACAATGTTCATATACCTACCTTCTCAAAAAACATTCAGACATTCTTATTGAATTATTGAAATACAAATTTTCCGTAGGATTCTGATGACTCAACAAATAAAAACATGTTTTGAAATATGTGTTTTTCAATGTGAACCTTTCCTTTATAGATATTTCAGGCAATTGTGGGAAGACTTGATTAAGTATTGTTAAGGGTATTGTAATACTAAAATAAAAACTTTTTAACAAAAAATTAAACCGACGAAATACGGAACTGAAAAGTAAAAAATAAAACTTTTTAACAAAAAATTAAACCGACGAAATACGGAACTGAAAAGTAAAAAATAAAATGAATCTTCTTAGTCTCGGTAACTAAGCTCCTAAACTAATGTAAGTAACTAATTTTGAGTCGGCGCCAAACAAACAAGCAAATGAATTAGGTAAGGCGTAAAATGATGGCAACGAGTTGCGCGGTGACATTCTGATACTTTTTTTGAAGTAATTTGATGATGTTCGTTGATTGTTTGTTTGGCGCCGACTCAAAACTAATTACTTACATTAGTTTAATAGCTTAGTTACTGATACTAAGAAGGTTTTTTTTTTATTTTTTACTTTTCAATTTTTTATGACTAAAATATACTAATTACTACCTACTTGTTTTTTGATTACTTCCAAAATAGTTACTTACCCACCTTACTTCAACTATTACCAGTTCAATAATATGATTATCTACTTTTACTATTTGTTGTAATATAAATTATTTTTGTTGTTCTGGTTAGTTTATTCCATTACTTTGTATATCATTCCATCCTCTCATAGAATATAAAGATTTTGACGGATGCGGAACAGAAATAATGTCAGTAGCGATCTGTCATTGTCAACTACGTATGTGTGTGCCAATGTTCATAAGTGAAAAATCAATTATCCCCTATTTTTCCACCCGTAAGGGAATATAATTTCATTCGAAATCTAAATATAAGGTATACCCTATCTATTGAAAAAAGAATCATCCAAATCGAAGAACCCAGTACAAAGTTATGCCTGATAGAATCGGTTAACGGGCCAGAATTCAGAGGGTGAGTGATCAATATCCTTCATGTTGCTACCCTTAGGGGTAGGATTTCATCTTTTAAATTCAAATGGGACCACCTTCGAAGTACACCCTATCCACTGAAAAAATAATTATCGGAATCGGACGCCTCAGTAAAAAGTTATGCGGGAGCGTACATAAAAAAAATGATGGAAAAAAAATACGGGTCGACGAGAAAACCTCCTCGTTTTTGGTTTCGTCGGTTAATAAAAAAAATCTGTATGAATTTATTAAGTCAAAATTCATGTTACATACCGAGGATCGTAAGTGTCGTGGTATTCAATTTATTGAAATTATACTATATACAAATATTGATAGAGGATATAATTCTTTACCAGTGTTTTTATGATTGGTATTAAATTAAAAGTAATCAACTGAATAAGTAAGACAACGAATTTATTGACGAAAACAACTAAAAATCATAATAAGAGGTGAAGTTGTCATGAAATAATTCTAAAATAAAATAAAAATATTATTAACAAACACAAAAGGTATATATATATATATATATATATATATATATATATATATATATATATATATATGTATGTATATATATATGATATATATATATATATATATATATACATATATAAAACCAATTGAGAAATTGACGACCTCTCATCAGCTGACGTACCATATAGTCGTCCTGGGCGATGTTTGTTTTCCAACCGACGAAATAAAAAAGGAGGAGGTTCTCTGTTTCACAGGCGTCTACTATTCGGTTTCTTAGATCTTCCTCGTTTGCTACTGGAGTTTTATAAACTAGTGACTTCAAATGTCCCCAAAAATAAAAATCTAGCGGATTTAGATCTGGAGACGCTGGGTTAGGTTCTTCTACACCCCTACCAATCCATCGATTTGGATGTCTAGCCAAATCGATGGATCGGTAGGAATTTCCTAGCTACAACGCTGAAATGGGCCGGAGCCCCATCATGCATAAACCACATGCGGATACGAATTTCTGATGGTACATTCTGAAGTAGTCCAGGCAATTAATTTTCTAAAAAGTCTCTGTAAGTTGCGCCATTCAGTCGGAACGAAAGAAAGAAAGGACCTATCAAGTAATTATCAATTATTGCCGCCCATACATTTACAGAAAATTGACACTGATTTTTTTTTTGTATGTTGACGCATAATTTTCCACAGAGCAGTTTGATTTCGATGATTCATTTTTCATTGGATAGGGTATACTTCAAAATTGGTCCCATTTGAATTTGGAAAAAAAAATTCACCCTCTAGGGTAGAAAAATAGGGGATATTTATCGTTCATCCACTGATTTTTTTCCCGTTAACCGATTCTACCACTAATAACTTTGATCCGATTTAGATTATTCTTTTTTTAATGAACAGGTCGGTTTAATTTTTTGTTAAAAAGTTCAGAAGTGGTACTTGTTTAGCTTTTCTATCCATCTAGCTATTTGACTTTTGGGTTTCTTACAAACAGTAGCCTCTTAAGGACCTCACGATCGGTCTTGATGAAACATTTTCTTTCACACAGCTATTTGTTGAAGTGATCTACTGCCCTGACTAATCGCCAGAAGTTTTTTCCTAGTAACACAGTCATTCCTTCTAGGCTTAGACATCACCCTGCTGTAGTATTCGATAACTATTTCCTTACCATCTTGCACTTGTGACATCACAGCTCCTAGTCCGGTTTTACTAGCATCTGTATCCAGTATGAACCAGTCAAGAAATGCACCGATTCTTCTACCAAGACGACGAACTTCCGATGGGACCTTCTTTATCCCCAATAATATACCTGAAGTGGTAGAAAACAAATCAAAAAAAGTCACATGTATGACACCTCCATCATTTTGAATCACGGACACCTAAATATTTTATTCTCAAGAATAAACAGCGTGAGGAACTCCATCAAGTTCACAATGGAAACGGAAACCACAGTGCCCTACCTTTCCCCGGTATGAATGTTGAGAGAGAAGAAGATGTCGTATGCAACTTTATTTATAAAAAATATTCCCATATGGGACAATATCTCAGCTATATCTGAGTTCAATACAAGAGAGGAATCGTTAGAAGATTGGTAGAAAGAGCGTTGAATTTATGCAACAACCAAGAATCACTAGACCGCGAAATGTACCACACCAGAGAGGACCTATACCGATAGATACTTCGAGACACTATTGGGAGAATTGAAACAACACCAAGAGGTTGAAAAAACAACACCAAAGCCCAGTTATCTACCTTTAGGGGTGCGAAGATCGAAAGGGTCCAAAACAAGAAAAAATAAAGAGCTGCTTCCGCATCAAAAGTCAAACACTTGTGAGTCTAGACTGACTTGGGACTTCAAACTCTCCCTAAGACAACGGGCTACAAATAATCAGGTCACACTGATGCGGGTACCAAGAGAATCAAAGGCAACGAAGAAGCAGATAGCCTTGTCAACGAAGGTGCAATCATTTCATTTCCTGGCCCAGAATCCTTTTGTGGTCTCACCAAAGCCCACATTTGAGAAGAGTTTCAGCGCTGGGAAGCAGACCAAATGAAAAACAACTGGATTGATGGCAAAGGCAAGCGAAAAGGCTTCTGAGACCATCGCCAAAGAAACTTAAAGAGCTTCTCGAGTTGAACAAGAAAGTCTTGATACTGGTAACTGGACTGATCACCTGACATTGTCCTCTGAGTTATCACCTCAAAAAAATTGATAGATCAGAAAGCCTTTACTGCGAGAACTTTCCTGAAACTGCAGAACACCTATCAAGCGTCCTCAGCTCCCAGGAAACTGATACGCTTGGCAAGAAGTCTCGGGTCTTGAATAAATGAAGGGTAATGTACTAAATACCTTATAGGTCGAGGTACGGAGAGGCTGAAGGGCCATAACGACCCTCCTCCAATCTACAAGAGCTGCTTTCAATACGACTTTTATGAAGCTTTCTCACCAAAATCGGTAAGAACTATATTTATGGAGTTCCATGTGAATGTGGAGATTTCTACATTGGAGAGACGAAGTGGCCATTATTCGTACGATCAACAGAATAGCAAAAAATGGACTCAACGTGGAGAGACGTCGAAATCGGTAATTGCTGACCACGCCTGAACTGACCATCATCGAAATCTGTGAAATGATGCAAGCATTCTACATAAAGAAGAACATTGATTCAAATGGAAATTCAAGGAAGCCTTAGGATTGGATGGATCATCATTGTTTTAAAATACAAGTGAACAAATCGACGTTAAAAACCTTCAAACCCATTAAAACGATAGACACTCGAAACTTTATACATACACGTTGATTTCAACTCACTACATTAAAAAGGAAAATGAGAGAGTCGTTTGAACATTCCCTTGCCCAATATTTTTTTTGTGTAATTATGTCAGAAGAAACAACCAACGGTGAAATCGTTTAATGTCGTTAGAACGTTATCAAGCCTAATTAACTCCATGGATAATATATATGGAATTCAGCAAAAAAATTGAATTCACCCTGCAGGTTAGGTATCTATAAAACCCAAATCTCGCCCTTTTATTTGACGTAGGTCTGGCAGTTCGGGTGTGAACTTCATCCCTTTCAAATAATTTCGCACAATCTGGATCGTTTCCAATTTATTTGCACTTAAATAATGAATGATGAAAAAAGGCTTTGTGAGTATCGAATTATTTTTGGTGAATCGAGCATTATTCATATCTTAGAAAAAGCAGAACACTATTGTACGATTTTTTTTTTCGCATTTTGACTTAATGTGCTATTTTACTAAATTCGAAATCGTTTATTGAAGTGGCACTTTACCACATTGAAATGTCACTTTACCATATAGTAATATCACTGTCAATAAAACACAGTTTGACAGAAAATTGTTTATTTAAATATGGAAAACATTGTTTGATATATATATATATATATATATATATACAGGGTGAGTCAGACCGACTACAGATTCCTCACCTCATTTCGAGGTGAAAAGTTGCTATCAAGGTATGTCCTAAAATTCTCTGAGATACAGGGTGTCGAAAGTACGAATAGAATTAAGATTTGATTTGTTTTCTCCAAAATTCCTGGAGGAAAAAAATTTAAACTTGGTCCACTAATCAAGTTTTATCAACGTACTAATTTGAAGTTATGATTTTTTATTTTCGTAAACCAGTGGCGTAGTTACGATGGTATGTGGTCATATGTTCCTTCATATTTTCTTGGGACAAGTGAATGGACACATGAGCGTTTGACATCAGTTCGGCTCGTCGATACTCAACCTAAAAGTCATAACCTTCCATGTTACTAAAAGTGGAGATTTCTGAGATAATTGACAAAAACTGAAGATGTGTCGTTAGTAGAGACATAATTTACTATGTGCAATAATGCTAATTTCTTACAAGATATCGGAATATGTGTCAACCTCCTGAACATTTCTTAATGTTGGGAGAATCGGAAACATAGTACAGGTAAGTCAGAAAGAGACCGATAACTTCATTTGTTCATTCATAATATTATTTGATCGAATCAATGTCGCGGATTCACTGATATGTTACCATACTTTCTTGCATATGATTGTTCTGACAGATCAACTGACAAACAAACCCAACTTCAAATTCATAATACTCCACTTAGATAAGAGTTAAAGTCTGAAATAATTTTTGCGAAAAACTGAAAATAAGTACTCCTAATTTGTTGAAGTTTATGTTGAAGTATCATTATCAAAGCCATTTCTGATTGAATCATCTATGATAATATTATCCAATCAACATGTTTTTGATAAAGAAAAACAATTATTGTGTATTAATATCTACTTGAATGATAGAAACGGTTTAGTGGATACCCTACATAGAAACAAACAAGCCATTCAAACAAATGTTCAAATGGACAACCATTTCTGTTCAATACACAATTAGCATCTCCGTATCATCGACTGTCGCACGCTTTGGAATATTCCTGGTGTATCCTGTATTAACGTACATGCTGCTAAAATTCTTGCCGCTAAATCTTCCACAGAATCTACAGGTGTTTCATTCAACAGGGATTCAAGGTATCCCCACAAAAAAAGTCAAGTGAAGTTCAATCCAGAGAACGTGCAGGCCAATGGACCACGTCCACCTATCCACCGATCATGGAATATTTGATCAAGAAATTAACGAACGATTCGTTGGAAATGGGCCAGTGCTCCGTCATATTGATACCACATTCTTTGACGAACCAATAGAGGTACGTCTTCAAGTAGCCCAGGTAAAACATGTTCAAGAAACACTCGGTAGTTCTGCCCATTCAAACGGTGAGGAAAAAGATATGGTCCAACGATACGACTTTCGATAATTCCTACCCAAATATTCACTCAAATCTTTTGTTGGTAGCCTTTTCGAAACATTCCATGCAGATTTTGTTCATCCCATAAATGGCTGTTCCTACTATTGAAATATCCATCTCTTGTGAAACATGCCTCATCCGTGAATAAAATATATCTAGGAAAGTCGTTTGCTCCTTCATACATCGTCAAAAACCATCCACAAAAAAAATCTACGAGGGCCATAATCACCAGCATCTAGGGCTATCACCTTCTGTAGGCGAAATGGGTACAATAGTTGTTCACGTGCCACCCGACTTACTGTTGATTGTGACACTTGTAACCGATACGAAATAGTCCGAGTGCTGGTAATCTGCTGCTAATATCGTTCAAGAATTTGTTCTTCCGTAACATTATCTCTTCTCGTTCTATTCGCACCATAATGGTGTTCACTGAATTCAAAGGATCCCGTTTCCTTCAATCGATGCACAGCTATAAAAGTGGTGAAATGTGGATGATGTCTAATTGGATATCTAGGTTGATATAATTCAGCAGCAGCTCTGGCATTTCCCCCTCTTTGACCATAAACGAAATGCATATCTGTATATTCTTCAAATGAATAATCCATTTTGAAACGATGTTCACTGACTGATATGATGACAGATGACTTGACAATAATGCAAACTGTTTTGGGTTACTGTCAATTATGTCTAATGTAAGTATCGATATATCAATATGTTTCTACCGGGAACAATGAAAAAAGGCTACGTTTGTTTTTAGTTCCAAATTTCGTATATGTTTTATGCGTCGATCAGTGGTGTACTGAACAGCCTCCCACAAACTAGCATGAAAGGCTCGACTTTGCAACTAGTTATCACGAATCGAAGGAAATCATTTGAGTAGATATCAATACACAATAATTGTTATTCTTCATCAAAAACATGTTGATTGTATAATATTTTCCTAGATTATTCAGTCAGAAATGGCTTTGATAATGATACTCCAACATGAACTTCAACAAATTGAAAGTATTTATCTACAGTTTTTCGCAAAAATTTCAGACCTCAACTCTTATCTAAGTAGAGTATTATGAATTTGAGGTTGGGTTTGTTTGTCAGTTGATCTGTCAAAACAATCATATGCAAGAAAGTATGGTAACATATCAGTGAATCCGCGACATCGATTCGATAAAATAATATGATGAATGAAATAATGGAGTTATCGGTTCCATTATGACTCACTCGTATTTCCGATTCTCCCAACATAAAAAAATTTTCAGAAGGTTGACACATATTCCGATATGTTGTAAGAAATTAGCATTATGCGACTATTGCACATAGGATATTATGTCTCTACTTAGGACATATCTTCAGTTTTTCTCAATTATCTCAGAAACCTCCACTTTTAGGCACGCCACTGGTTTACGAAAATGAAAAATTATAACTTCAAATTAGCACGTTGATAAACCTTGAATAATGTACCAAGTTTCAAAATTTTTCCTTCAGGAATTTTGGAGAAAACAAATTAAATCTTAATTTTTTTCATACTTACGACATCCTGTATCTCAGAGGGGATGCATTTCATCTTTGTCATTGAGTTTACCAGGATTTCACGCCCTAACAGGTTGCGGCTATAATCCGTCATTTTTCAAAGGAGGAAAAAAACGACCTTTTGAAATTCTCAAGAGAAAAATGTCAAGAAGCCTTAAAAAGATCTTAGGAATGCTCATACAACGGAATGGATCAATGAAATATCTAAAACTATTGAAAAATTTGATATGATAAATCCATTATCACCAACGAACCAAAAGACGTGAATGAACCATTTCAGGAAAAATATTCAAATAACAATTCATCGAATTTACCCCGCTGTAATTTGTTTTTTTCTATTACAATAATCATTTATATGTACTCACAATATCTATTCAGCCTCTCTTTCATATACCGAGACCCAACAGGAGCTTCGGCTATTCGCTGTGTGCAAGACTGGTAATGCCCTCTAGTGACTCGATAGCTGAAGTTTTCCTGTTTTATTTCCAATACTCACTATGTAACAATTTCGATTTTTTTATAATTTCCAAATAATCTACTACGATGTAACAATTTTGTGCTCAGTACTAGTTCCAGATGAATCGAAGTTTTTTCTGTCAAAGAAAAAAGTAAGTAAATGATAAAAAAATATGTGTATTGATACGATAGTTCACCGCATTTGGAGGTTATCCATGTAAAGTTATGACATTGTCTAAATGATATTTTGAGTAACATAAAATAATGCTACCTTTACGCTTGCAAGGATGTAAGAACGTTGAACGGTCCCTAAATAATTCAAACACGTTCAACACTCTCTAACATGTATAATTGTCATCGAAATAGTGGGTATTGCTTATACAGTATAATTAACGATGTTTAGTCTTAGTACTTGAACTGCATTACATTCAACATTAGTTCACATGTAAGGCCAATTGCTTTTGTAACCGAAACCAGTTCGTGAAAATTAAAACACAAATCAATAATCCTCTGCGAGGTACTTTGTCCTGATAGAATGCCGTGAATGATAAACAACTCGGAGAGACATCAAAAGTATATCTGTCCTCTGTTCATGAGGCTGATTGATCAGTTTACAACACCGTCCAGGCGTTCCCGAACTCGCAGTTTAAGTCGCTATTTGCTTTTCATGAACGGCTAACACCGTCCCACGGAACTTGGTTGATACTTTTACTATCCACTTCTAGACGATCAAATAGAAAACGGAAAACATCTCAAATATTCATCGAATGAAAACCGCACGTCCCGGAATCAGAGATTGAAATATCGTGGAATAACAGAACACTTATCTATTTGCTGGCGTTTTTGTGATGCAGTTGGGAATGTATAAAATTTACACGTACTATTTTTGCAATCGACTACACAGCAATAGTGAGGGCTCATTGTTATTATATGTATATTGTTATTATACTACCCAACCGTGACCGTTGCCTCTACGATACTAGTAATGTTTATTCATCTGAAGTATGATACAATATTTTTGGGTGATTTGTGAATAAACGGGGAGACCTCAGAAACTGAAAGTTTTCAGCTTGTGCTTGTGATTACCAGGAGGATCATTACTTACTTCTGCCACCATGGGCGCTGTCATAGTTTCACCTATCTCCTCCAGCCTAATGCACACAGCAAATTGTAAACTCACCTGGCGGCTACTTGCAACCTCCAGAATCGCCTGGCTCTCAACATAGATGCTTAAAATAGTTGAAAAAATATTCCCTTAAAATTTGAGTCTTGTAAAAGCAAGTTATTTTATTTTTTTATCAAATTCAATTATTTAGGGATGATGATGCAATCGGGACCCCCTTTTTTTAAATTTATTTTACATAAGATAATTTACAAAATTATATAGGAATAGTCAAGGTGATGAAGACAAAAGTATCAAGAGAAAAATTCTCCCACACTATAAAAACATTTTTCTTGTAAAAAGGATCTAAGTCTACTTTTGAACACAGGAATATTATTACTGTTTTTGATCAAATCTGGTAAATGATTGAACATTCTAGGGCCAAGATAGTTTGGGGAGTCGGAAGTTTTTTTGAATCTTGCGTATGGAACATGTAACAATCCTCGGTTCCTTGTGTTCAAATTATGAATATTGGCATTCAGTAAAAGATTGTTTTTGTTCTGGAATACATATACACATATTTCATATATGAGAATACAAGGCAATGGCAGAATATGGTATTGGATAAATATTGCTCTACATGAGAACGTGTTTGCCACCCTAGCTATACTTCGAACAATACGTTTCTGTGCAATAAACATATTTTTAGACATTGAAGAGAGGCCCCAGAGACTCACGCCGTACCTCAGTCTAGAGTCCACCTGAGCATGGTACAAACTTAGTAATTGATCTATTTCCAGTACAAAACGCAGATTCACAAAGAGGTATATCAAGGAGTTCAATTTTGAAATCAGTTGTTTACAGTGAGCTTTCCAGTCCAGAAACTGATCGAAATGAACACCTAAAAATTTTATAGGATCAAGGCTGTTCTCGAAGGTGTAATCTTCAAAATCAAACTGTAGTCGAGGAATGATGTTCTGGCGATGGTGAAATTGAATAATTTGGGTTTTATTGGCATTGAAAAATAGACCATTGTAATATTCGGATGCTAAGGCAATTGAATTGCTACATTCCTCAACCATGGAATGGGAGCCAGAAGCTGACACAATCAACGAGAAATCTTCTGCATAGGCAGTGTGGTTTATTTCTCCCAGCACAGTTTCGATTCGGTTCACGTATAATATAAATGAAATGGGACCCAAAATAGATCCTTGTGGGACACCCAAATTGGTAGAAACTGACTCTGAGTCAATCTGCGATGTTCTTCCGTTGTTACAATACTGTAAGGAGACATATTGTTCCCGATTTTTTGAGAAAGAAGAGATCCAATTCAAGGAGACACCTCTAATACCATAATTCTCGAGAGTTGACAGGAGTTTGGTGTGATTGACACAGTCGAATGCCCTGCTCAAATCGCAAATTTTTATAGAAGGGCACTCGCCTGCCTCAATCGAATCAATTATTGAATTAAACAATGATACTAGAGCCGTAGGGGTAGATTTTTTTGTCCGAAATCCATGTTGATTTTTACTCAGGATGTCATTTCCATCAATAAAATTCATGAGTCTATCCAGAAAGGCGTATTCAAATATCTTAGAGAGGGAGTACGGGACAGTTACTGGCCTGTAATTGTTCATTAACTACGGATAATTTTTTTATGTATCGGAACAACCTTACCTTTTTTAATGATCTTAGGAAAGTGACCCTCAGAGAAGGAGAGGTTAATCAGATTTGTTAGGGGGTTGATTATTGTATGTAGGATTTTCTTCAGTAGACATCGTCAGGACCAGAGGATTTTTTGTTTTTTAATCTTCTATTTAACAAGCTTAATAATTCTAGTTCAGTATAAGGAAGAAGATATAGGGTGTGCAAAATGAAGTTATTATTAAAAAATGAACTCCCCGATATACTACTGCGATCTATGTTTCTTATTATCTCACCAGGTTCGTCCAAAAAGAATCTATTGAGCTCAGTTGCGATGACTTGGGGATCTTCAATTAGTGTACCATTTTTTTCAATAACTATGTTTTTTGGTTCCTTTTTCCTATTAGTCAGTTCTGAAACGACATCCCATGATGCTTTCGATTTATTATCGGATTTGGATATTTTATTTTGCCAGGTCATCATTCCCTTGAGTAACTAATACTAAAACATTAATTCACAAATGTTTAGCCTTGTGCTCAACAAGTTACTCGGATCGACCGCTAGCTCTCATACTATATGGCATAGTAATTTTCATGACTACTCAAACATGATATGTTGAAAAAAAAAACCTGTGAAAAAGTTTGCAAATTCTACAAAAATGACCCTGTTTTAATTGGTTTGGTAAGGTGTTAGCTCCATTCTATCAGTATAGCATTTTGCTTCCGCCGGTATTTTTTTAATCAACTCTTCGCAAATAAAAGATTATGTGTAAACAATCTTTCGAGATCCGTTAATTTTCCGCAGAAGTTTAATCAATCGTCCTCAGTTTACGCCCCAGCGGAGTCAATATTATTTTCGTTTCAATAATGATGTAATTCGACCCCTGGAGAGGTGCCGTACCTGTAACAAATCACCTGTGGTTTTCGGTCGCTGGCTCCCGGTCTACGAGGTTTTGATTCATTGCGAATTCTTTATTTTGTTGTGAAAATGGAAATGATAATAATTTTTTAATTGAAAGACAAATAAAAACAGATTTTTTTGCGAAATACATTCTTTATATTGGAAGAAAATTATTGAACCTGCTGGATTTGATCCTGAACATGGAGACTGACAAGCAGTAGCAGTGCATACTCTGTGTTCAAGAAATAAGAGAAGAAGAAAAAAAGAGAACTAGACAAAAAGAAGTAAACATATAGATATGAAGAACAGACGTTTGAAATAATGTCGGAAAGACGTTTCCAGGCGTAAGAGTCGAAGGATAGTCCGGTTGAAATAGAGATGCAAGGTTACACAAATTGGCATAGAGCTAAAAATTGGTATGAATCTTTGTAACACCATTATTAATGAAATATGGAAAGTCCTCTCCGATCCCGCATCTGCAAACAAATTTATGCAAGGTCAAATTTCGCAAATATGGGTTTTTTGCGTTTTTCAGCCAAACGTTGAGTTTTATCCTAAAAATAGATCAGACAAAAATTGTATCAATTATTTATAAAAGTTGTATCCATACTTTTTTCCTAAGAGTAACCTTTTCTGGGATATAACGATTCAAAAACTTTAAAAAGTTGTGTTCTTCATAATATGCACAAGTTTCCTCGCCACCTGTGAGGTAGGGTAGAGTTTTTTTAACGTGGTTTTTCTGATAAGCCTATTTCATGATCTATTGAAATCCTCTTTAGTTCGATACTATTTAACAATGAAAAATGATGAAAGCGTTGTGATTTTTAAAAATTGGGGAAAATTATTCGTCTGATTCATAATTATCGAATACTTCTTCTTCTTTGTATAAGACGTTTTGACCCAAATCGTCTGATTCATAATTATCTAATACTTCTTCTTCTTTGTATGAGACGTTTTAATTCAAATCGTCGATGAAAAAAACTGAGAGACCCAATTGTAATTCAGATTTGAAAAACCTCGGCCGAACAGCAGTCATAATACTATGGCTAATATTTGTGCATGTTAATTTAAAATAATCTAAATTTAATCCTTTATTTTTCAGAATTAATTGCTCCAAAAAATGCATCAGCGACTCTGGAATTTCACTATTTAAATCTTCAAATATACGGCCTGGTGGGGGGTAATTAGAATTTGATTGCATTTCTTCTCGAATGATTGCTGCAGCAGCTTCAAGAATCGTTCTTCTTTATCATTTAATTCTTTTTTTGTACCAAGCTTGATTTGAAATATTATGATGATTGTCTATAAAACATATGAATGTTGATGTTCCTGAGTTTTCAGTGATAATAATTTCATTAACAACCTCACCTTTAATCGTACCTTCATTGTCCTGTTATCTACAGCTACATTTTTGCAAATGTCTTTTAATTCGTTTAATGTAAACTGATAGTCATCGCTATTTTCAATGTACGTAAATATTTCCTCCATTGCAAGATTCGTAGCTTCATCTTGAGGACGACCGACTTTATCTCCAGTGGTCGGTCTCAAAAAGGAATTTTAACAATCATTATGATACTCAGCCTCAGCAGCAACTGAATCATATTCAAATTCCACTCGAGCAATAACAGCTTTTGCCACATCATCAGAACGAGTCCTAGCTACAAGCAGAATAGAGTCTTTGAATGAAAGTGTAGTTACTTCAAAGATTCTTCATTTAATTCATTGCCGCAAAATAAACAACATTGTTTAAAACAAAAAGCTGATTCACTTGCGCGTGCTCTAGTACGAGGACGACTTATTTTAGATATACTGGCTTCATCTTCGTGTTGTCTTTCAGCTGCAGCAATAGAACTCTTCTGTGTATACTTTTTACGACACTGCACATGAATTGTCACAGATTTCTGGTTTTTCAGATATTCCAAAAATTAATCGGCTCATTCAGTACTTGCATCAATTGATGTCTTCATGCCACGATCGACAGTAACAATTTCACTTTCAGTTTAATGTTTACTACAAATAAAACAAAATTGCGACATTTTTTTTTAAATTAAAAACAGCACAAATTTAGTTAGGAAATATTTACATTAAACACATGTTTCCACTACGAAAGAACGTTCAAAACTGATAGTATTTCGTTTATGAGGCATTTGAAAAAAGAGAAGGTATACTACCTTTGCCACGCGGTCAATTGAATTGGGGACAGATGTTGCTCAAGGTTTACTAATAGTATTCCGTTTATGAGGACTTTGAAAAAAGAGCAGTTATATGACCCTTGCTACGCGGACAATTGAATAGCAGACAGATTCTTTCGAGTTGATATTCTCATAATTGTACTAGTTTGTATGTATAAGTTATACAGACCGATAAAATGATATTTTTACTTGTATTACAGCTCCAGCGATTCATGTACGCGGCGTACTTATGCATATTATGAAAAACACAACTTTTTAAATTTTGAATCGTTATATCTCAGAAACGGTGACTCTAAGGAAAAAATATCTGAACAATGTTCATAGATAACTGCATGATCTACAATTTTTGTCAGATCTATGTTTATGATAAAACTTACCGTTTGGCTGAAAAACGCAAAAAACCCATATTTGCAAATTTCGACCTTGCATAATTTTTTTTTGCAGATGCGGGATCATTGGAAACTTTCTATATTTCATTTATAATGGTGTTCCGTACATTCATACCAAGTTTTTGCTCCATGCGAATTTTTGTAACCTGACCCCTATATTTTGGGCTAACTTGACCGGGCTAGGAGGTGTTTAGGCTGGTAGGCGAGCATTGCACACCGGCTCGAGTCCAGCATACTCGCAACGCGATAGACAACAAATATTTATTGAATACACCCACTTTTTAATCTCTGCTTTTGAGCGAATGTACATACCTCTGATATTTGTAGATAAAATATTGATTCGTTATCATAGCTGAAAAAAAAGGGAAATATTTATATAACATCTGGGATTCATCCCGAGCACAATATACAATTTATTGCTCTGCAACACCTTTTAATGCTCCTTTGTTAGACCAAAGCAGAACTATAGCCTATAATTCAGGAGCTGATATTTTCTTACATTGCAGTTTTCTCATTTCGAATATTTATGGGAGCCTTTAATATGAGGGAATATTAGGACAACGATTTTTCATCGAATTTCTTTTATTTTTTTTCCTATAGTGAATGGGGCTACAGGTTATATGGAAAATATTTTGTGTGGAGAAAATAGGCGACAGAGTTTCTCATATATGAATTTATAGTAGTAGTAATATTTGCCCAGTTCATACAATTTTACACGCTTTATATTAGCTTCACTTGTATGTTTGTTTGTTTGTTTGTTTGTAACCGACTCCTTTGGGCGCGATTTTGACCCACTTCCAGACGACCAAATGGTTTGAAATTTGGCAGGTGTACATAATTCCGGTGACAATGCATTAAGAGATTTTTGTGTGAAGAAAAAACAAAATGGCGGCTCCAATATGGCGTACGAGTTTTGTGATTATGGTCCGATTCGCTTCAAAATTGGTATCCTAGGGTGTTTGTGGTCGGAGATTATGATCCTTTTGTCAAAATCGAAAAATTCAAGATGGCGGCTCCAAAATGGTGGACGAGTTCTGTGATTATGGTCTGATTCTATTCAAAATTGGTATGTGGGGATTTTTGGGGTCAAATATTATGATTCTTTTGTGAAAATTGGAAAATTCAAGATGGCGGCTTCAAAATGGCGGCCGAGTTTTGTGATTATGGTCCGATTCGCTTCAAATTTGGTATCTGAGGGTTTTCGTGGTCGGAGATTATGATTCTTTTGTCAAAATTGGAAAATTCGAGATGACGGCTCCAAAATGGTGGCCGAGTTTTGTGATTATGGTCTGATTCTATTCAAAATTGGTATGTGGGGGTTTTTGGGGTCGAATATTATGATTCTTTTGTGAAAATGGAAAATTCAAGATGGCGGCTTAAAATGGCGGCCGAGTTTTGTGATTATGGTCTGATTCTATTCAAAATTGGTATGTGGGGGTTTTTGAGGTCGAATATTATAACTTTTTTGTAAAAATTGGAAAATTCAAGATGGCGGCTCTTAAATGGCGATCGAGTTTTGTGATTATGGTCTGATTCTATTCAAAATTGGTATGTGGGGTTTATTGGGGTCGAATATTATGATTCTTTTGTGAAAATTGAAAAATTCAAGATGGCGGCTTTGAAATGGCGGCCGAGTTTTGTGATTAATAAACATTGGTATGTGGGGGTTTTTGGGGTCGGAGATTATGATTACCTAATTTAATAAAATTATTCCATTGGGGGTTTTTATGTGCAAAAAAATAATAAAAATAATAGTTTAAAAAAAACTAAAAAAACACGCTTTTATAAATAAACCACACTAAAAAGTAGGAGATAAATTATAGTTTAAAAAAACTAAAAAAGACGCTTTTATTGAAAACCAGACTAATAAAATAGAAAATAAGAAAAAATTGTATTTTCTTTTGAAAAAAGCGTGGGGTGCATGGTATCAATAATTTTGAAGTACATTACACACCGAGGCGATACCATGCACCCCACGCTTTTTTCAAATTAAAATACATTTTTCTCTCATTTTCTACTTTTTTAGTCTGGTTTTCTATAAAAGCGTGTTTTTTAGTTTTTTTAAACTATTATTTATTTTATGGAGGAACTTCATATCTGCAGTATATTATTGCAAAATTGTTGCTTGTTCAGGTCCATCGTATATATTGAACGATTGATTGATCAAGTACGTCGAATTTTCAAGGTCCCAAGAGTGGTTTCGGATCCCACTATATAACGTAAGGTCCCCGTGATGTCAACTCGTACGTAAGTTTTCATTAACAACTAAGAAAACGGTTAAAAACAATTTTACAATTTTTTTTACAAATTACTGACGATATAAAAAATTATTTGATGATGTTTACCTTTACTTACGTGAATATATCCCTACTAGTCTAGTCTACAAGCAGGCTTGTTACTTGTTTGGGAGTTATGAGGGAACAGATGAACATACATACATACATACCCACAAACAAACGGGTCAAAATCATAACCCTCCTTTTTACTTCACCGTAGTCGGGTAAAAAGATAAATGAGCTTTCAACCTCGCCAAATCATTCGTCAAAACCATCACGCACCAAACTGTTCTCTAACACCTAGAATGATGAAGAGCAATCAGCCGGGAAACTCCGGCTAGTTTGAAAGTTATTCCTTCACAGATATCGCACCTAGCCGTGGACTTCGCAAGTAGTTCGATTGTTTCACAAGTGACTTGACCAACTTGGAAATACTCGAAGGAGCACACGGTTGTTAGGATCTAGAGAGTTGTTTCTTGAGTTCGGCAGTCAGTTTGTTGGTTGGTTAGTTCTTCAGAAAGGATTCGCTCATGTGATGATAGTTTGAGCAGTGCGGAAAATTCAATAATGATAATAATGTTAAATGGAATGTTTTCCCTTTTTTGAAAACAAGAAAAACTATAGAAATAAAATATTCACGCAGAATACTATTCATCAATAATAGTTTCGAATAATTTGAAACATTCAAAAACTGAAGTTTCATCAAGCACTACTGATTCAACTAGCTACATGCATAGTTTCCACTTTAATCCTGTTATATCCGTTGAGGTTATTGATTTATTTGAAAATATAAACAGGGTGTTCATAAAATCAGTTGTGGAATCATCAGCGACTCAAACTTAAGTCACTATGTTATTAATCTTAATTAAGAACTCATATAGATGAATGAGACAAAGACAAATGTTTTCCAAGAAGCAGTGCTCACCAGGTAAATCATTAGTAACATTGATGCAACACTAGCATCGCATTCACCAATTCTTCAATTCATTTTTGCCGATGAACATCTATTTCACGCGTCCACAATCATCAGAAAGACCAGAAGAATTGGAAAACATATTTTCTAAGAGCAATCTCACGTTCGAAAGATGGAAAAATATAAGAAACATTACTTGCAGGGTAACACTTCAAAATCAGTGTTTTTTTTTTACATTTATAACCTGTATGATAGATTGATTTGTTTGAAAATAATCACAGCTATATCTGCGAATATCTGAGAAGTCAGGATATTTATAATTGAGGGATGTGTTGAGGAAGAAACTTCACCAGACCTATTGAAAATAATTCAAAGAAATTATGAAAAATTATAGATCAGTGAAGTGATAAAAAAAATATTTTTGTAAAACTGTCAAAAAAAATTACATTTTTGCATTTCTATCGATGCGTAGAAGTCCTTTTTTCACCGTAAAAAAGTCTATTATTTACCGCGAAAAATAGTAATTTATTATACAAGGGAAAAAACCGAGAGCTAAACCGAGAGCTAAAATCTAATATTTTTCCCGCGTTTAATACACTTTTTTTTGTGAAGGTAAACACGACGATTCAATATCGAAAAAAACATATTATTACAATATATTGAAATCAGAAAATTATTGATGTGAAATTTTAATTTTTAAACTGGTAGGCTGTTGTACTTATAGCGACAATTAGACCTGCGTTGCTAAGGAAACCTTCAAAGTTATCAAATATCTGTCAATTTCATTCTGTGATTTGATTTAAAAATTGCGAACTCAGTGGTTGTTCAGTAGTTATTTTGAATATTATAAAGTTAAAAAATGTCTCATTCCGAGTTTTCTCTGACTCCACCGGAAAAAGTAAATGTAGCGAAAGTAGCGTTACAAAAATTATTGCCAGCTAAATCGCGGAAAATGTACGAAACCGCGTATTCATGGAATGGAAGTTGAAAAAGACATGCAGTTCCTTCTCGGAGACGGTGTTATTGGCATATTTTTCGGAACTGGCACAACAACAAAAGCCATCAACAGTGTGGTCGAATTATTCAATGAATAAAAGTTACAATCCAATTATAATGTAGACATTTCAAAATATTTCAAACTAATTACATTCCTGAAAAAAAAATGGGAAAGTTTATACGCCCAAGAAAGCTGCGATTTTCACGAGTGCACAAATTAGTCATTTTCCAAATAATGCTCCCGATGAAGTTTATTTAATGGCCAAGGTTGTTGTTGTATTTGGGCTTGCAGGAGCTTGTCGAATTTGTGAAATCAGCCAGGTAACATTAGATGATATTGAAGATTCGGGAACGTTATTAATTGTGAAACCTAAGCAAACAAAGAATGATGTAAACAGGAGATTTGTAGTTACTGAAGAATATATTAAATTTTACCGAATCTACATAGCCCTCCGTCCAGCAGCAGCAAAGGATCGCCGCCTGTTTTATGCATATCGCAATGGAAAATGTATCAATCAGGTTGTGGGTACAAATCCGTTTTATAAAGTACCTGAAACAGTAGCTAATTTTCTCCACTTGAAAATGCTTACTGATATACAGGTCATTCATTTCGAAGATCGTCTGATACACTTTTATTTGAATCTGGGGGAGACTTGATGACACTAAAGAAACATGGCGGTTGGATGTCATCAACGGTCGCTGAAGGGTATGTTGATGACTCGGTAGCACACAGGACAGAAATAGCTAATAAAGTGTTTAGAACGTTTGTCAGTGCTGAAATAACACCCGATTTGCGACTAGGTACATCAAAGGCAGTTGTGTCCATGGCAGAAAAAAATATAATTTCAACACAAGAAAATTCGACTGTTGTACCGAATAGTTCAAGGAACATGTCATTCATGCAATGCACATTTAATAATTGTACTTTTGATATAAAGGAAATGTAACTTTTGTATAATGAAATATTCTGAAATTAAATATCTACCAAGAGATTCGTGTCGAGAGCTGTTCATAGAGCACATAATCTCAACAGTTATATCCCTTTACATTCTGGAATCAGTCAGCCTCATACACAAGAACAAAAATCTTCTTGAAATAACTGATTCGCAATACAACACACGACAACATAACAGCATAAGATTACCAAGACCTACCAACACAATGCTAAAACATTCCATTATCTACAATGGCGTCAAAATTTACAATCACCTGCCTCCTAGCACAAGGAATATAACTATAACTTGCTTTAGACGGTTCAGGAAGGACATCAAAAGAAAATTGATACAGCAGCCATTTTATGACCTTAATGCCTACTTTACCACCACATTCTTGCTTCTCCTATTGTCTATTTTACATGTCAACAGATAACTATTTTCAATCCTCATAACCCTCATATATATTTTATTTTATTACACGCTTTATATTAGCTTCACTTGTATGTTTGTAACCATATGTTTGAAACCGACTCCTTTGGGCGCGATTTTGACCCACTTCCAGACGTACGAATGATTTGAAATTTGGCAGGCATACCTAATTCCGGTGACAATGCATTAAGAAATTTTTGTTTGGAAAAAAAAAAATGGCGGCTCCAATATGGCGTACGAGTTTGGTGATTCGTACCAAATTCGCTTCAAAATTGGTATCTGAGGGTTTTCGTGGTCAGAGTTTATGATTCTTTTGTCAAAACTGGAAAATTCATGATGGCGGCTTCAAAATGGCGGACGAATTTTGTGATTATGGTCCAATTCTATTCAAAATTGGTATGTGGGGGTTTTTGGGGTCGGAGATTATGATTATTTTGTCAAAATTGGAGGGTTCAAAATGGCGGCTCCAAAATGGCGGACGAGTTTTGTGATTATGGTCCGATTCTATTCAAAATTGGAGAATAGTAGTTGAAAAAATTAAATAATAATAATAATAGTTAGAAAAACTAATAAACACGCTTTAATAGAAAACTAAACTAAAAAGATGAAAATAATTTTAACTGAGTTTGAAATAAGAATACAGTGTTTGTTTGAAGGTTGTAGACGATGTGGTAACTTGATTACTATCGTTTCGGACGTCCATCGTCTTAATGTATTTAAAAGGTTTTCAGGACGTTTCGAATGCTTGTATCTGCAATCGTCTTCAGGTGAATACTGACAAGTTTAGGTGCTACTTACCAATTTATACGACTGTCGGCGCAATGATGCGTGCAATTCCGCCATGTGCAGCGGTGCGTGTAATTTCGCGCGGTGTGGTGGTGCGTGAAGTTTCGCGCCTCTGCAGCCCGCCAGAAAGAGCAATCAAGACACATACGGGGCGGTACCTCAGTTACAGCTCCAACCATCCGAGTTCGACGAAGAGAGGGATCGTGAGAACATTGGTGGAGAGAGCGACGCACATATGCAACGACGTGGAGTCACTAGATGCCGAATTAAACCACATCAGAGAGGACCGGAAGGATTCCCAAGAAACCCTAGAAGAAGTATTGAAACAACTCCGGAGAACGAAGACATCTGAAGAGCAACAACAAAGCACAGTGATTTGCCTTCCGTACATCAGAGGTGTCTCCGAGAAGATCAGAAGGATCGGAAACAAGTTCAACATCAAGAGCTGCTTCCAATCCGGCAGTACTTTACGGAGTTTCCTGACCAAGACCAAACTTGACAACAAAAATGAAATCAGTAAGAACTGCATTTATGAAGTTCCATGTGAATGCGGAGATTCCTACATTGGAGAGACGAAGAGACCGTTATCGGTAAGATTGGATGAGCACAAGAAATGGACTCAACGTGGAGAAACATCAAAATCGGGAATCACTGACCACGCCTGGACTGAGCACCATCGAGTTCTATGGGACGACGCAAGTGTTCCACATAGAGAGCAGCATTGGTTCAAACGAAGGTTCAAAGAGGCCGCCTACATCGAAGCCAATAACGCCTTTAGTCAACCAAGCGTTGAGATCAAGAACGTAGAAAACCCCTGATTGCTCTTTCTGGCGGGCTGCAGAGGCGCGAAACTTCACGCACCACCACACCGCGCGAAATCACACGCACCGCTGCACATGGCGGAATTGCACGCATCATTGCGCCGACAGTCGTATAAATTGGTAAGTAGCACCTAAACTTGTCAGTATTCACCTGAAGATGATTGTAGACGAAGGATTCGAAACATCGTGAAAACCTTTTAAATACATTAAGACGATAGACGTCCGAAACGATAGTAATCAAGAATACAGTGATTAACAACAAATTTATTTCATCGTAAAAAAGCGGGGGGTGCTTTTTTAAATATTTTCATAATGATTCTACTTTTACCAATATCTGTCCAAGAAATATTAACAACAATTGACATCAAGCACCCCACGCTTTTTTACGATGAAATAAATTTGTTGTTAATCACTGTATTCTTATTTCAAACTCATTTAAAATTATTTTCAACTTTTTAGTTTAGTTTTCTATTAAATTATTCTCAACTTTTATATTTATTTTAATTTTATTTGTTTGTTACTTATTTCATTTATACTCTACAAAACCATATGTATGTGTTGTTACAAATTCATGATATTTAAATTATTTACAATGTAACATTATCAACAGAATATTCGGTTTATTTTATAGTCTTACCGTTGTATCATGTATTTTCGTCTTGTGTTGTGTGCGTGTATCATATTTAAAATTTTTTCACAGACACTTTTATTTATACATTTCTATTATACTATTTGTATTCATTGTTACTAAGCTTTGTCCACGAGAACTTTTTCTTCTGACAATAAAGTATATCTTGATATGTGTATATATATCCGGGAAAAAAGTACTCACTTTTTTCCCGGGGAAAAAAGTAATTTCATGAAAAGTTATATTTGGTTACCTGTCAACAGAGATAAAATGTCAAACTTTTTCCCGTCACAGAAAAAAAAAATTTTTTCCACTGTAAAAATTATTTAACAAAAAACATCATTACCCTTTGAAAAATGTATATTCAACAATAATTGTTTAATCAACTGGTGTATTAATGGTGGCGATTAATTATCGAGATATTTTAATGCGAGAGCGAAGCGAGCTTGTTAATGTTCGAGATCATTATTCGCAATTTCAATATACGAGTTGATAACAAAGAATTTCCGTCGACCTCGTTCCTGGGGTCAACGTGAAATGTTCGATATCCATTTGCTTCAACTAGGAGAAAACTTACATTCTTTGGGTTTTGAAATACATACATTACAGTGCGAAGGTAATATGATTTGACATTTGAATTCGTGTATGTTTAGTTGCTTATACCACAATGACGCATTGATAGAGAAATCGACCATTAATAGGATATTAATGGTCGATTTCGGTGTATGTTTGGCTACATATATCACAATTATGCATTAAAGATCGATTTCGTGTAGATTAAACAGACTCGTTAATACATGTCGCCGGAGAAGTTCATGTAATTATTAATTGTTTATTAGAAAACAATTCCATTAATTAGAATAATAATTTATGATGTTTCACCTTGCTGCTGCTCCGAATCTCTAGATATTTCTTGAAAAGTTGATTCCACAATTTTATCAGATATTTTAATTTGTTTGGAATCCGATTGACAATTCAAAATTTTATTAGAAATGTTATTCAAACTGTATACAAGGAGTTTCTTAATAACTTATTTTAAATTTTCTTAGTCCATTTTGAGAAAAAAACTGCATTTTCACATATGTTCCATAAGTCTTAACTTTTGAACTACAGGGTGCTGAAGTTTTAAGATTTTTTTCTGAGCAAATCTGGTCTCTTGATTCTTTTTTTTTTCGTTTGACGTACGGTTTTCGCATAAAAAAATTAAATTAATTCAGTTGCGTCACAATAGACCACGTACGAGGAAAAACATTTTATGTAACTTCAAACAAAAATGTATTGAAGAGAATAAACGCACAATGAAATAAATTAAATCAGATGTTCAAAATTTGAACCTCCTGCTCTTTTTCTCATGGATTCGCGTACTCTTTGGAAAATGCTGGGACTGTTTCTAATAGTTTCGCACACTATGATGCGATTTCTCAACTGCTCTTCAGTATGAACCGGTGTGCTGTAAACCTATGTTTTGAGATGACCCCCACAGGAAATAATCTAAACTATTGAGGTCCGGGGACCTAGATGGCCATGCCTGTGGTCCTCCGCGACCTATCAAGCGATTATTGTAATTTTGGTTAAAATTTTCACGCGCCAGAGCACTGCCCTTCTGGCCCACCTTTTCAGCCCTTTTGGGATAGAATAACAAAAAAATATGCTGTCAAAATTTTAGCTCTCAGGTCCAGCGGTTTGATCTGGGCGTCGATCCGATATCAGAAAATCAGTGAGAGTCGGGACATGTAATTATATATATATATATATATATATATACATATATATATATATATATATATAAATTGTCATGATGAGAAATGTTAGTTCAATGTAAAAAAAATAAAAAATTATATAATGATACTCATACAGTGCTTCACATAAACAAGTGAAATTTGGAAACTGAATATTAGAGGTTTTAAACTTCCCTACTAGTGATGATAGATGACGAAATCGTCAAAGATGACGTCAGAAGGCCATTGTGACCAATAACTTCAAAGGGTACCCTACGGCAAGCGACACCTCTTTCAAAAGGTATCGAAAAAACCTATTCAATGATACTAATTTTGTTTGTGTTTATGGCAGTTTTGGCAACTCGCTTTTAAAAAACGCAAAGCTGTGATAAATTGAATCCGTGAATACTAAAATTCCAAATTCAAGCTCCGCCTCTGGATAGTTGTCGAATAAGCTCCCTAATTCGACGTTTTTGTAATTGTCCAAGTTTTTGTACATTTGATAATTTGTGTATTGTTGATCGAACGTTTAACTGTTTTAGCAGCTTTTGGTACTTTCAATATTTTTGTACATTTTAATAATTTGTTGAACTGTTGTGAGCCGAAGGTTTAAGTGCTTCGAAAAGCGAAATGGTACGTGCCTTAGGTGATAAAGTAGAAGCGATCCTAATTCTTGGTGAAACTGGACAAAATATTCATACAGCAGAACGCATTTTTAATGAGAGGTTTCCCGATCGCCTCGTTCCGAGGACTTATTTAAGGAAGCTTCTTCGTAAGATTGAAACAACGGGTAGTATTAATGATGCGAAACGATCTGGCAGACCACAAATTTCTGATGAGAAAAAAATTGATATACTGTCAGAAGTAATAGTTAATCCTACTTCTTCAACAACTGACGTTGCATCTACCTGTGAAGTCAGTCGAAGTACAGTACACAGGGTGTTGTAAAAAAAAACAAATGTCATCCATACAAATTAAAAATGGTTCATCAACTCTCAGACGACGACTAGAATTTTGTGAAAATATGGAAACTTAAATTAACCAACAGCCAGCCAATGTCAAAACAATTTGTTTTAGTGACGAAAGTACTTTTTATCTAAATGGAAATGTAAATACACAGAATGTGAGGTATTGGAGTGACGCAAATCCTCACCTGTTTCGTGAAACACATACCCAATTTCCCCAGAAGGTGAACGTTTGGGCAGGTATCCTGGGACACCACATCGTTGGGCCTCTTTTTTTAAATACTTATTTAACTGGTGAGGTTTATCTGGAGCTGTTGCAAAACGCAATAGAACCGTTAATCCTTGAAATTTTGGAAGATAATCCAGATGAATTCGGCAATTTGGAAATAACATTCCAACAGGATGGTGCTCCTCCACACTATTACGGTGCAGTAAGACGGTATTTGGATGAGGAGTATCGTGGTAGATGGATTGGACGACGAGGTTCAACGGAATGGCCAGCTCGATCATCGGACCTCACACCTTTGGATTTTTTCCTGTGGGGGTACCTTAAATCGAAGGTTCACGCCACTGAACCTGACAATATTGACGTTTTAAAACAACGTATTGTTGCAGAATGTGAGGCTGTTTCCGCAGACACATTTGCAAAAGTACGAGAAGAGTTTAAAAATAGGATATTTCACTGTCAGGAAGTAAATGGAGGTCACTTCGAACAATTTCTTTAAGTAGATACTGATTCTTGAATCTGTAATTAATATCATACTGAATGGAATTTAAATTTTAATGTTTACTAATGAGTCATTAAAACTGCCATAAACACAAACAAAATTAGTATCATTGAATAGGTTTTTTCGATACCTTTTAAAAGAGGTTTCGCTTGCCGTGGGGTTCCATTTAAAATTATTGGTCACAATGGCCTTGTGACGTCATCTTTGACGATTTCGTCATCTATCATCACTAGTAGGGAAGTTTACAACCTTTAATATTAAGTTTCCAAATTTCACATGTTTCAAAAATAAGAGGGGGGAAGGGGATTTTTGAGAATCACTGTATATCACATAAATACCTGCTATGTTTATTTTGCAATTTTTCTATACATTTTACTGTTCTGGAACCTTGTACCATTTTCTAGTCAACGCACATGTCTCAAAAGTTCATCACTGGAGTTTTTATATTATCATAAGTATGTTGCCAACAATACATTCAATGAGCACAACCTATAAGAAAAAAGAAATCAAAATTCATGAATAAACTTTAGATCTCATGATAAAAATGATATTCAAGTTGGAACATCCTGTATGGTAAAATCAAATCAGAAGGAAACGACATGTCAGAATCATTTTGATGGAAATAATTAAATATAGAATTTTTGAATACAGAAAAGTGTCAAATATGAATTTTAACAAACTCTGTATATATTATGTAAGCTATAGAAAGTGAATTGTAAATATTACCCATTATCATAATTCCATTTTCCATGGTCGAAAAAAAGGAATATTTTTCATCAAAACACAACATAGCTATAGAATATTTTGAAACCTATTTCGATCCCAGACCAGAGACGCTACTGGCTTTCATTTACTCAGACCTCCTGAAACTGGTGATTCATTAGTCTCAACGTATAGACACACCTACAAGCATTATCATTGGCTTGCGGTCAATCAAACAGGTGTCACTCAAACCCACGTTGACTATCCGCTCTTTTGATCTTTGGTTCGACGACGGAGAATTTTTATGAGTATAGTTTAACCAGTTTCAATTGCAGAAGCTGTTTCTATAGGGAGCAAACCAAGAAATCAAGTGTTCTACTCGTAAACATTCTCCGTCTGCGAACTGAAGATCAAAAGAATCGATAGTCAACGTAGGTTTGAGTGACAGCTGTTTGAGTGACCGCAAGCCAATGATAATGCTTGTAGGTTGTACTTCGAAACTAGGTGTGAGTAAATGAAAGCCAGTGGCGTCTCTGGACTGGGATCGAAATATGTTTTAAAATATTCTATAGCAGTGTTTTGATGGAAAATATGGCTTTTTATCGACCATGGTAAAATGAAATTATGATGAACCGATTACCTATCAATACGTACTTCCTCGTTTATTGCATATTTTTTACTATAGTATAATACCAGAGCAATCAAATACACAAGATGTTAGATATTGGTTAGGTATCGTATCAAGAATTTATCATACCTACTTGAATATAGCTCTAATATGTCTACGTTATCAGCAATTGTTGGAGAGTGTAGAAACTGTACTTTCAATTTTCAGATACTGCATAATCTCTCCATTGAAACTAATTTTATACCGTCTCGAAATCAAACACAAAATACTAATTTTGATAGGTATTTCGATTCGATTATTACTGTTCTAGAACTCTACCAATTTGACGGACCGCAGGAATTAACGGAATAGTGGAATTCAAATTTCAACTATTCCAGAGACTGGAAAGTTTGGAAATGCAAAAGTCTATTATTCGCCACAACTTGGCCAATAAACAATGCAGAATTATCATATCGGAACAATACCGGCCATTTTAGGGTCATAAATGTGAAGTTCCAACGCGACAGAGGAATTTTAAACAACCATATTTTATATGAAAGTGCTTAGTGAGATCAACAGGATTTGGTATCGAGTGTATACAGTGCTTCTCAAAAGTCCATCCCCCCTTCATATTTTTGTAACGATTATACATAAACAAGTGAAATTTGAAACTGAATATTGAATGATGTAAACTTCCCTACTAGTGATGATAGATGACGAAATCGTCAAAGATGACGTCACAAGGCCATTGTGACTAATAATTTTAAATGGAACCCTACGGCAAGCGACACCTCTTTCAAAAGGTATCGAAGAAACCTATTCAATGATACTAATTTTGTTTGTGTTTATGGCAGTTTCGGCAACTCGCTTCTAAAAAACGCAAAGCTGTGATGAATTAAATCAGTTAATACTAAAATTCCAAATTCAAGCTCCGCCTCTGGATAGTTGTCAAATAAGCTGACGTTTTTATTAGTCTCCCTGATTCGACGTTTTTGTAATTGTCCTAGTTTTTGTACATTTAATAACTTGTGTATTGTTGATCGAACGTTTAACTGTTTTAGCAGCTTTTGGTACTTTCAATATTTTTGTACATTTCAATAATCTGTTGAACTGTTGTGAGCCGAACGTTTAAGTGCTTCAAGAAGCGAAATGGTACGTGCTTTAGGTGATGAAGTAGCAGCGATCCTAATTCTTGGTGAAACTGGACAAAATATTCATGCAGCAGAACGCATTTTTAATGAGAGGTTTCCCGATCTCCCCGTTTCGAGGACTTATCTGAGGAAGCTTCTTCGTGAGTTTGAAACAACGTGTGGTATTAATGATGCGAAACGATCTGGCAGACCACAAATTTCTGATGAGAAAAAAATTTATATACTGGCAGAAGTAATAGTTAATCCTACTTCTTCAACAACTCACGTTGCATCTACCTGTGAAGTCAGTCGAAGTACAGTACACAGGGTGTTGAAAAAAAGCAAATTTCATCCATACAAATTGAAAATGGTTCATCAACTCTCAGACGACAACCCAGACCGAAGACTAGAATTTTGTGAAAATATGGAAACTAAAATCAACCAACAGCCAGACTATGTCAAAACAATTTGTTTTAGTGACGAAAGTACTTTCTATCTGAATGGAAATGTAAATACACAGAATGTGAGGTATTGGAGTGACGCAAATCCTCACCTGTTTCGTGAAATACATACTCAATTTCCCCAGAAGGTGAATGTTTGAGCAGGTATCCTGGGAAACCACATCGTTGGGTCCCTTTTTTTAAACACTAATATAACTGGTGGGGTTTATCTGGAGCTGTTGCAAAACGTAATAGAACCGTTTATCCTTGAAATTTTGGAAGATAATCCAGATGAATTCGGCAATTTGGAAATAACATTCCAACAGGATGGTGCTCCTCTACACTATTACGGTGCAGTAAGACGGTAGTTGGATGAGGAGTATCGTGGTAGATCGATTGGACGACGAGGTTCAACGGAATGGCCAGCTCGATCACCGGGCCTCACACCTTTGGATTTTTTTCTGTGGGGTTACCTTAAATCGAAGGTTGACGCCACTGAACCTGACAATATTGACGTTGTAAAACAACGTTTTGTTGCAGAATGTGAGGCTGTTTCCGCAGACACATTTGTAAAAGTACGAGAAGACTTTAAAAATAGGATATTTCACTGTCAGGAAGTGAATGGAGGTCACTTCGAGAAATTTTTTCAAGTATATACTGATTCTTAAATCTGTAATTAATATCATACTGTAACGAACCTAGGCCGGACCTGTCGCCTCACACGTTGCCATCGACAGCGATGAGATCATCCCCGGAGATATTCGAGAACCATCCAGTCGCTCTTCCACGTAAAACAACGGTCAATATTGGAAACAATTAGAACATGCCGTCGCCAACCGCCAGAATTCGAAAGATCGGGAATTCTGTAACGGAGATAAATAGACAGCCCTCAAGTCTCACGGACGGTCGGAACGAGCCCATACGATCGAGCTATACAGTGAAGTAGTAATATAAATTAAGTTGTAGATTAAGTGTGAAATAAATTAGTAGAACCAAGTTAAGTTTATTTACGTTACAATTGGTGTCGGAAGTGAGATTTTGAAAATAAACAAGTGATCGTGGAGTGGATAGTCAGAAAAATAAATTGATAGACCCTTTTGTACGCCCAAAATAGACAGTGGCCCGGTTTTCGCGAAGTGGACAATTGTGCGTGGGAATATAAACTGATACACTGTTCGCGTGAAACAGAAAATAGACAGTGGCCCGGTTTTCGCGAAGTGGACAATTGTGCGTGGGAATATAAACTCATACACTCTTCGCGTGAAACAGACAATAGACTGGTGGCCCGTGGAAAATAATTCGCGAAGTGAATTTTTAACAAACTGATAAACTTTTCGTGTGAAACAGACTGATACCTCGTCAAAGACAAAATGTGTTCAAGAAAAGTGCGCCTTGCGGATTTGAAGGTAGCGGAATTGAAACAGGAATTGGAGGAAAGGGAACTGGAAACAACGGGTAAAAAGCAAGTACTCCAGGAAAGACTTGCAGAAGGACTTATACAAGAAGGTGAGGACCCCGAAACATTTTTATTCGAAGTTCCCGGAGGTGATTTGAGTCCGATAATAGAATCCTTGAAAGAAGAGCTGCAACAAAATTCGAGGACTTTGGAAGAAAATTCAAGAAGCCTGGAAGAAAATTCTAGAAATCTGGAAGAGAAGCTTCTAGAAAATTCAAGAAGCTTGGAAGAAACTGCAAAAAGCTTGAAGAGAACTTGAAGAAAATCTGGAAGAGAAGCTTCAAGAAAATTCTAGAAATCTTGAAGAGAAGCTTCTAGAAAATTCAAGAAGCCTGGAAGAAAATGCTAGAAATCTGGAAGAGAAGCTTCAAGAAAATTCTAGAAATCTGGAAGAGAAGCTTCTAGAAAATTCTAGAAATCCTGGAAGAGAAGTTCCTGGAAACACAGAAGGCCTAAAAAAGAATTGTGTGGTGTGGCTAATTTTCTAGAAGAAAGAATGGGAACCGTTGAGACAGAGATAGATAAAATTAGGGAGCAAATGAACACGGAGGTAGATAAAATCAAAGATGGGGTCGAGGCAGAAATGGACAAAATGAAGGAAACGATCAGTAAGCTGGAAAAACAAATTAATAGTGCGTCCTCCACAGAGATGGTTAACGAAAATGCAATGCTGGACTCGAGTTTGAACGTGGATAAAGTTCAAGAGGGTATAAAAGATGTCAAGGTCATTTCAGAAATAGGGAAGCTTTCCATGAAGCCGCCTCAGTTCGACGGAAAAACTCCATGGGCAAATTACCGCCGGCAGTTTGAAGCAGCGGCCAAAGCAAACGGATGGAATGCAGGGGAAAGACCTGTAGCATTGACACTTGCATTACGTGGGGAAGCGACAAATATTCTACAAACTCTCACCGCCCAAGAACAGGAGGACTATGATCAGCTGATTAAACATCTAGAATTACGATATGGCCACGCCCATTTGGAACACGTATCGGGCGAATCCTTACAAGAATTCGAAGCTGACATTGCACGCTTGGTTCGTCTCGCATATCCAGCCACACCGGAGAATGTAATGGAGCGATTAGCGGTTCAGGCATTCTTGGATGGACTCCGTGACCAAGAAACCAGACAAGCGTTGACACTAGCTCGTCCAACACATCTCGTAGACGCACTGGCACGCGCTTTGGAATTTGAGGCAGCAAAGCAATCCTGCAAAAACCAAAGTAAAGTTCGAAGTATTGAAGAAGACTCACAGGAGCATGCTGACTTGGAAGCTGCCATAAGAAAAGTGATGAAGGAAGTTTTGCCAGAGAAAAGACAGATAAGATGCTGGAATTGTGGCAAAATTGGACATGTGCGTAGCAAATGTCCAACATTCGAAAACACGACTCCGATGCAGGAAAACTAAAGAAGGTCGACGAGAAGGGGCAATCGTCGGCCTGTGTCCAGCAAGCCCCGGTTAACAACGCATATGTCGCTATCCTGAAACGACAGAACAGAGGTGTTTTCGTAGACGGTCTCATCAATAACGAGCCTTGCACCATGCTGCTAGATACAGGTGCGACTAGGACAATTCTCGGACCTTCCTTTGCCAGAACACCGGAACGAATTGAACCGACAACTTGAAGCTACGCACAGCAACAGGGAGCCAGCTACTGTATATGGCGAGCTACCGATTGAAATAGTTTTGGGCAGCACTAAAGTGAAACATCAGGCACTTGTAGCGGACATCGAAGACGATGCAATCATCGGAATGGACATCATGAATTCCAGAGGGTTTGAATTGATTTCAAAGACGGCGTCCTACGTGTCAACGGAGAAGAGCTGGTACTTCATGGGAGAAGTGAAGAGTTGATCCGTGTGCTGTTGGCTGAAGATGTAAGCGTACCTGAGAGGGCTGAAACCATCCTGGAGGCTCGCCTGGACGGGAATGCGAGCAGTGGAGACGTGATGATGTTCGAGCCCAAACTTCATGATGAGAAAATTGGACGAGGGATTGCCCTAGGGAAAACCCTGTTACGTGCTGAAAATTTGTACCGGTAAGGGTCATGAATGTCAATTACTTTCCAGTGACCTTAAAGAAAGGAACAATTTTAGGGCACTGCTCGTCAGTTTCATCTGTGATCCGGGCGTACGAGGTACGATTAGCCAACCCAACAACTTGCCCACAGAACTAGAAAAATTAGTTGCCATCTCTTCCAAAGACATAAAACCAGCTCAACAGCCCAAACTAAGAGATTTAGTCAAAAAGTACCAAGACATCTTCGATACCGGACAAGGAAAAGGAAGTCGAACTAATGTGGTCCAGCACAAGATTGATACTGGGGGTGCCCGACCGATCCGGCAATCAGCAAGAAGACTTCCTCTTGCCAAGAAGGAAGAGGCTGACAAAATAGTCAGCGATATGGGAAAAGAAGGAGTTATCGAACCATCTGACAGTCCCTGGTCCCTCCAGTCGTACTGGTGAAGAAAAAGGATGGATCGACACGCTTTTGTGTAGACTATCGCCAACTTAATAATGTCACGAAGAAGGACAGTTACCCTCTCCCGAGAATAGATGACACCCTAGACACGTTGGCTGGTTCCACGATTTTCTCGACCCTTGATCTGAAGAGTGGATACTGGCAAGTAGAACTGGCTCAGGAAGATCGAGAAAAGACTGCTTTTACCATCGGCTCAGGATTGTGGCAGTTCACCGTTATGCCATTCGGGCTCTGTAATGCTCCCGCCACATTCGAAAGATTGATGGAAACAGTACTGAAGGGACTCTCATGGAACACGTGTCTAGTGTATCTTGACGACATAATTGTGGTCGGCAGATCGTTTGAGGACCACGTGAAAACTTGGAGGAAGTATTCCTACGACTGAGGAACTCCGGATTGAAGCTGAGCCCTAAGAAATGCCATCTGTTCCAAAAGAAGTACGATACCTCGGCCACGTTGTCTCTGGGAAGGAGTAGCAGTGGACGACCAGAAGATCAAAGCTGTTAAGGATTGGCCCATCCCAAAAGACATTCACCAACTTCGAAGTTTCCTTGGTTTATGCACATACTATCGCCGATATGTGCTGGATTCGCCAACATCGCTAAACCACTGACCAAGCTCACGGAAGGCCAAACAAAGTTCCAGTGGTCTGAAGAATGTCAAGACTCATTCGGGAAGCTGAAAGGAGCTTTGATCAACGCACGTATACTGAGCTCTATCCCCTACGCAAAAGGGAAATTCATTTTGGATACGGACGCCAGCCACGTGGGCGTTGGAGCTGTCCTATCTCAGATGCAGGAGGGACAGGAGAAGGTCATTGGTTATTTCAGCAAGACGCTTAGCAAACCAGAGCGCAATTACTGTGTCACCAGGCGAGAGCTGTTAGCTGTTGTAAAGGGAGTGGAACACTTCTACAAGTACGTGTATGGAAGAAGATTCCTGTTGAGAACTGACCATGCAGCTCTCAAATGGCTCTTACAGTTCAAAATCCTGAGGGTCAAGTAGCACGTTGGATCGAGAGACTCCAAGAATTCGATTTCGAGATCGAACATCGAGCCGGAACTAGCCATAAGAATGCAGATGCCTTGTCGCGAAGACCATGTCCAGATGATTGCTCACATTGCCGACGAGCAGAAGAGAAAGAAGCAACACTTTGTAGAACCGCGGCAATGGATGACAACTGGAATGACAGCAAGATCCAGAAAGACCAAGAGAGAGACCCCGACCTTGGCTTAGTCGTCAGCTGGAAGAAGGGCAATCGAAGACCATCATGGCAGGAAGTCGCAGGTTACCACCGGCTGTTAAGTCCTATTGGGCACAATGGAACTCTCTATTTGGACAATGGGTCCGAAACGTGTTTGGGGCCGAATGGTGGGGAAGACAGACGCCAAATAATTGTTCCCAGGAACAGAAGAGAGGAAGTGCTGCGGGAAATCCATGATGGAGTCGCCGGGGACATCTGGGAGTGACGAAGACCCTGCAGAAAGTGAGGCAACGGTTTTACTGGGCCAATTGTCAAGCTGACGTCCAGGACTGGTGCAGAAAGTGCGCTGTATGCGCTGCTAGCAATGGACCTCGAATACGACCCAAGGCCCCGATGCGTCAGTACAACGTAGGCAGCCCGTTCGAGAGAATCGCCATTGACATCGCCGGCCCGTTTCCCGTATCCGACCACGGGAATAAATACATCCTTGTGGCAATGGACTACTTCAGTAAGTGGGCGGAAGCCTATGCCCTGCTCAACCAGGAAGCCATCACCGTCGCCGACGTCTTGGTGAAAGAATGGATATGTCGATTCGGTATTCCAATGGAGCTGCACTCGGATCAAGGCAGAAATTTCGAATCCAACCTGTTCCAAGAAATATGTCTACTGCTGAACATCCGCAAGACAAGAACCACGGCCCTACATCCGCAGTCCGATGGAATGGTGGAACGGATGAACAGGACGATCAACCGCCACTTGTCCAAGGTTGTCTCTGACCATCAAAGAGACTGGGACCAGTATCTTCATTTGTTCCTGATGGCCTATCGATCCGCAGTACACGAGTCAACCGGTCAAACTCCTGCTAGTATTATAATGGGCCGAGAACTGCGACTGCCTTGTGACCTGAAGTTTGGGATACCGCCAGGACAAGACGCTGCGGGAGAGGACTACGTCAGCAAACTTCGGCAGAGAATGGACGACATCCACGAACGAGTCCGGTTGAACATCCAGAGTGCCAGCGATAAAATGAAGAAGACCTATGACATCAAGGCCGACGCTGGAGGATTTAAGGTTGATGACCTGGTTTGGCTGTACAACCCCAAACGTCGTCGTGGACTATCACCAAAGTTGCGGAACTCGTGGAAGGCCCGTATAAAATCGTGAAAAGGATAAACGACCTTGTGTACCGAATCCATAAGCCACCCCGAGGGAAACCAAGGGTCGTCCATTTCAACAGGTTGGCCCTTACGCTGGAAACCATGACCAAGTTCGCACCCTCAAGCCACCGGAGGATGATATGACGTTCGAGAAGTTTATGTCCTTGTATTCAAACGGGCAGAAAGTTCTACATGGGGTTACTAGAGAGGAGTCACGAGACCTTTTCGAGGTGCCTGCTGACTACGCACTAGCGCACTGTGTGGCAGAAGATCTTCGAATGTCCAGGGGCATCGCCGTAGTGTTCTCCAAAAAATTTGGTCAACTCCAAACACTGCGGGAGCAGAATCCAGAAGTTGGTGGGGTGCTACAGTTGAAGAAAGGCCAGAGAAACATCTACTACCTAGTTACCAAGAGGCATTCCCAAGATAAACCGTCCTATGAAGATGTCTGGAAGAGTCTCACCAAACTAAGAGATACTATGGTGGACCAGAATCTGGCGGATCTAGCAATTCCAAAACTATCCTGTGGTATTGATGGGTTGGACTGGAGAGTCATAAGAAGTATGCTGGAGGCGATATTCAGATCCAGCGGCGTCAGGATTTTGGTTTGCTGTAACCCTCTTCCACGACCGATCATGAAGACCGTGGAGTGTTACTTCCATCGAACTTCACGGTGCAGATATGGGGAGTCATGCAGATATCGTCACACTCCAAGGATGAAATTCGAAAGATCGGGAATTCTGTAACGGAGATAAATAGACAGCCCTCAAGTCTCACGGACGGTCGGAACGAGCCCATACGATCGAGCTATACAGTGAAGTAGTAATATAAATTAAGTTGTAGATTAAGTGTGAAATAAATTAGTAGAACCAAGTTAAGTTTATTTACGTTACAATACTGAATAGAATTTAAATTTTAATGTTTACTAATAAGCCATTGAAACTGCCATAAACACAAACGAAATTAGTATCATTGAATAGGTTTTTTCAATGCCTTTTAAAAGAGGTGTCGCTTGCCGAAGGGTCCCATTCAAAATCATTGGTCACAATGACAATGACGTCACAATCATCTTTGACGATTTCGTCATCTCTCATCACTAGTAGGGAAGTTTACAATCTTTGATATTCAGTTTCCAAATTTCACTTGTTTATGTATAATCGTTCCAAAAATAAGAGGGGGGAGGGGACTTTTGAGAAGCACTGTATATGGAGATAGTAGTATCCTTTGGATGACGTGAAACTCGATACTCTGGATAAGGGGAATTCACAGCAATGTCTGATATTGATGAGAGAGTACAGGAATGCTTTTGCTTTGGAATAAGAGATGGGTAGATGAGCACTGGATCATCTCTGCAAAATATGATAATTTCGGGGAATACCTCGGAAAAATGAATATCTTCCTAGGAGTACCAGAAGAAGCCATACCAAAACAACTGATAAAAAAAAGACAAGACAAGCTTTCATAGAAATGCACTAAAAAGGAAATAATTATTTCCTTGATTGTTTCACCTAGGTTATTCTGTGAGTAGCAGATTCAAAATCTTGCCACGCAATGATACCTATTTTATATTCGCTGTTAGCTACTCACAGAATAATCTAGATTAAACATTTCAAGAAATTACTTTTTCCTTTTCATTGCATTTGTATAAAGGCTTGTCTATTTTTTTATGATTTCTATTCAATTATTTTCGGTCATCCATGAAATCCGTCATATAATTGAATTCTGACAAAAATCTCCGAACTCAAAAAAGCCAACATATTAATTTTGAATGCAATCGGGCTATAATAATAAAACACGTCGCCATTTTGGAGCCGTCATTCCAAATTCATAAAGTTTGACAAAAAAATCATAATCTCCGACCCCAAAGACCCCCACATACCAATTTTTATTGGAATCGAGCCATAACCACAACACTCATCGCCATATTGGAGCCGCCATCTTGAATTTATGAATTTAGACAAAAAATTCGTGATTTCTGTCCCCGATGCCGATTTTGAATACAATCGAACCATAATCACAAAATTCGTCCGCCATATTGGAGCCGCTATCTAGCAAAAATTGGATAATACGTTGTCACTGGAATTAATTGGACAACCAAAAGTGGGTCAAAATTGGCTTGCTTTTCACTAAACATAGATTACATACAAATGTGAAGTTGAATAGAAGCTTGTAAAAATGGTTGCCATGGCAAGAATTAGCTTCAATAGATCTTTTTCGCTTCAGGAATTCTGATACTCCTTCAGTGTAGTCTAATTACTCGGTATCCTCTTACACCAGGTATTGGCAATGAAAACTTGAAACTGAAAAAAAAAGTTGAGAGGTGTCAAGGGACACCCGGATGGAACGAAGTTCCTTTCGATCAATTAGTGGAGGAATTGTAATGAAATTTAATTTTTTTCAAGTTATAATAATATTTTTTTTATTATTAACAAATATAATGTAATATAAACTTAATCAGTAGGCTCAATTTTAGTACATACGCATTGATATTGTAATATTGAAATATAATTTGCTTCTAAATTTATTAAAGTTATGACGCGTACACTTGCTAAACACACAATAATGGAGAGATTATAACGCGTATGACTTGGTTAGCACAATAGTAAAGAGAGGTTATAATGCATACTTGCTAAAAATACATAAGCATTTATTATTGTCTGTATAAAATCTCTACTTACCTTACTCCATCAGCAATATCCGGAACTTGTGCAGAAACACTGTCAGGATTCATTATTGTTATTATTTTTTATTATTATTTATAATGTACAAAAAACCTGTATACACTCAACAAAAATAATCGTCGCGACACCACACTGTTCAATGCGAAATAGAAAGACGAAACGAAAATAACTGGCTTGCTTTCTATGAGAGAGAGACAGAGAGACAGACAGAGAAACACGCGCACGCCGCACGGCATACAACTACAGCAAAAAGTGTCGTTACAACTTTTGGTCTTAATTTATTCCGTCTAGCCCCCTTTCGCAACGCGCGATAAGGAACTTCGTTCCAATACTATCATAATACTGTTAATATTATTATTTTTTCGCTTCAACTTAACAATATTCCATTGAATCTCTCATTGAGGCCATGACTTGAACTGTTTACCACAAAATAGCCCTTCGTAAACATGTTTGATCTGTCTATGTTCTCAGAGCTATTGGGTCCCAGTCATCTATCGAGATTGCCCCTGATGAAAGTGCAGTTTCAATTAACACCGTTCGATTCGCGGCCAAGTTTTGATCCTTTCTGTAGTTAGTTTCAAACAAACGGCTTTTGTAAATCCCCCAGGGCTTTGTGTGCTGTGATCCAGTTTTCAACTTTCATTCGGTTTCGAAGGCTCTGTACTTATTTCAATCTTCTCCTTTCTTTCAATTTCTGAATCGAATTTTGGCTTGGCATCGATTGTCGAACGGATTGGATTGATTTATTCTCAATGGAGGATTTCGAATTGAATTCATCCACAAAATGAGTCTTAAGAAAGTTTTTGATATGCAGAAAGCGCTTTATATCATTCAAAGGTTTTCACTTATTCATTTAGAATCGATAAAAATATAGGTGAACTCATAACAAACAAGAAAGGAATACCAAATGTAATCTAACCTCGTGCACAACCGTTGATAGTCCATTAAGAAATAAACAGATATCTCCTTTAAAAAAATTAATAAGCTAGAAAAATAATATAAAAAAATGTATTACCAAAACTTCACTGTTTCGAATAATTTGGACGAATTCGACATTATATACTCGTCATTTACGGGTGTGCAAGAGTTTACCCTCTATATGATATATGCATTAAATAGCTAATAATTGACTAATCACAAAATTCTTCGTTTCTGATTTGAATTTTTTCATAGTTGTTAGTAGTGTAATTCGTAGAGTCGTGATCATATTTTCTTTGGGGAAAGTGAAGTGTATTGTTTTAAGTGTACATTATTAAGTACATTACCCAAGCAGCATCATAGTGACGGAAACTGATACTGCAACGTCGACTCGATGGTTATTATGTAATCACCACTGAATCTACCACTATACAGTAGGAATAACTAAAATTTTATATTTGCATGGTTGCAGTCACGTAATTCCCATCTATGGTAGCCTCTCCACAGTTCTATAACTTCTTAATGTCAATTGAGGTGTCTGAAACATTATGGCCATTAAGCAAAATCACCTTGAAGGTTTTCAAATTTGAAGGTGGAAAAATAACCGTTGCGCATTTGATAAAAGTCACTGCAAGGTTACAATTACCTTCAAAATTCACCGTGACTGTGGATTGGTCCGCGCGATGACGAAAGCTAAGCTAACTTTTCTCAAATTATTTTATTGTGGCTTACAAAAAGGTAGTTTCACCTGGTACGTGTGATTTCGTAAAAAAAAAGTTAATTTAACCCTTTCAGTCATGCATTTTTTTGTTTCAAATAAAAAATGGGCGTCTAGTGGAAGCTAATGTTTGATTTGAATTATGATTTTTCAAGCATTTACGTGTCCCCCCAGAGGGGGGTTTTCACGTGTCTCCAAATGAGGACATTGTGATCAGACGGGTGCCAAATAAGACATAAATTGCAGGAATCGTTCAAGTTTGTTTTATCAAAATTAAAATGATTCTGGAATACTGTAACACATTGAGACAAAATAGAACATAATAATAATAATAAATAGTTCATAGAACATAGTTACTGGTTTCTTCATGAGTAATAATCAAGACTCAAATGGATATTACATTGGGCACACAAAAATGTTGTCGTTCCTTCACAACTGGGTTTCTTACAGCTAACAAATGAATTTTTGTCACTGAATAAAGGAAGGTGTCTAACATTGTCCAAACGCACATCTGCTGGTGGACAAACTTCTCCTAACTAGCCAAATCTAGAAGATCCTCTTCTGTGAATGGCCTTTTTTTTATCTTGAGGCGTAGCTGAATCTTCCCGGTCTGAAAAAACATTCAGGACATGCTTGGAAGGACTACGCCCCAAACAAATGGGAATTGGCTTTCGGTCAGATTTCGTTTAACATGGCTTTTTTAGAACCTTATATATAGTCTGATACATTATGAGCCCATTATTTGAGTGTCTGTTCATTTCTTCCCAACATTTCAAAAAACTATAAACATTTGAGAGTTTGATTTTTATTTTATTTTTTGTTACTGCAATTTTTGCTTGGGTGAGTAAAATATTTTCTTATCTAAGGATTGCAGTACAACAGTAACATCATCTGCCGAAATGTGAGCTTTGGAAAAAATCTGATAACTCCTACATGTTTCACTCTGAAGCCCAACCATTGGAGATTTTGCTTTGCGACAATGATAACTTTTGTTCAAAATGAAAGTGTCTACAACATTGACAAATGACAACGAAATCTGTCCGAAAGCCATTTCCCATTTGTTTTAGGCGTAGTCCTCTCGTACGTTTACTAGCGATATTCTAAAAAATGTATATTCTATAGAAACATAGGATAGTCAGCAACCACCAGTAAGTGCACCATTTATCTAAGCCTTTCCGATCAATCTTTCCTAACAAAAACCGATCATTAGCCACTACAGAACGTACAAACGCAATTTGTTGAAGTTCAAATATCTAACATATTTACGTGGGTATTTATTTGAATTGCATATCACTATCCTTACAGCACGATGTCCTCAAATGAGGACGACCTGAACCTCACAGATAACTCACTTACCTTTCACTGTAAAAAATTTTGTTGGTTTCCACACTTAAGGTAGTACCGTTACGAGACAGTTGAATTAGGAAATTATTAAAATTTGGCATTCGTAATGTTTAACATGTGAACAACACCTCTACAATTTTAACAAGTTTCACCATCCCGAACCCAAGATATATATAATTGAAGTTGACTCAATTAACACGTAACATATGGACCATGCATAGGCAAACAGCACATTATTAATTCTACCGTTAGTACTAAAATTGGGAAGTTCATGAAAAAAAAGGAGGAGCTAGAGCAGGATATCACAGATATTGTGAAAAAAAATCAAAGTGATTGACCATCTAGTTTGACAGATATAATCAAAACTACTCTCGTTATTCAAAATAGTCCACGGGGAAGCGCACATTATTAATTCTACCGTTAGTACTAAAATTAAGAAGTTTATGAAAAACGAGGAGGAGCTAGAACAGGATATCACAGATATTGTGAAAAAAAAACAAAGTGATTGACCATCTAGTTTGACAGATATAATCAAAACTACTCTCGTTATTCGAAATAGTCCACGGAGAAGAGCACAGCCTAAAGGGGGGTCGTAGAGAAATGCGGATTGTGCCACGGGACTTTTTAAAGAAGGACGGGGGACCATTTGAGGGTCTGAACGCGAAAAAAAAACTACTTCTCCTAGTTAACCCCATCGATTTTAACGATAACCCCCCCCCCTCCCCAAAAGTTCAAAAAGAGTACTACAAAAAAGTCCATTGAAGTTTTATCAAAAAACGATAATTTTTTTCCGGGTCTGAAAATTATTTTTTTGCTGCGCTTTTCGGGGACATACATTTTTTGAGTCGCCGACTTTCTATAACGAAGAAATTTTTTAGAGTCGTTTTGGGGGCAAGTGCCCCCCCTCAAAAAAATTTGTTTTTCGCGTTTCAAATCGAAAAGCCCTTTGAAGTTTTTTGATTCCGTCGAAAATAATTTCCTAATTCAACTGTCTCCTGGCGGGACTACCTTAAATATGCACTTCTCTAACTATCACCACAAAACGACAACAATATCAATAAACTCGGTGTATCTCAGATAGAATATCAACTTATTCAAGTAGTGTTCCCTGTTGATACCCATATGGAGCTCATGCAATGATCCAACGATTTGGAGATAGATACCGCTTTGTTTTGCAAATACGAACTACACGTGTGATCATAGGAGGACAGCGTTGACAAACTGTAATAAACAATGGAATTTTGATATATGAACCATGATATTGTTTGTCCCCATATGAGGATGCCATGACCGAATGCCATGACCGAAAGGGTTGAATAGATCGGACCTCTGGCTTGTGCGCCTGCTTAAAATTCATACCTTAATTATTAATTCAGTTTGCAAAAATTTTCATTACTTGTTAATTGTTACTTGATCATTGTTAATTGGAGTTGCATCACACTTGCTACATTTCCCTTTTCAACAATTAATGTACGTGTACCCGCAATTTCGAAATTATAACGTTGAAGTGGCAGGATAATTGCCGCGACTTTGAAGGGTATAAGACCTATTGTAATTTTTAACCGACGAAACCAGAAAGGAAAAGATTCTCTATTCGACGCGTATATTTTTTTTTATGTATGATCACGCATAACTTTTCACAGAGCGGTTCGATTCCGATGATTCTTTTTTATTTGGATAGGGTGTACTTCAAAGTTGGTCCCATTTCAATTTGAAGAACAAAATCCTTCCCTAAGGGGAGTAAAATGATGGATATTTATCGTTCACCCTCTGAATTTTGGTCCGTTAACCGATTCTATAAGGCATAACTTTGTAGTGGGTTTTCCGATTTGGATGATTCTTTTTTTATTAGAAAGGGTATACCTCATAGTTGATGATATTCCAATTTGGAATGAAATGATCCATCCCTATGGGTAGAAAAATAGGGGATGATTGATTTTTCATTTGCGAACTTTGCCACACATATGTAGTTGACATTGACAGACCCTCCAACATCCGTCAAAATGATTACATTCTATGAAGGGATGGAATTATATACAAAGTGATGAAATCAACTAACCAGAACTTTCAAAATTAATTTATACAGGGTGTTTCCTAACTACGGTACGAAACTTCAGGGGGTGTTTCGTTAGGTCATTTGACAAAAAAAAGTTCATATGAACAGGGCGTTGAAGAATAAAAAAAAGGTATTTATAAAATATCCTGAATATCCTGAAACCGATGTGGTTGAAATGTGGTACATATATTTGAAGTAATAAGGCAATTATTTGGCCCTAAGTAGGTCCAGTGGCGTCTCAGTGGGCACCACAGCCAACAATACTGAGAAAAAATCATGTTCTCCTTTTCAGTGCATTTGAATATAAGCGTGGGTTCTGAAAAGTTTTTTATAAGCGTGGTAAAAATACAACTTTTTGGTCTCCTGTGTTTTTTTTCATATTTAGCTTAGTTTTCGAGAACAAAAAAATTAAGGCACTCTACAATCATGATTACCTGCTATAGAGATCAGTTGACAGTGATAGTATTGTCATATCAGTAAAAGTCAGAGTTGTCAATTAGCAGTGATTCCATCATTAATACTTTTACTAACGCTGAAATGGCTGACATGCACTTTATTTATGGATTAGCAAATGGAAATGCGGAAGAAGCACGGAGAATCTACCAGGATAGATATCTTAACAGAGTAATTCCATGTGCTAAAACATTTAGAACGCTACATGCAAGATTATGTGAAACTGGAAGTTTTAATAAAAATGTAAGTGGTGGAAGATCAGAAACTGTAACAACACCTGAACTAGAAGAAGCTATACTTGATGCTATAGAAGAAGATCCTTCAAATAGTACCAAGAAGATTGCACTGCAGCTTGAAGTAAGTCCAAAAACCGTTTGGAAAGTTCTAAAAAGAAACCTCCTATACCCATATCACATACAGCGGGTCCAAGCTCTACTGCCTAGGGATTTTCACCCAAGATTAATGTTTTGCAGGTGGTTGATTCATACGATGGCACACAATAATAATTTTTTACCAAATATTTTATTTACGGACGAGGCAAATTTTTCACGAGATTCTATTATGAACTTTCACAATAACCATTTCTGGGCCGACGAAAATCCCCACACTATTAGAGAAAGTAATTTTCAGCAACGATTTTCACGTTTGGATAGGATGTTACGTTCGTAATTCTTTTGCCCTGAAAATAGGGGTATGCTCCGACTAATTAACCCAGTGGAGTCGGGGTGTATAATGTATTGCAAATACGTTATATTCGTTTTATTGATTATTAGAAGAGGGCGCCAAGTAATTTCATAAATTAAACATACCTCCCTATGAAAGAAAACATCTGAAATTACTAAACAATTTACTTTTCAGTATCAGCAATGTTATGGGATAGAACAGTATTACAAAAAAAAAGAAACTCTCGAGAGTACAGCTTTACAATCAAAGTTACATCCCCAAATTATAGCTACAGTGCTAACTCACTACAACCTTGATTGTAAAGTCCGTTACAAACCTCAAAAATCAAAATATATATTTTGTATGACTTTCAGAAAGGCGCTTGGCAAATATTATACTAATATTAACTAGGAATATATTTGTCCAGAAAAATGCTATGTAGAAAACTACGATCAAAAGTTCCGCACTTGACTTAACGTTCGAAAAAGAAACCGGACATGAAAACACCATAAAAAAATGGCCACTATTTGGTACTTATCGCTTCGTCGATTTCCAAACTTCTCAGTCGTTTATTCATTTCTTGTATTTTCCCTCTGAGATTTTGTGCCAACTCCTTCAATGGATGTGTCTTTTCCTTTAGTGATTCTCTTTTCCTCTTTTTTTTCTCTGACTTCTAAACGACCGACCTGTTGTCACTATTGCTACCCAGCAATAAAACGCCTGAAATATCATAATTCGTTTCACTCTCATAGCGGTGAGAATCATTAAACCTTTGAGAAAACTCACCTTCAGTGCGAAAACCCCATGCTAACTGAAAGTGTTTCCTCGGAATGTCTTCAATTAATAAATCCAAAATATGCCTAAAGATGATGGCTCATTCGAACGAATAGCCCAAAACACATCACCTTACTTTGTGCTACACCGAAAAAGCCGTATTGAACGAATTTCCTTTCGAAGTTTCGACGATCACAAAATGTTTTTGAATGCCCACTATCCTATTTTACCGTCGTGATCGTATCGAACCAGAATCTGCCGTTCTCTTTTTCTATCGGTACAAAAACTCCGTGTGTATTAAAAAGTTATCCATAGTCGCCACTGCGAATATTTTACCTTCCTGAAAACTTTTCAATAAACCGATAGTAATATAAAAATATGCTGATACCAAATGCTACCTATATATACAGAGTGTTTTGACTTAGCCCACTCAAAGAAAACTAATTCTGTTAATTTTAATTCTAGGAGAATATGGAAATGAAAGATAATACCAGGCGATCTGAAATGACCTGATTTAAATTCGTTATAACTCCCCCTTGACTTTCCCGAAAAAAAAATATTGAACATATTTTTTCTCTCTTAATTTGTATCGGTCTTCAAATCTTTTATGTGCCAGTTACCAACCACCTTCCCTGTTTCGAAATCTTTTAGCCGATAAACATTGGCCGAAACCTTTTCAATTACTTGACACTTAGTAAACTTGGGAGCTAGCTTAGAAGCAAAATAAGCTGCTCCATCCGATAAACAATAATTCTTCTTCCATACGATTTGATTTTTTTCCAACTCCAACGGACATTTCCTCAAATTATAACGAGTAGCACTCTGCTCATAGGACTTATCTAAGCGTGCCCTGACTGTTTCAAACATTTCTTGGAGTTCTCTCATATGGTGCGCAAAATCCTTGCGATTACCGAATTGTATTTCAGCTTCATCGCTCTCCTGACCAAATTTAGAATGAACTTTTCCGGATAAGTAAAGCTCGCGCCCAAAATTTAAATAAGCTGGACTGAATCCAGTAACTTCATGTACCGCCGTTCGTATCGCGAAACCGTATTTATGTAGCTGTTCATCCCAGGAACGATGATTTTTATTGACAAAAGATCTTATCATTGTTTTGATAACCCTATTCACACGCTCTGTTGGGTTTGCCTGCGGATGATAATTCGCGTTGAAGACAATTCTAGAATCATAAGAGGCAACCATTTTTTTGAAACTATTACAAATATACTGACGACCATTATCACAGATGATCCGCTCCGGAACGCCATAATACATGAATACATCCTTTTCCATATGTGAAACCACAGCCTGTCCGGTTGCACTCTTGAGTGGAAAAAGTAAAACATACTTCGTAAATAAGTCTGTTACGACAAAAACGAACCGATTACGTTTCGAGCTAAGAGGCAAGGGACCAATTAGATCAGTAGAAATGACTTCCCATGGGCGCGAAATAACTCTTTTATACATAACCCCATGAGAAACTTTTTGTTCTGGTTTTTGCGCCTTGCAAACTTCACAATGTCGAACATAACGTGCAATATCACAACCCATTTTTGGCCAATAGTACAGCGACATAATCCTCTTCCTAGTTTTAAAATAACCAAAATGACCAGCACTAGGTGCATCATGGTTTTCCAAAAATACCGCGTTACGCAGAGCTTTCGGAACAACCAACTTTCAGTCATGTTGTCCATCAAAAGAAGTGTTTGTTTCTACCAATTTATAAATTTTCCCCTCTCTGACACACCATTTGGGATAGACTTCGGGCAGAGATTCAATTTTCCTTCGCAAGTTCTTATACCATAAGTCTTGATCCTCAACCGTCACGTCAACAAAACTCACGGCCCTAAAGGAAAAGACACATCCATTGAAGGAGTTGGCACAAAATCTCAGAGGGAAAATACAAGAAATGAATAAACGACTGAGAAGTTTGGAAATCGACGAAGCGATAAGTACCACATAGTGGCCATTCTTTTATGGTGTTTTCATGTCCGGTTTCTTTTTCGATCGGTACAAAACCTCCGTGTGTATTAAAAAGTTATCCATAGTCGCCACTGCGAATATTTTACCTTCCTGAAAACTTTTCAATAAACCGATAGTAATATAAAAATATGCTGATACCAAATGCTACCTATATATACAGAGTGTTTTGACTTAGCCTACTCAAAGAAAACTAATTCTGTTAATTTTAATTCTAGGAGAATATGGAAATGAAAGATAATACCAGGCGATCTGAAATGACCTGATTTAAATTCGTTATAAGGAATTATTGGCGACTACCTAATTGGACCCTTTTTTTACCAGCAAGATTATCAGGTCCATCCTACACGGCTTTTTTGCGAAATCATTTACCCAATTTATTGGAAGAAGTACCCGTACTTGTAAGATGCAACATGTGGTTTATGCACGACGGAGCTCCAGCTCATTTTAGTGTTCTTGCTCGTCAGCATCTCGACATCACCTACCCCAATCGCTGGATTGGACGTGCAGGACCTCAACATTGGCCCGCTCGCAGTCCTGATATGAATCCTCTAGATTTCTATTTATGGGGTCATCTGAAGGCTCTCGTTTATAAAACCCCTATACTAGATGTGAATGACTTGAGGAATCGAATAAGTGACAATTGCAATGTCATAAGGAATACTACAGGTATTTTTGAACGTGTCAGACAATCAATGACATATCGATTGCAGTCGTGTATTTTATCAGACGGTGGAAATTTTGCTCATTTACTTTAAGGTCGAAATTGTTATTTTTTTTCTTTAGGTTTGTATTTTATGTTGTCCATGGATAATTTGTAGAATAAGTTGAAGTATTTTTTTCTCGAAAACGAAGCTTGATATGAATAAAACACAAGGGACCAAAGAGTTATATTTTCAGTTGTTCTATCTGAAAAAATAAAATACTACAAAAAAAAAGTACTTTTTTTTTCTCAGTATTGTTGGCTGTGGTGCCCAGAGACGCCCCTGGACCTACTCGGGGCCGAATAATTGCCTTGTTACTTCAAATAGCTGTACCACATTTCAACCACATCGGTTTCAGGATATTCAGGATGTTTTATAAATACCTTTTTTTATACTTCAACGCCCTGTATCTCAGAAACGAAGCAACTCCGGACATATGTTCATAGAAACTTTTTTTTGTCAAATGACCTAACGAAACACCCCCTGAAGTTTCGTACCGTAGTTGGGAAACACCCTGTATTATATAACAATAAATAGTTAAAATAGAAAATCATATTATTTAATAGTTAATAGTTGAAGTAAGCTAGGTAAGTAAGTATTTTGGAAGTAATCAAAAATTAAGTAGGTAGTAAATAGTAGATTTCAGCAACAAAAAATTGAAAAATTTAAACTTTTTAACAAAACATTAAACCGACGAATAAATCAACTGAAAAGCAAAAAATTAAATAAACCATCTTAGTCCAAATGATAATTGAGCTCCTAAACTAATGTGAGTAACTGATTTTGAGTCGGCGCCAAACAAACTAGCAATTGAATTAGGTAAAGCGTAAAATGATGGCAGCGAGATGCACGGCTGCGTTTTGATTACTTCTTTCAAAGTAATATAATGATCTTCGATAATTGTTTGTTTGGCGCCGACTCAAAATCAGTTACTCACATTAGTTTAGGAGCTCAATTATCATTAAGACTAAGAAGGTTTATTTTATTATCAGCTTTTCATTTGATTTTTCGTCGGTTTAATTTTTTGTTCATTTTTTTTATTAGGTTATAACTTTGAAGTGTTAATAAGTTAGTTGCACTGGCCATTTTATGATGACAGGAACTTCAGAGTGGTATATTCTCAAATTCTGCCACTATAAAGTTATATTCTCCGAAAGCCGCCATATATACAGTAATATGCTGAGTCGCCATCATTAGAGAAATGAACGAAACATTCAACAAAAATTTTGTTGTCGTCAGTACTGCATCAAACGTAGTCATTTATCACGTAAGTATTGGGTTCAAGTAACCAAGATTGATGAAAACTTGTTTTAGGGATATAAGTACATAATTTCAGAGGCGAGTTATTTCCAAAATTATAATGTTTTCCTTTGATAAAGAGTATTCAGATGGCGCGTGCTCACAATCGAGCTACAACTCCCATATTTCACAATAAACTTTCAACGTTTTAATTTTATCGCGATCAGAAGTATCCAAATTCAATATACTTATTTACGTCTTTGTATATTATATGGATATCAAAAGCCGCCGTATCACGGTGCAAGACTTGGCTTGGCTTGGGGGATTGTGCTCGGTTCACAGGAGTGAGGTTTGTGCAATCTTGAGCCTGGTGCGCTATTCTTGACGGTTTGCATATTCCAAGGTCGTGCGCATCTCATGAGTTTGCAAATCATATTTGCTTTTGGTATTCTTGACCATTCGCAGGATGTGCGATCGTACGTGTTTCTCAACGAGTGGAGTAGAGTCCGGCCCTGTATAGCTCCGGACGACACTGTCGAATTTCGCTCTGCGAATATTAAGTATTATAAAGCTTTTTCTTCAATTGGTTGACGGTCTTGTGCCAAAGATCAGGAGAAGAACCCCCCATCCACCCTCTACATTGAAGTCCTGACAAAAATCCTACCCAGTGGAAATTGACAAGCCCCCTGGTAAAGGTAGTCTGGATCCGAAGAAATCAGTGCTCCTGGGGATCGGCTCTCTCTCGAAGGCCGATCTCCTGGAGGTGCTAAGGACTTTGCTGAACTCCCTCGTAGATGACCTGTTGAAAATCCTTGTGATTAGCAACCTGATATCCACCAAAAAGGCTGAAGTTGGAACTGATAGCAGCACACCAGCTCCAAAGAAGCACAAGAGGAATGATTTCCCAGCTCTACCATCACCCAAAGGCACGTTAAAACCTTCTTCAAGCTTCTTTGGCACTCGTAGAAGTTCTCGAATAGTTGTAGATACTAATTTAGATCAAAATTTGCAAAATTCCACAAACGTCAAAATCTCAAATAAATTTCAAGTTCTGTTAGACGTGACATTAAACGAATCCTACGTCGATTGTCCCAGAAATTCAGGGGCGGATTCAGCCAGTGCGCTCATTTCGGACCAGGGCTTAGAAAATTCCCCAAACCAAATTTTAAATTCTACTGAGGGTTCTAGCATCCCCGCAACAACTGAAAATTCCCGAAATTCTCAAAATTTGACCGAAGACGATACAAATATGGACATTACCAACGACTCTGTACGACCACAAACAGAACAGCTACCACTAACGATCATGAAACAGCAGGTACCTCCTATCACTGTTAGGGACAAGAGCAAGTGGGTAACAGTTAACTCACTTTTCAAATCAAACAACATCAAGTTAGACCAACCTGCAAAAAACGTATTCGACGGAATAAAAATGTTTCCAAGTTCACCCGATGATTATAGAAAGATCTCGAGCATCTTCAGGGATCAAAAGATCCCTTTCCATACATACACTCTCCCTGAAGATAAGAAACTCAGGGTCGTCTTCAGAGGCGTCCCCGAGTTTATTACTTGTGACGACATTAAAGCTGAGCTGGTTGACAGGGGTTTTACCCCGGAGTCAGTGGCACGACTACATAAGTTGAACGGAGAGAAGAAAGTTCTCCCTCTTGTCTTGGTTCTGATAAGCAAGGAACAGCGTGACATATTCAATGTTAAAGATATCCTGAATGTCAGAGTGACAGCGGAACCACAGAGGCCAAGGGCCTCTGTGGGACAATGTTACCGTTGCCAAAAGTTTGGCCACTGTCAGCTGAACTGCTGTGCCACCCCCGCTTGCGTCAAATGCGGGGAAAATCGTATATCTAAGGATTGTGTCAAGCCAAAATCCGAAAAAGCAAAGTGTGCAAATTGTGAGGGGGAGCACACTGCGAATTATCGAGGATGCCTCAAGTGTCCTCGAATAAGGCGTAGGGTGAACCCCCCGAACACGGGGCACCACAATCCTAGATTTTTCCCTGCACATTCAGGCAGGACGCAGTCGGGGATGTCGTATGCAGCGGCGGCCCGTGATAACCCTCCTGCACAGACATCTCAGCTTAATAGTCCGAGAGATATTCTGTAGACTTTAGATCAAATGAGAACACTGCTTGCACAGTTCGCTGAGGCTGCTGCAACACTCCCGACCGGTTTCAACCCTAACTAATGGGTGAGAGGCAGCTTCCGAACTTCATCGAAGCTGTGAGTTGGAATTGTAATGGCCTTCTCCAGAATAGACTTGAGTTTCAAGAGTTTCTTGTAGAAAACAACATTGATGTTGCTTTTCTTTTTTTATTTAAAAGATACTTCTCTATATAGTTTTTGCTTGACGTTTCGGGGACTATATCTGCCTCAAAATCTTCTAAATCTCCTTTAATTGTTTTAATAATTTGGATTTCTTCTCGCAGAGTCTTTTTCGCTTTTTCAACTGACGGATGTCAATTGAGATCTGCCAAAAAAGTTTGAGAGTGACGCATTGCTCATTTGATATATGGGGTGTTGTTCAGATCAGTTTATTAGCATTCTACCATATCTCACTTCCTCTCTGAGTAGAGGTAACCATGTATGATCCATTTCAACATAATTTGTTGAAAAGCAGTTGTTATTGGAAAGAAGAATACAGGCCGTTCCTTTCAATTTTCTCCTCTCTTGATGTGGTTCTTTCAACAAGATTTTTGTCCTATTTCATTCAATCGTATGATCGCCATTGGATGTGAGGATATGTTCTGCAATTTTTTATCCGGTTATTTGTCTATTTCTGATGTAACTCTGATGTTCACTTTGGCGCACTTCCAATGGTCTTGACGTTTCACCTATATAACTATCACCACACGAACAAGGTATGTTGTAAACACAGTTTTTGGTAATTTCTTCTGCGTTTTTTGGTTTTGTTTGTGTTAGTATAGATCTCAGTGTGTTTGTTGTTCTGAATGATGTTCTCACATCATACATATGTCTAATTCGTTTGATCTTTTCAGATAATCCGGGGACATAAGGTATTATATTGGTTGTGAAATGTGTAGGTGGTGGAAGTATTCCTGTTGGTTGTGTTAATTGGTTGTTTGATGGATTTTTGTTTTCAATGTCAGTGATTGTTTTTTCCACAAAATGATTCGAATATGCATTTTCCTTGAGAACAGATTTTATGAGGTTCACTTCTTCCTGTAGATTCTGGTTGGAGTTGCAAACTGTTTGGGTTCGATTATAGAGACATTTAACTATGCCTTTTTTCACACTGGCATGATGGTTTGAGTTGTAGTGTAGATATCGATTGGTATGCGTCTTCTTTCTGTGTACAGATGTTCCCATTCGGGATGATGATTTTTGGATCATGACATCTAAAAAGGGAAGTTGGTTGTTCTGTTCTGATTCTAACGTGAATTTGATCGTCGGTTTTCGACCGTTTATATGATCCAAGAAAATGTTTAATTCTTCTTCACTTCGATTCCAGATAGCGAAAACATCATCCACGTATCTCCACCATATTGTTGGACCATTGTGGAATGTTCCAACTAAGGATTCTTCAAAGTATTCCATGAATATGTTACTTAAAATGGGTGACAAAGGAGAACCCATCGCCATACCAAAGTCTTGTTGATAAAATTCATTCTTGAATTGGAAATATGTTTTTTCTGTGCATAGTTTAAGCAATTCTATGATGGCACTGACATCCAGTTTTGTTCTTGTCTTCAGTGATGTGTCATTTTCTAATCTTTCTTTCAATATTTCTAGAGTTTTATCAATAGGGACATTAGTAAACAAACTTTCGACATCAAAACTTACTAGAAGATCTCCATCTTGAATTTGTAATTCATTCAATTTCTCCAGAAAGTGAGGGGTATTCTTTATAAAACTATTTCCATTTCCAGATAGTGGTTTCAGAATGTTGAGTAGGTATCTAGCGAGTTTTTGTGAAGGAGATCCAATGGAACTCACAATAGGGCGTAGAGGATGACATGGTTTGTGTATTTTTGGTAACCCATAAAAATGTGGGGGTTTGCTGTGGTGTGATATTAGGTCTTGCGTTCTGTTTTCGTGAGTATGTTTTTGTGTTTAGCTAAAGTTCGGTATATTTTGCTTTCTATTGATGGGGTTGGATTTTTGTTTAGTTTTTTGTATACTTTGTTTACTGATATGGTAGTGTCTTGATTGAGTGTGTGATATGTGGTGTTTGAGATCATTTGTGTTAGTTTGTTCTCATAATCAGTAGTGTTCATGATGACTGTTGCGTTACCTTTATCAGCTGGAAGTATTTTGATCTGATTGTCTGATCGAAGAGATCTCAATGCATCTCTTTCGTATTCGTTTGAATCACTTCTAGGATGATAAGGTTGTGTTAGTGCGTTTTGGCAGTCAGATCTGTAATCACCTACTATTTCAGGTGGTAAACGTTGGGCTGTTGCCTCGATAGCAGTGATCATTTCTACCGTTGGAACTATTTTGGGTGCAACTGCGAAGTTTAGTCCCTTTGCCAACACAAGTTTTTCATGTAGGTATGTCTAAGTTTTTTGATGACAAATTGATTACAGTTTTTTCAGTAATTTTTTTGTTGTTTGATATGTGTTGTGGGTGTATTTGTTTCTCTTCCAATAATTTGTGGAATTTGTTTATATGTATTGTGTTCCTCTTTCGATTGCATGAGTTGTAGGAATTGTGAATACAGTGGTACAAGTATTCATAGTCATTTCGAATCAGCTTTGCTATCATGAACTGTTTCAGATTTCATTTTCAGACTGTGGAAGGTTACCCAAAAAACATGTCAAGAAACGTTGTTCCTCCACAAAAAATCACATTCATTCAATATTCAAATTCCCTTTTCAACATGAATATCTCCCAAGATAGCGACTTGAGTATCTTCCAGTCGCAGATGATTCCACATCAAATAAACAAATCACAAATTATTTACTTTTGTAATTATTGAAACACTGAGGTAAACAAACACTTTTTATTTTAAGTGATAATATTTTCTATGAAATATAAAAATATACTTCCCGTCTTCCTTGGTGTTCATTTCAAAAGACGGGCTTTTTTCTATGATTTCAATATATATTTTTTTCAATATAATTGTGTGACGTGTTTCGCTAGGGTTTGTTTTAATAACCCTTAAACTCCTAGAAAATCACGTTACTTATGACGCCAGAATTTTAGGCAGGAAATATTTTTCTTTTTTTATTTCAAATCTCGGGCGCCAGATTTTATAGTGGTTTTCTCCACGCACTAGGGTAGCTACAGATGGAGATACGGAACGTCCAGGGGTCTGGTATATTGACACTTTTTGAATCTTCACAAAATACTGTAGGCTTTAATTACAAATTTTGGATACTGAACGCCGATTGCTTTTAGGGCTCCCAAAGAGACCGACAGACAGAAATGTCTTTGCTTGTTTTTTTTTTACTTTGCAAATTGACTAAATACGTCTGTTACGTAACTTCAATACTTTATAGGAAATAGAAAGGGGTTTTTTCTTCAATGTAAACACAGTGTGTAATAGGTATTAAATTAACTGGTATATTCAACAAGATCTGGCACAACAATTTTCGTAATACAAGTAATTTTGTTTAAAAGAAAACGGTCTGGCACATTCAAAGGGGTAATACATATACCGATATATATATATATATATATATATATATATATATATATATATATATATATATATATATATATATATATATATATATATAATCCTATTTATCAAATAGTATCAAAATGATATTTACCTTCACGGTAAATATAACTGGCCAAATGAACAGTAACTTTCCGACAATTTAAGGAATAAAATGGACTACTCTTAAGATCAAAGAAAAAAAACTGTTTCTTCCGTAACACGGTTATCTGACTGACTCAGAAAGTGATTTCTCAAGTTTGTAAGCAAATGGCTTATAACATCCCGATTTCCCCTTGTTAACCCTAACACAAAATTTGAATACTACGTGTCACTTGTATATTACCTAAGCTTCACGTTGGTAATAATCCCTGCTGTGATATTTTTTTTCTGTTCCTTAAAATAGCCCTTTTCTTCTACGACTGTTCTCGTTAACAAGAATTATATTTTTTGCCTTTGTTTTCCTATTGTTTATGCTCGGTGATTTCCTGAGCTTAGACAATATTAACAAACGGGCGTGGATACAGACGACAAAGCCTCACAGTATTTTCGTGTTATAAAATCCCTTATTTCCCCACAATGTAATCAAAATCGTTTATTTACCCAAATCACCTTCTCAAGTCGCTATTATGAATTATTCCTCCTGAATATAACTATAAATTGTGAAATTCGTGAATTTTGTTTTGCTCGGCATGTATTTTCAGGGACATATAAACTTTTCAACGCCTTTATCGCGGCCGATGTTCCGATTTGGTTAGTGCCTGAATCGGGACAACGGGGACCAATAATTATTGTTATGTAATTGGTTTATACGTCAATTGCTTAAATTCGGTGTTTTCCCCGAACTTAAGACAATATAAAATTTAAATTCACTGATTTAAGTGATGTAAAGATTCGCGTCAGTTGTTTGCATTCGGCGTTTTCCCTGAACTCAAATAACTGAAAACATAACTCAATAATTTTAATAACGGGCAAATAAAAGAACTATTTATGTAAGATTTCCCTTGACAAGAAGAAGAAAACACCTGCCAGAGCTTATGTAAAAATTGTTTTCCGCGGGGCCACAAAATAAAATGGTCTACTTTATACTGTTCAATTTGGCAAATAAATCATATATGTTTACCCCTCAAAATAACCAACAATTGACTAAAATGCCAATACTACCCTAAATTAAACACTCGATCGGTTTCACAAAAAATTCGATTGAACCACCCACAAATAAAATAAATCAAATTTCACTCTGTAGTCTTCTGACCAACTTAAACGTTTCGGCAAATGCTCGAATAAAAGAAATTATAATAATGCAGAAAATATATTTAACTTCTCAGGCAACGAATTAACTCAAATAAAGAATACTTTGGCAGAAATAAACTGTAAATGCCACGACAGATAATTAATTAAATGAAATAATAATAATATATATAATGATATGTAAACGCCCGGAAAAGTAATTGAATCAAATCGAATAATATTCAATGTAGAAATAATAAACTTCAAGTGCTTCAGCACACGGAGAAACCCAGCTCAAATACAACTTATTTACTATTTCCACTTACGGATACCTCAACTCTACTGGAACTCGAATCTACTTTTCACACTTTTCACTTTTACTTATAAACGGACTTCGTATCACCACTGGATTCAAGGAACAAGTAACAAGTCTTACGGGAGAACCGGAACAAGCCCCGATGAGAGCTTCATGTGCCTTTTTATAGATCTCGAATGTATGACCAAACTAGACGAAAAAGCCCAGTAAGAAAGGCGCGGTTTTTTGTCTGATGAACTGAAACTGGACCGAAAATCTGAGGGATTATTTCGTTCCTGATACAAAAAATGATTTGGTTTTTCCCATCTTGATCTTCATTTCTTTCTCGTCTTTTACAAAAACTATCACCGGAGCTTTTCACCCTTTTTATCAAATCTAGAGAAAAACTCTGTTATGTTTTATGCATGATGTTGACGTGAATTCCAGTAGCTTTGTACCTTACTTTCTAACAGGGAATGAAATATTTTGCCAGACCAGAATTAATAGAAACCCCAAATAGGCAGGGACGTACCAAAGTTAGGTTGAATATACTTTAGCCGTGCTTAGTAACGGAGCTCTAAAAAAATGCTTCGTTACAATTGTTGCAAAAAAATGAAGCCATCGTTTGATTCATTTTGTTTCATATTTTAATTTAAGCAATGATCTAAAAAACGTGATAGTTCTTCATCACAACTATAATTTATAGCCTCTACTCGAAATCGTTTTTTTTTCGATGCTGCATCTTCTTTTTTAGAAGACATTTCAGTATGGAAACAGGAACTATGAAAACAACAACTGTGCACTTAGGTGGTCGCGCGATGGTGTGATGATCGGACCGTTTGCGTTCGCTATTAGGACACCCATTTTCATCGCGCGATCAACACGCGATAGCTGGACGCTCGCTCGCGCGAGGGATGTCCAATTCGAACATAGCCGAATAGATTTCGTTTTGTTGTCAGGTGATGTAAAATGCCTCTTTTCATTACTGTAAATAACCCCAATCACTGGCGCTGCACCATATCATTTTTTAATTATATCGTACGGAGAATTTTATCTGGGAAAACCAATGAAAAATGGAAGAAATGGTAGAGGAAAGTGACCAAATATGGAATACCGTTTTGATTTTCAGGCATAACTTTCACAAATTTTATAAATAAAATACTTTTTGTGGTAATTATTAGCAATCATATATTTGCACTTAAGTTTGTAACAATTTTAGATTATTTTGTTCAGTTTGAGGTTAGAAAAAATTTCAAAAACTAAAAAACGATAAAGGTACCTATATATGGAATAGGTACCCCAAATATGGAATACTATAAACACTATGAAAAATTAACCTTAACTTATAAGAGACTATTTGAAAACTTTGGTATAATAAAGAAATGAACACAAATTATTTACAAAAATCGCAAATCCAGGTATCAAACTCTGGCCCAGCGCAATCATTATGTGCCCAGAGCCCACACATGAGGCACTTGATCCATGTTTCCCCATGAGTGTCATTCGAAAACAGCATACCACAGAAAATACACTCCGAATCTTCAGAGTCTGGAGCTGTACATCCTATCAAGGCATCGGGTCCGCTGTCTGTATCAAACAGCATCACCTCCTCATCATCTGAATCAGACATAGGCTTGTCTTTTCTTTTGGTTTTTTTCCTTTTGATTTCTTCTCATTCTGTTTTTTGCTAATTTATTTTCTTTTTCTTCTCTTTTCCTGTTTTTGTCTATAAGGTCATTCTTATACGGTGACGACGTGATGACTGCTGCAACAGATGCTTTTCTTCCTCTATTAGAAGGTTTCCTTTTCTTGTTTGGTACGGGACTGATGTCATACGGAGACACTAATCCTAAATCACTGCGAGATAGTCCGGAAGTTGAGGGTACAGGTTCAATATTTGTATCTTGTCTGGGGGTGACAGCTTCAGTTAAAGGCATACAATTATCCGGTGTTCTTAAACTGGCCATCAATGGTACTGTGACTGTGCAACCATCTTTAACTGCATCTTGTTGCGCAGCAAGATAGTCGACCGCAGTGAAAATATTTTTATTCAATGGCCATAAGCCAGTTACACGAAAGCCATTTGCTGAAATCTCACCAGTTTGCACTTTCAAATAAGCTCTGCCAAACAGCTCGACAACATCATAAGGGCTTAGTGGTCGATTATTGTCTCTAATCCACATGCGTGTTTCTTCACTGTAATAGGTTTTTAGTGGTCCCATAAACGTTTTGTCCAGCTTGTGAGTTGTGTGTGGAGGTAAGGAGACAATTTCTACGTTATTTTGCCTAGCAAGCTCTATCACATCGATGTTACGAGTGTGAGCAAAATGGCCATCTAAGATCAATAATACTTTCGATTCCGGAGTAGGGTTTGTATGTTTGATGGAATGTTTGAACCAGTCAGTGAATATGTTCATTTGTATCCATCCTGATGGATGCGTAATGCCAACAGCACCTGGGGGACTACCTCTCATTAGCTGATCACTCATATTCTTGCGCGGGAATATAATAAAGGGAGGTACAAAATGACCAGTGGCGTTCATGGCAACAACAATCGTCATTAATGAACCCCTTTCCGCTGAGGTAAGAGAAGCTATCTGCCGTTTTCCTTTATGTCCAATCACTTGGGGTATCTTGCTCTGTACTCCGGTAAGCCCTGATTCATCCACGTTGTATATGCGACTTGGACCATAGTTTCTTTGAGCATAGACGTCTTCGAGGAGATCAAAGAATGAGTCTACTTTTTCTTTGCTAAATCCAAAGGCTCTAGCAAAAGACGTGCCAGTTGGTCTTCTCACTGATAGTTTGTCCTTATGGCGTTTCAGAAATAATTTAAGCCATTTTTTTCCAGCCATGCCAGTCGCACCAAATGGATTTTTCAACTGATTACGACTTGCTAACATGTACGCCATTCTTCGAACATCATTTCTCGTCAAGCCATGAAATTTGCTCTCCATCGTCAAAATGTAGTCTACCAAAAGATTTTCAAGGGTTGTCCCTAAGACAGTTCTCCTTCCGAGTGCGGCTTCTTCTGGAAAAAATTCGTTTTTCTGACATAAACGAAACAAGGTAGATCTTGGCACATCGAAGTGTTTTGCAGCTTTCAAATAACCCATTTTTTTTCTCGTACTAATTTTATAGCTTCTGCCATATGCTCTGAATTCCATTCTTTTCGCTTCGTTTTCCAATTGACGCCCGCCATTCTGATAAAACCCGAAAAAAAATATAATTAACAAAGTCATTAAGTCAGCTGATACATCACAGTGTCCAATTATGGAATAATCCATAATTGGACACTGTGATCCGTCCATATTTGGATTTTCCAACTATTCCAAACTGATATTCACATATTTATATTTCAGAAAGTAATACTATCTAATACCGCTAAAACATACTAAAGGGTCTCTAAAAATTATAAAAACAATACTGTGTGCACTTTCTGTACGAAAAATAATTATTTTTTACGTACCTTAGAAAGTTATGCGGCAGCGATAAAACAAAACATTGTCACTACGACGAAAGGGCTGGCTCGACTGACATGCTACAACTTGTACGCGTAAATGGGAGTAGAAAGAGACAGAAAATCACTGTTTATTGCGTGTGTGAGTTTGCATTTGAGAAAAATGGGGGTATTCCATATTATGGATACTATTCCATATTTGGTCACTTTCCTCTACGCTACAAAATCATCATATTTCCTCAACCTTCGAATTTAAACGACGCATTAGGTTTACTTTAACCGATTTTCATAACTAGAAGACCGGTGCAACTGCTTTGCGGGAATTCCATAATGAGTTCTACTATAAACGTTCCCGACTTATTCTAATTAAGAGAAGGCCGGATTCGTAATTAATGTATTCTTTAATTATACGAAGACGTGAAACTTCATTTGGGATTATACAAAGATGTAAATGGTAAAATACATAGAGTGGAATCTGTATTTAACTAAGTGGAGGGAATTGAATCAGAATGGTTTCAAGTCAGTCAGGGGGAAAAATCCGAAATTAAACTGAAGCATTGCGTATTGTTCTCACAAACCTGGTAGAATTGTATGAGCTTTCCTGGAATATGAATTCATCTCGTGTCGTCAAAACAAATAATAGCTCTTGAATCTATAGACTGAAATAACTGACGTTAACTTGGTGTTTTCACCAGGAATTGAAATGTGACACAACAATGAGCTTTGTTGGGTGCAGCATTTAATCTCAGGATAAGCCAAAAAATATTTTTTCCCAGTTATTTATAGTCTCCGATTACTGATATTCTTCCATTTTATGGATGATGGATTCCCAGCATTCCATATATTTGAGATATGTGAAAAATATGTTCATTTTGAGCAAAGCTGCCTATAGAACGTTAGCATGTGCAAAAGATACATTCAATTATTCATTGAATAAAGCTCATTGGTGAAAAATGTATACCTTTCAATGTCCGAGAGATCAATAAAAACGAATTATCTGATGAAGTTATATCGAGCAGTCAGATATTAGGAATTCTCACGTCAATTCAGACATATTTGTCTAACAAAGGAAAATACACTGTTATCTTTTGTGATGCCCGCTCTGGTATCTTGAACCATACGGAAATGTTTTTAGTAACAGAAAATAATCTGAATAATTTTAAGTCTGTCTGCAAGAAATCTAAAAAGCAGATATATTTGATATTCCAAGTGGTGTTTCACAATATATCTGAATAGCCAGCATATGTACGATATCGACAAGCCAGCAGGGTCTCGTCCCGTTACTCTTGAGATGATAAGAAATAATGGGATAAAGGAAAAAAAGGGCGAGTTTGATACATTAGGAGTCCAGTAAACACACTAAGAAGTTGTCGTGAATAATGTTATTTTTGAAAGATTGAATAACATGATGAAAATGTATGATGGACAAGCGGACGTTCATACCTCATAACTTTGGGAATATATAGTACCTATAGACATCGATAAAAACGAAGTAAGTTGTACCTATTCGACAATACCGTTATTCATTGCTAGAAGACGCATACATCGACATGATAAAAATTAATTAGTTGAAGAAAACAAGTTGACTTCTTGAAATTGAACTCAGGTTATATTCAGCTGCGATATGCACTAATATGAAAAGGGGTAAACGAAAACCATCGGTCTCAATCGCGGTCCCAGTCACATAGTATGTTCAAATCATATCACTCATTGGTACTGTAACGACCCAATACAGGGTGTTGTTTAATTATAAATCCCACAATTTGGTTCACTTGGTAAAGATGATGTTACCAAGTTTATAGAGGACTATATTGGGTGTGAATAATTTATAAAAACCCACTGGAGATTTTTATCGAGTGGCAGCTACAAATCGTTCCCCAGGTATATAGATGTTATAAATATTTAGAGAGCTGGAATCATTTAAATTGTGTACCTCGCCAGTCTAGTTGAGGATACTATGCAAATAATTGAAGCACTTATGAAAACAAACAAATTATATTAATTAGGAAAATTACTTCTTCACAACAAATGAACATACCGTATGGGTTAAATTTCCAATCCATACAACTTCAGTACATCCATAGTACTAAATATCAGTTTCAAATGATGTAATACAATCTGTATAATAATGTTATACAACTGACAGTTAGTTGAACCATTTTAAGTTCCTGTATAGAATTGAGATTTCAAGAATCAATTAAAAATGAATTTATGATGATAACAATTTCAAATAAATAATCTGTCTAAACGTTATAAACTGAATTCAGTTTTTTTAACCACACTGTATATATTATCTAAAATTTTATTAAGTTAACAATCTGAAAACATAAGGAAACTATGATGGATGAATAAGTATCATTCCAAATCAACTGTATGAAAGTTTTATATTTATTTTAGTCAAATGATTGTACATACTTTCGTACACAATATCTGGAACACTATTGAATGTGTAAATAAAACAATAATAAAAACTTCGAATGAGCACGTATCATTTAACGAAAATATTTACACACACACTCGATATAGAACTAATTTGATTCAATAATAGAACTGTCAAATAATTATAGATAAGGTCTAGATTCACCTTAACAACATATTACGCAATGTATTTCGAGGTGATAGAAGTCTTGTTTTTATTGCATGATGTTACAAATAACTGGAGATTTTATAGAGTAGTCTAAAGTTCAAAGCTAAGTTAATTTATCATTGAAAAAAACAACAAATGAACCTACTCAAATATGTGGTTAAAATTTCAGAATACGTATTCCCACCTTGGGTAGAGATTTCGTAGAAAGGAAATCGAACATGTTATTCAACTAAATAATAGTTGGAAAAAATCTGATATGCCAAAAAACACAAAACACAAAAATAAAACTTACCCTTTCTCCACTGTTACAGATTCTGGATTCCACACACAATATATTTATCGAATGATTTCCAAATTCTGATTATTAATTATCAATTTCTTTACTATTTTCTTCTTCTTTCTAGGCAAAACATTTTCTCGTTCCGATATCCTTGTAACACTTTCAAATATACATTTCAATTATTTCTATTTTACCTTTAAGACTGAGTTAATCTGACAACATCAAATAACAGTACTCAAAATAGTTCAATGAATTAGTACTCAGAATGAATTGACTGAGACTTGAATGAGGCAACTGTGAAAATGAGTGAGCTGAGTGAGAGTGAATTAATATTTTTATTCCTTTGCATATCCCACTAATGGATAACGCTCACCTCACAAGTGTCTATCAGTCTACCCAAATAACAGGTCGTGACGACAGGTTTTATTATTATTTATGAGTATAATTTATAGTATTCGCGGTCCCCGGATGAGTAAAAACAATAGTTGTTTTTTGTTTGTGTTATTTTTATCCCCATAACTCATTACTTTGCCTTTATTTTTATCAGCAGTTCAGATGGTTCACACATCTGATAATGATTAATTTTCCTCAGATAGGGTATTTCAGAATAGTTATTTTTCCCGCTATGATCATTTATGGTCATTTTTATAAATGAAAATCTGTTAACTCTCAACAGGAGATATTCCCAATTTTGTCAACACTTTGAAATGTTGTGGTTTTTATTAGATGTGATGAAAAAGACAGATTTTTATTTTTTATTTTATCTCTTGACATGTTCATTACGTAATGGATTTTTCTTTAACATCGTGTGGTAGCTATTTTCTTCTGCGTTTTCTACGGTATTGATATTGATATAAATGAAATAACATATTCCTTCCTGTGCGTTAACCATGTATGACATCCCGCTATGTGTTATTTGAGATGATAAGGAACCCTAGTGTCTTCACTTATAGCTGCAAAAGTTTGGAACGAACTAGGCATCAACGTCGTTTCTCGATATCAAACTGTGCCATCTACTCAATGATTACTCCCCAAAAATTCTCAACAATATCGAATCAGTGAATGCATCAGGGTTTTTAGATATTGATGATATTTCACGAATTGTCAAGGTGATAGATGTTAGTGCTACAGTTTCAAGCCAAGTTTCCAATGAACTCCAGGTTTGCCAAACTCGAAATATCACAGAATTCGATGAATTAACAATATTGAGGAGTAGTTGAAATTTATATGATGTATGTTTTAATGACATTTTCGAATGCTTTTATCTGTTTATGTTATTAAATCTGATATTGGACTAGCTTCGAAACATGATAACGTCATTCCCTGTGGATAAGTTCGGTACAAATGTGTAGAGAACAATGATATTAGCGATATGCGTTGTAGTTGGGATTCGACTGCAGAAGTACATTCAGATATCACAAGTTACTGTAGGTATAGGAACAATCTAACACCTAACACAAAACACACATTAAAAATGATTTGTGTTTCCCGTTTACGGTCATGACTGCAAGTATTTGTCACCTATTCCACATCATTTCAACGACAAACGAGAATAGGCGTATTGTAAAACTATACTTCTACTTTTTTTTTGAAAAATTTGAATCGGACCACGCGTTGTCCAAGCTTGCTCCAATAATGCCCATTGAAAAATTCAAATTTCAGTCATGCAAAAACTAATAATCCCACAACGCCTGAGTTTTCAATACAAACGCACATATTAATTACTACTTTGTTGCGGAAAGTCTGTGCAACAACTTGAAAATTGTCAGTTTTATGAATTTTCGAAAAAACGCAGATTTTTCCGGTTTTTTCGTGTTACTAAAAATCTGATTGAGTCATGCCAGGACAAATTTTCTTGCATTTTAATTGTCTACAATTCGTCCATTGAGAGAATCGAAATTACTTCATTAGTTTTCATGTTACAAGCGAGAAATGGAAAAAACACGATTTTTTGCTCTTATTTTTACTTATTTAACAAATTAAGCAATGTTAGTTGCGAGAAGGAATCAAAACAGGATAGAACTACGGACCGTCTTTCGTATGATGCCAGAGTCGGTTTCCTGGTACTGTTTTTATCACAGAATCAGTAATTTTCTGCTTTATTGATTGGCCTATCTGGTAACTGGGATTATGTCAAGTCGATTTGACATCTCTCAGTATGTCACTTCATATTCTGAAGTTCTAACAAGTGTTCTTCAAATCGAATCGCCACATATTATCGTAAGTGAAAAATGTCTGATACTGATGAGGAGGGCGAAGATAGGGAAACCGTAGGAGAAGGTGGTGAAGGAAAAGAAACCTATCCATATGGAGAGTATGAAGGAAGCAGGGATGATCAACTGGATAGACATGGATTCGGTAGTGCTCTTCTGCCGAATGGAGATATATATGAAGGGGAATATTATCATGGAAAGAGGCACGGAAAAGGTATTGAAAAGCCACATGAAAGTGAAATGTCTGTGATTTTCATGAAATTTTCATAGTGTCCAGATCTCAAGTATTTATTGAAAGTACTCTCTAAACAGTAAGAAATGGTGGTTATTAACCCGCTACTAGAAGCTGATTCGCAGAAAGATTGGATTGAAATGTAATTTTCCTATTTGCTTAATAGTTAACAGTGAACAAATGAGATTTGAGATAATTGTCAATCATGAGAAATGTTGAACGTGCAATGTTGCCAATTTTGAAAAAGTCCAAGATTAACTAATTCCTCTTGAAGATTTGGCGGCCTAATAAGGGCAATTTTTTTAATATTGAAGGATCCACAAAAATATTTGGAATTTGCTTGACTTCGTTTCGAAAAATAATGTGAAATGGCGAAAAACTACAGAATATGCGCACATTTTTTTCTTATGTTTTCTAACCGATATTTTATCACTGCCACTCCATTTCCAATCATCAAGTCTGAAATGAAAATATTTCGTTACTTTTTATATCTCTGGCCATAAAGTATAAGCAAAATATGAAGTTCTGACACAGAGAGGCAACCTTACGAAAGGAGGGGACCTGTGCTCGTTAATGTTTATCACCTAAGATATATTTGAGGGTGAGTGCTAGGGGTTTTGTCGAGGGTAATATCACAAGTACTAGGGGTTTATTCGCTCAAAATAAGCATTTTGCCTGGAAATTTCACCGAGTGCGATTTGCGGTCTTATTATATGAATAGACGACGAAAAAGGAGCTTGAATGGTTTAATCTTTGATAATAAGCCCGCAAATTGTAAGATTTATATTTCCTAGAGGCAAAATGCTTGGGGGATTAAAAAAAAATTGTGATAAAATCCTCTAGCACGAATGATATTTGATGAGAATATTTCCCGAATCACATTTAAAACTGAATAAAATCACCAGACTTCATGTTATATTTTAATTTTTATCGGGTAAAGTTACAACAATTCTTTTCGATCCAAAATCGAAGAATCATGTCCGAATAATTACCGTTTCAAAATGCTTGGTTTTATAGATTCTTTCATTCACTGCTCTTGAACTCACCCAAAAACCTGAAATATATATAATTTTTCCACCATCGAATCAAATATGTTTGTATCTGGAATCGATAAAAAAATTGAGTTCTTTGGTATGGGATCGAACCCGAGCCCATCTCGTGATGGACTATCATGCTAACCACTGCTCTACGAGAACTTTTATTGATATTTTGAAAATGACATAATTAAATTATTCATTGCCTTACTTCGAAAACTGAGGCTTCCTAACATGCTGAAAAAGGTATGTTTGAATTCAAATATCAAATCACTGTGTGTAGTGAGTTCAAAACCCCATATTCCAACAACATTGCATTTCTTATTTCCCTATATAGGAATTGAATGCGTTGACATTTAATTCTGACAGGACCAAGGGTAGTTTTATCGCAAAACAATATCTATTCTACTGGTGGTTTTATCACTTATAATTGCACGAGAGGTTTGTATTTTATCGGGTGAATTTGGGTTGTTTAATGATGAACTGTTGCCTAGCAATTAGACGAGAAGAACTGTCAACTATTAAAATCGCGAGACCGAAGGTCGAGCCTTTTTTGGTTGACAGTTTTTCGAGTCAAATTGCTAAAGGAAACAGTTAATAATTTGAACAACACAAATTGACCTGATATCAATACAAACATCGAGTGTAATTCGGCAGGACAATTTAATGAATAAGAAATTTAGAAACATCCAACACTGCGATAATTGATAAACGAATGAATAAGTGAAAAAACCACTAGTGCATTTGTCGCTGTAAAAGTTGCAGCTAACTTTTGCCGCTGTCAAAATGACAATTGCACTTTGGCATATGCGATTTTTTATACATCAGTATAAAACAGCGAGAAAACGGTTCATCACTATAATACTGATCTGTTTGGTCCTCTGTTCGAAATTTCGGCCATTTCATTGAATCAAAAATAATGAGGGAAAAAGTCGCTCAAAAATTATTTCAAATTTTCGAGTGCGATTTACGGTCCTATTATCTGATCAAACCACGAAAGCGACGTTTGAGTGGTGAGAGGTCTAGGTGTTTCAGTTAAGGGTTATGAAATTCACCCACAAATGGTCTGAACTCAAAATAAATATAATCCTCGACGATTTTTTCTGAGTCGAAGACACTTGCGGAACTAATTGTTCAGGTTTCAAAACCATTGTCAGAAGAACCCATGCCAGCTCCGCACTCCGGTAATCAGAGGGGGAAAGATAGTTGTCACTTAATTTCCTTTTCATAAACCCATTCAGAATCATTTCAACCTGAAATTGTGACTACTCCGAGGAGAAACAATACTGTGTAAGGGAGAGGTCAAATATCTCGGGGTGATACTGGACTCGAAATTGACCTGGAACCAACATCTGACAACATTGATCAGAAAAGCGGAGACCATATTGATCGTGGCAAGATGCTTTTTTGGCAAAAAATGGGGGCTAAAACCGGCCATAATGTATGCCTTCCTGGTGTGGTGGACAAAGACACTGCAAATGAGTGCCAAAGCTAAACTGGGCAAGGTACAAATACTTGCCAGTGTAGGCATTACAGGGGCACTGAAATCAACACCCACTGCAGCCATGGAGACACTACTGGGACTGCCTGCCCTTCACTTGGTGATACAGGGAGAGGCAAGGCTAGGTGCCTTCAGACTAAGAAATACACTGGCCAACAAATATTGGACAGGACACATGAGTATAGTCAGCATCGTAAATAGAGATGTGTAGGCATGAGATCAGACCACATCGCGAAACTATTTTCATTTGACAAGTCATAATCTATACCAGACAGAACTGTATGGAATCACACAAAACTCTACACCATTCTACAGGGCAAGATCTGGTGTATAGACGGATCGAAGATGGAGAATGATGCGGGAGCAGGAGTGTACTCCAGAAACCCAAGAACTGAGCTCAGCTACTCCTTGGGTATTTACACCTCTGTATTTCAAGCAGAGGTCTACGCAATCCTTCAATGTGTGAAGAAAAACATCAGGAGAGCAATAGATCCACATTCTCTCAGACAATCAGGCGGCACTGAAGGCTCTTAGCAGCCAGGAAGTGACGTCCCAACTGGTATGAAGAGAAACTGAAAATTCTAGCAGAACAAAACCGCCATAAGCTGATTTAGGTGCCAAAACATCAAGGATTTGCAGGGAATGAAAAAGCCGACGAAATCGCCAGAAGATGATTCGAAAACGAACCAGGGACAGGACAGACCCTCGGGGTACCAAAGCGTACGATACAAACGTCAGTAGAAGACTGGATCTAGGAAAAACACGAACAATACTGGAAAGACTTTCCAGGAAACAGACACGGGAAAGATTACATCAAAGGTCCGTGTCGGAAAATAACAGCTGACCTGTTTACTCTTAATAGGGAACAACTGAAAATTGTTACGGGGCTAATGACAGGACATGTGCCAGTAAAACAGCACCTTCATAAAATGGGACTGTTCAATGGCGACCTAACATGCAGACAGTGCGGCAAGGAACCAGAAACAGTATCACACATATTGTGCATCTGCGGGGTTCTGGACCGCGGAAGACATTCAATCATCGGGCAACCAATTGGTGAACCAAGACTGAACAGAACACTTGCAGCAAAGGACCTGTGCAAACTTGTGCAGGGTACAAAATAGCTGGAAAGGGTACTGTAGAAGGGAATAAGCAGGCCAGATACAATGGGCAAGCAGCCCCAAGTGTTGTTCGGTGGTACGACCCGGAGGAAAGGGGACATAGGAACCCAAAAACTCAGAGAGCGAGTCCCACACTCTGTCCTTCAAACACCCCCTCCCCCAAAATCCAATCTAATCTGATTCAGGGCGTTAGATACAGTCATATTGGTCGATGGCAATTTATCATTTTTGTTTTCCACCACACTTTTGGGAATATTCGTTATCTGATGACAAATACTTAATTGATATATTTTGATAGGCATATACTGCTTCAAAAATGGTGCCAGATACAGGGGCACATGGAGAAAGGGCCTGAAGCACGGCAAAGGGGAATTTATTTATCCAGATGGCTCCCGTTACATAGGCGAATGGAAAAAAGACCTCAAACACGGGCAAGGGGCCTACTATTTTGTCAACGGAGACACTTATGAAGGCTGCTGGTACAAAGGTCTACGGCACGGTTTGGGCAACTATTTCTACAAGGCTGCCAACGTAACACATTATGGAACGTGGAAACAAGGAAGGATGGTGGGGCCAGCTGTACTGAACTACCCGCATTACAGGTATCAACGCATAACAATTCGAAATTGGAATTTAACTAATTATTGAATATATCCGTGAATATTAATGTGGAGTTTAGTTCAGCAAACTATTGCAGAAAATTAATTTCTATTTCTCCCACTGATAATTTCTCCTGTAGAATTCAAACAACTTGATAGACTGTTTTTGTTTCGTCAACACACTATTAAGTAATCATTTATTATCGGTTCATTACGATCGAAATTCTTAAAATCGTTGGTTCTAACCAAATCATCTTCAAAACCTTCACCACCAGAAAATAAACCATTTGGCTCAAATTCCTCCCTCTCTGACGAAATTATTATCTTTTCGCTCCACAGTTATCTGAATATAGATTTCTTTTTAATTTTGCTTCTGCCTTTTTTGCACTTTCATTTTCGGTTATTCCACTTTATTATCACTGTCTAATTCAGTACTTCTTTTTGGGATTCTTCTCATTACTGTTACCTGCAAATATTTTCCATTTTTCCTCTGACTTTTCTTATATTTTCATTTCTTGCTCAAATTCTCTGTATGAGGAGTAATTGTTGGAATTTCAGCATCTCGTTGTTTCCTTTGCTTCGAGATACTAGATATTGCCTATGAAGTGGTAAAATAGTATTCAACTTCTCAAAAGAACTTCACGTTGGTGTATGTACAATATTATCATGTGTGCGGGTTGATGCAGGTCGGACAGACCAGATGCCAGAAATTTTGAAGGCATTTTCAGTGATGTCCCGAGCGCCCTACTCTACAGTCAGCTTCCGCAAGTAATTCAATATAGAGTTATATGTTCTCTTGCATGTTGCCTTCAACACACTACCTAGTGTATGGAAAGTTATGTAACCCCAATCAGAAAAAGTCCCTTCGCTTCCTGTTAGGTCTCGTTTTGCTATTTTGGGAAAAATCGTTTCTGTTTGAAAATGGTGTTGAATTCCTTTGAGTACACTAACTTACTTTGTATATGTTCGAATGAATGATAATGTCATGTTGAAAACAGACGTGATGAAAAAGCCTTATGCAAAATCAATTTGAAGATAGATAAGAGTGCAAACCCCTATGTTACCCATGCAAAAACATCGAAATTTCCAATTCAGATTTTGTATTCTGGGTTAGAGATCTTTCAGAATATCTGATGTAGTTCAATGTCCAGCGTGGCTTTAGCCGGGGAAGTAGTTGTTTTCTGTTAGATATTCACAAAAAAATACTTCCTTTTTATCTTGGATTTTTCAATTCACTGAAAAATCGTTTCATTCAATATTCCCATGAGAATGTTTCCCTTTTCAACAAGAGTTTCCCACAAGAGGTTATCTTGAACGATGGAAGATAGTGACTAAAGTTTATCTTTCAGTCGCAGATGATTCCACATCTGATTTTATTAACATCCTGTTCATATTTTCAAACAAATCAGTCTCCCAAGTATTATTAACTTCTCCCTATTTAAATAAGTGATTTTTAATCAACACAAGTTCAAACAATGATAATTATAAAAAAAAAATTGAAAGTTGCTTGTTTTTTGTGGACTGTAAAAAAACCAAACGCTTTACTGATTCAAGAAACACTAAACAGTAATTTTTAGTAACGAAATCGCAGCATTGGCTAGTCGGTGTCAACGCCGATTGTGCCGATTGTGCCGAAAAGCCGGGAAAACAAAATACAGTTCCACCACGCACGCACAGGTTAGCAACGTTTGTTGCGTAAATCAGAGTAGAGAATCAAATCACTAACAATGTTTGTTAATTTCAAAAACTTTTGACTGGAAACCGACCAACAGTTCGGTAAAATTTCAGAAGGCTTTAGAAAAATTTTTTTTTCCAGTGAAATTATAACAAGTTATGAAATTTGCAAGTCAGAGTTGTGAAGATATTGAAAATATTTGTGAATTTTTAATGACTTCAGAGTCATTTCAGTTTCAATAAATTTTTGTAACTTTGCAAAAAATTGTAGTAAATAAAGTCACAAACAATGTTTGTAAATTTTAAAAACTTTTGATTGATGAAACTCTGTTAACGTATTCCTAGATATACCTGTCAAGTATAATATTTCGATGGACTTCGACTACCTTTTTTAAAGCCAGTTCAATATTTCCATGAACATGCGAAAACTCAAACCAACTCGACAAGGAACAATAATTCGCCCAGAATGATAGCATATAAATAATTTAATTGTCATGGAGATGAAAAACAGTTCGTGAAGTTGAGTGCCAACAAGATTTCACTTAGTCAGAAACTACAATGTTTGGGTATTACAATTGGACTTTCGCCTTGAATTTCCACCGATAACAAAGCGAGCGAAGCATAATTCTTAAAAGATAATTTTTCACCCTGTTTTCAAGGAGAGTTTAAATGACTATCCAAAATTTATTATAGCCCAATGAGATGAGCAATCATTTTTGATTATTTTGCTGGAGTATTGATATTTTTTGCGCACTTTCGTTTTTTCACTTTTGTCCAGTCAGGTTGAAAATCGGAACCACTGTGCGACGGCGCGCGGTGTTCCCAAGCGGTCACCCTCGTCCAAGTACGAACCGCGCCCAACGTTGCTTGACTTCGGTGAAAGACTGGTTACCTAACCACTACTCCACAACATTACCTGATTGTCTCAGAATATGGGAGTAAAATGATTCACTGCCTTACTTGGCTCTTTCAACAGGCTGAAAAAGGTATATACTTGAATTTCAATATCAAATCACTGTATGTAGTGAGCTCAAAATCCCTTATTTAATCAATTTTGCTTTTTATGTTTTCTTATAGGAATTGAATTATATATATAATATATGAATTAAATGCGTTGACATATAATGACGGGACGTAGTGTGGTTTTATCGCAAAACAATCTCAAATCTACTGGTGGTTTTATCACTCATATTTGCACAAGAGGTTTGTATTTTATCAGGTGAATTTGGGTTGTTTAATGAGAAACTGTTGCTTAGCGTTTTTAGGTCGACAGTTTTTCGCGTCAAATTGCTAAAGAAAACAGTTTAGAATTTGAACAACACAAATTTACCTGATATCAATACAAACATCGAGTGTAATGCGGCAGGACAATTTAATGAATAAGAAATTTAGGAACATATCAATGCAAGCTTTATTTTTGAAACATTAAAAATAAACACATTTTTATTTGAATGTACAGTTCTGTGCATAGAAAAGTCGTACAAGGTTCGTATGGTGTAAACCTGCCTATGATGTTCCAGATTTCATAAAAAAGTAGTACACGTACACATTTAACAAAAATAGTTTCAATTTTGACACTACTTGTCAAAGTCGATAAGAAGTTTAATTAAGATTGACAAGCCTGACTCACAATAGCCTATACCTGCTGTACGACTTTTTTATGCACAGAACTGTAAAATTATTAAAAACGCAGTTATTGAAATTCATACTAGGAAGTTTTTTCTTTTTCCAAACGAATTGATTGAATAATGCTCGAATGATACTCTTTGTCAACTTGTAAGTATGGTTTTATTGATGATGAATTGCTGTGTCCTGTTATTTTTATTAGAGCTTGTTCTTTAATTCCGCTTTTACTCAATTCGCTAACTGCTGCAGGTAAAATTACAATACGTGTAGGGTTACTATATGAAGATTGTAAAATTACGGCTCATCAGGTTCCCTCACATGTCTTGGTATATTACTCGAATTGTATTATATTTTGTATTGGCAATACACTGATTTGTAATTTTATTCATATGTTGTATTAAAAAACAATTGTTATTTTACAAAAAAATTCAACAGTGTACATCATAGACAAATTAAAAATAAAGAGACTGTTTGAAACATTGGCGATCTTGACCACCAAGTTTTTGGTACGGCCAGTCGCGCATGGAGGCGCTGCCCGCAATCAACAGACGAATGATGACATGATAATTTCCCAATTTCGATGTTTGTCAGAAAATGACAAACCACGTAATAATTTCAGAATAATTCTACTGTTATTGTCATCGAAAAATTAATGATAGAAATTATACTATGGACTTGAATTCGGAATCCAACATCGAAAATAGAATGTTTTGTTATTCGAGTTGACGCTGAAATTCCTGGAAATAGTCTTTAACAAGGTAAAATATAAGCTACTTTTCACAAACTGATACTTATTTCCATCCATCAGTTGCAGAATTTTTTTCACAAATTGGTATTTATTTCCATCCAAAAGTTTCCATTTCCTATCACCATTTGAGGAAGTACGAAGTACATGGTCTACTTAATGATTATCATCAAACTGGAGTACCTATTTGTTATACCTACTCGTTCTCCTTTGTACTGATAATTTAACAAAATTATTGAAGGTATGTTGTAAATGTAATTTGTTTTCATTTTGGTTGATTTCATGATAAGACTGGAGGATAGTTTTAATTTTGCTGTTTTTCAGAGTTTTATTATTGTTTTGTCTGTAGTTGTACCTTGTCCTAGATAAAATAAAATGTTTTTTTATGGTGTCAAACTTATTATTCTTATTTTATAGGAACGTTTATTTTGTTCTTGATATCATGAAACAAAGATTTATTTTGAAACTTTATTTCAACCACGAACTAACAGTCTACGAATCGATTACTGTATATATTTTATTATGATACAACCATTCATATGATACAACCAATCATATGAAATACAGGGATGTCAAATCGATCACTTATGAAATATAAACCATATCAACCATATAAAAGTAATACATTCAAAAAACCTGCCTGTACTATCTTAGTTCGGCCAGTTGCGAGATATGTCGCCACTGTCTAAACGTGGTGCCAACTTCTTCTGCAGGTTTGACAACTCTCTTTATTTTTAGTTTCTCTATGGTGTACATGGATACTTTTCTATCGTTTCAGATTCGGAGCGCTCTATCTATCATCAATCTTCAGTGAGCCAGGAATCAAAGTTTCAAGTGACTCCGATATATATATATATATATATATATATATATATATATACAGATATATATTGTTATGTTATGGAAAACCAGTTAGATATTTTAAAAAGAAAAAACCCACAAAAAAGAATAATTATTGATTAGCCATTAGTTTCAAGAGATTGTTTTTACATAATTTTAGAAGTTCTATCTCCTTTATAAGCCTATGTATGATATGAATAGATAAAAATGTCCGAATTATATAACACAATCAATTTCATACACTGTCAGAATGATTATAACCCATATTTGGTAAAAAGACAACAAAAAGTCTAGTTTTACAAAATTTTCATGAATAAAAAGTGATCAACACATTTATAAATTTGAAACATACAGTATATGAAATTGTAGCTAACTAAAAGTAGCCAATGGTAGAACAGCAAACTTCTTGATGAGATTAGCCAATCAGGGAATAGATGGTCAGATGGAAAATTGGAAATTGTGAGAGAATAGCAACGGGGTGATGTCATAAGCAATTATTATTGAAATATGTACATAGTAATAAGAATGGGAAAATAGTTGTATATATAAATTATATGAGATGAACCCAAACAGTGAAATGTCACAATTTGGTGCGCGAATTCAAACATTCAAATGAAAAAGAAGAGGGAAAATTGGTATCCAAGGGAGCAGAAAACAAAGCCAAAAAGGAGATCGAAAATAAATTTACAAGGGAATGCCACGCAACATTTTGGGAGAAAGAAAACATGAAATAATTCCAACATTAGAAGAGAAAAACCAACATTACCTTAATTATACAACATATCCAAGTGTCCAAAGCTGAATTCTGCATATGTATGGTTCCTGATTTATGGTATTGGAGTTACTGATAGAGCTTGGAGTGAGAAAGGATCCAGTTTCAGGGCATATCTTGAACACTGACATCTCCAGCAGGTATAAAAACTTTAATAGTGCACATCCGGTCCATGAACAATATCACAAATAACGTATCTCACATCTGAAGGACTTTATTTCACTTTATTTTGAACCATAAAAGAAAAATTCACTCTCAAGGAAAAAGTGAGGTTCTGTCTATCTATTCATGATTTGATTTTAATGATTATCCGTGAATATTTGTAGATTCACATTAGTATAAGTTATTTCTCGTAGGCCAGGTGAAATTAAGTCTTCCTGAATAAAGGAAATAATTGCTTTTTGATACTTTGTTGTTTATTTTCTTACAATGATCAACTATCATAACAATGACCATTGAATAAACTGAAATTAGACAGCAATGGCTAGTGGCTCTATTGCCTGAACCGGCTATCTGAGGTAAGAGGCGTACCAACTGTTGCTTAGCCGTGGTGAGAAAAGTGATAACAATTGGCAGCAGCGTGACGAGAGAACAGTGACGTTCGCTAGCAATTATTATTACAGCATACAATACAAATGCAGGACGAAAATATCTATCTATATAATATCAATTTGGCTCACAAAGAATAGCGAAAATTATTAGCAATCTTCATTATATAATAACAACTATTATTATTCAATTTTTATTTGCAAATCATCATTACATAACAAGTGGCACTCAAAATACAGGGCGAAATAATAACAAAATAATTTGTTATATCATCATTACATAACAATATATATATATATATATATATATATATATATATATATATATATATATATATATATATTCCTGCAGTTTTATTTTAATATCAAATAATCCTTTCCTCTCTTTATATCGATTTCATTGAATTGTTCGAAATTTTTCGTTTCATGAATTTTGTGATCGATTTCATTTGCGACGAATGATAAAACTCCACAGGTACCACGGAAATTTCGAGAAGAACCTACCTAAAGGACCCGGCTGCTTCACCTTCGATGCCAAATACATGCAGCACGGCTACTACATCAACATGCGAGACCCCAAATTCGATTACGTGGGAGCCGAAGAGTTGGAACTGAAGGAACGAAAGGGCGAAGAAGAGGAAGACCGTGGCAACCCCAAAGGAATCGTGCCGATCTGGAGAGCCAGGTCCATAACGGAGTATAAAACTGAACTCCTACCTCCGGAACCTGTTCCTATTCCGGTGAGAGAGTCTGAGGAATCCATGTTGGATATAATCGAGTATCTTCAGAAACAGTATGAAAAAGAGGGGTATACTGTTGAGGAGGAGCATAGAGCCACGCCCTCCCCCGTACCTGCGGATTTGGGAATTGATATACCTGACTTGGATCTTTTCAATCTTTGAATTTTATCAATAACATGTATTTCGTTTTCTCCATTTGGGTTGCTCGTAGGGGAGACCGGGTACAAAAGTAACACTATATACTTTTACTTTGATTCCTGGCTATCAATTATAGTTTCGAAAAAATGGATATAGCCATAAAAACTTTCGTGTATACTCTACAGACGTAAAGTATAATTTCATTCAATATATCTGGGTTTCTAACAACTACAATATAACAAAAAAAAAGAAGATTGTTTCTTTCGTCCCCATCGTCAGGACGAAAGTAACGCGGTACGGGTCGAAAGTAACACCGTTAATGTCCTGCGCAATATTATATGTATAATAAAAAGAAACACAAGATTAAATCAAATAATTGATTAGAATAATAACGAAACATAAAATATTTTTTCTCATAACAAAAAATCTAATATTTTATATGAAATAATTGCCCATAGGCAATAATGAGATCAACTTTAAAATGAGATCAATATTTCTATTCAGACTCGCAATTATGGCACACGTAATATGGATCATCTTCGATGCACGCACCGTGAGACCAATTTTTACAATCGCCACATTGTACCCGAGTCTTGTTTGGTGCGCTATTCCTATATGACTCTAAACAAACCAGGCAATAGTAATCTTCGTCATCAGAACTATTGCTGTTTGCTTCTGACTGGTTCTCCTTTCCTTCGCTTCCAGGGGGGAATGATCATTGAGTTGATGACTCGGTCCTGGTTCTGGAAGACCATCCGTTCCAATCGTACGATCAACTTCGATGGCTGATGGTTGAATTTTGTTATTGTCTTGCAAAGGACGATCCGTTACAGAAGAGGGAGCGTAGTCAACATCGGTAAAGATACTCCTATTGAATGGACTCATACCAGCATTTTTATCGGTGAAGGCAAGAGAAAATTCTTCTCTGACAATTCTAGGAATGTAGTGTACAGTCATCGTTTGACCGGGATGATTTCGCATCCAGTTATCTGTGGCAGTGTTTATAATTTTTTTGAATAGTCCAAAAACTGCTCCATCCAGGAGTTGAAGTTTGTATGTGCAATGGGGAAGGAATGACAGCAACACGATTCCATTGCTTTTACAAAAATGAAGGGCAAAAATGGATATATGTGATCGATGATTGTCAAGCAGTAGCAGACATTTTTTATCAATAGTGGGCTTGGCTTGTTTTTTACAGTGTTCTAAAAATTGCAAAAACTCAGCATCTTGCATCCGTTCGCTACCATTTCCAGCACCAGCAGATCCAATAGAGCCTTCACGTATCATGTGGTCCTGATATCGCTTCAACGGAAATACAAAAAATGGGGGTGTGTGTGCTCCTTGAGCATTAATAGCAACAGCAACAGTTACTAACCTCCCACGTTCGGCGGAGGTTACCGCACCAACTTGTTTCATTCCTTTCTGAGCAACTATTTTGTTTGGTCTTTGAACTGTCGTCACCCCTGCCTCATCCATATTCAATATATCTCTTGGCTGAAATTTATACCTATCAATAACTTCTGCAAGGTTATCAAAAAAATAATTAACGTTATGCATATTAAAGCTCGTGGCGCGAGACAGACTCGTTGCCTGTGTGCTTCTTATAGATAGTATTGTGTGTCGTTTTAGAAATCCAGCAAACCATTCCTTGCCGGCCAATTGATTTTCATTCCACTTCTTTGGGAATTTATTTTTATTTTTAATTTTCAATTCGTATGCCAACTTCCGCACTTCAATAGGGACCAATCCAAAGTATACCTTGGAGCACTGAAGTATATAGTCCTGCAATACTTTTTCTTCTTCGGGAGTAAAGACACGGTTGACGCAACGGTAGCCAACTTTTGCATTAGTATTTCCTGCTTTAAGTTTTCCTATGAACCTGTATAATGTGACGGGGCAAACATTGTATTTTTTTGCCAGGGCTCTTATTTTCGTATTGTCCTTCAAATGGTCATCTGCTGCTTTTTTATAAACTGCTGTGTCAGTAGTACCTCTCTCTGTTTTTCTAATTCGCTGCCGCGGCATTCTGTAGCAAAGAAATAATAAAAAGATTAAAATCATGCATACTACGTACAACGGAGACGAAAGTAACATGTTACATTCGTCCCCGTTGTGTCATGTTACTTTTGTACCCAACCAAGTTTTTGTTGTTGCAAACGTTGGTACTTCGAAACTGTATTAGGTATACAAAAACAGTTTTTAACATGCAGCAGATAATCTAACAATAGGAAAGCAGACAAATAGTCACATTGATATTATCATTTTAACACTTCGTAAACACTAAATGAATAAATATAAAAAAAAATACTTTTGGTGCGTAAAATCACGTTGAGTCCTTTAACCTAACCTAACTGCGTGGACCTGGCGTGGCGACTGACTGCAACTGCGGGAGGCATTGCGAGCTGACCTTCAACGGTCGCGCGCGTCGTTTCGGCCATCAGACTATTTCTATAGAGGGACTGTTACTTTCGACCCGCCGTTACTTTTGTACCCGGTCTCCCCTATACTGTGTTTCGTGTTTCAATAAATCGAGTTCATAATTTGTGATTCCTTATTTTATTCAACGTGATCCACTTCCTCAAAATACTGATCATCTGACAAATTATAACCAGTAAAGGCCAATATTGAGTTACTAAAGCCGGGATCCATCGGCACGTGGAGTGGAAATCCTGGATTGAGGGTTGAGTGTCAAGGTACGACGCATGTAGGATCGCGGTTTCAGACGTGGACACGCAGAAGTTGTAGTCTGTTGTGCGTCGGCAGTGTTGGCGGTAAACATGTTTCAATTCTTCTATTGAATATTTTATACTCATTTGCTCTTCAATTCGCTTCCAGGCATCATGAATTAAATTCCTGTTTCCATGGTTTGGATCCCGTGTGTTCCAAATAATCGGCTGGGCTTCATAGAGGGATAGAACACCACTTCGTTCGACCACTCCATGGCGAAAGTTACCACGGCGGCACTGACAATACCACGCGCCTAGCCGCGTAGTTTGAGCGGTATACACGTGTAGAGCGCCATCGCCCGAGCTCCTTTGAACTGTGTTAATTCACCGACAGACTCACCGCCAGTGTTGCCAATATGTGAGGGATTCCTCACATTGCACGGGTTTTACACCGCAGCGGGTGATTTGTGAGGGTTTGTTAAAATGTGAGGATTTTGTGAGGATTAGCAGGTTTTTTATAAAATAGAACAAGTAAGCTCCCAATAGAGTACTGCCCGTTAAATTTGTTTCAAATAATAGGACAAAAGGGAATATTGATGGAGACCCAAATGCTCTCACGCGCCTCTGCCGTGAATTCTTATGTTACCCGAATTCGACACAACGATTTGACAGTTGACGTTGACAGTTGACAATATTGAATAATCTGTTTATTATCATTATCAACAGGTTATACACTACTTTAGTTTCGGTTTCGCCTCTCGTATAATTCACTATTCGTTTTCAAAAACAAATTAAAATGGATCATTAAAACCTAGTGGAGAGAGTTTTTGGTGTTTCAAACAATGTAAAAACTGATAAAAGAGAAACAGATTGAAAACTGAAACTCTAAGAGCTTTAATATATACACAGGAGGCTGTGAGAAAAGCAGGTGGGTGTGTGAAATTCAAACCCACTGATGAAATTATTGATATGGATGTTTGGAAATTGAATTGAATATTTTATTTATATTAATTTATCCTAAGATGTGTATTTTTTTTATTTTGTTTTTAGCCATGTGATTTTTTTATCACTTCTTTCTTCAACAGTTCCTTAAGTTTTTAGAATAATTTTATTTATTTTTTATATTATTTTATTTATTTTTTACTTTTGAAAATAAAGAGGGCATGAAAAACGTGTTTTATTAAATCAAGTGGCTTCTTGTTCATTGTTTCCATCGATAATATAACAATGGAAAATATGTTTTTTATTAATTTTATCAACGTGAGGATTTTGTGAGGAATTTCAAATTTGGGCGCGAAAATGTGAGGGTTACAGCAGCTGAATGTGAGTAATTCTTACATCTTACATTGGCAACACTGCTCACCGCGCCGACCGAGCATCGCCAAGCCCGCCCTATCCGACGCACTCAGGTAAAAATGAAGGAATAGCTGGCCAAAATTATATAAAGACGAAATATTATTTTTGTTGATAGTTTACACGTATAATAACACTCATCAATTAATGAATTGCATGAAAGGTACTGGATGAGCACATATTGCCACATTTATAGTATTAACACGCTTTTCACAAGCTTTTATTTAACTTGCTTCGTTCGCATGTCCTGTCTCTCCGGTTCAAAATTTGTAAGTGAATTTTGACACATTTCTAATCGTCCGATTGACTTGAAATTTAGCAGATGCATATAATTTTGGTGACAATGTCTAATGAAATTTTTATTAGAGAAAAAATAAGATGGCGTCTCCAAGATGGTGCGTGGACCAATTCTGTGACTATGTTCCGATTCTATTCAAAATTGGTGTGAGGGTTCTCAGGGACGGATATTATGAATTTTTTATCAAAATCTATAAATTCAAGATGACGGCTCCAAGATGGCGTACGAGTTTTGTGATTAAGGCGTGTTATCTTTGACTGGATAGATTAAAAGAAATGTTTTTATGCAAATAAACATGTTTCTTACCTTCTTGTACGGATTCCATGATAAATGAAATACTTTTAACCCTGCAGCAAAGATTTCGAAAGACTCTATATGACGATCTGTCAATTAAACGACATTGTTTGAAAACACACAGGTAACTAGATAAAGTGCTCAAAGTTAAATTTTGCTCACCAAAACATGGTCTTACCCGCCCTATCAATAGTGCAACAAGTTATTGTTCAATTGAGATATCTTCAGAAAAATTTATTTTGGCCAGCTTTTTGGTCATTCTCACCTGTGTGCGACGGCGCGTGAACCGGCAAGTTTGGCGCGAGGAGTGCCACTCCACGCACCGTTGGATCCTGGCTCAACAGTTCATCCATTCAACTGCATTCTAGTTTTACGTTACAAAACATATCAGGTTGGAAAAGTAGCGGAACAACTCTTCGAATGATCTCTATACTAGAAAGATTTTATACAAGCGGGAGAGTTTCACAGCATTCGTCATTTTCCGCATCCAATAAGCCATTTTTGTCTATTTATTGTGTTTACATTCAACAACTATTTCAGACTTAGATTTTACAAATATTGCAATTAATAGACTGAATAGATATCAATTGTTGCAAATAGTTAATCATGATATGTGGACTATATGGTTTTTATGAAGGCAATAACACCAATCCTAATGTTTCATTACGTTTTATAAAATACAAAAACATTGCATAAGGAAGGGATCTAGCTTCAAAATGTCTTAAGTATTTCCATGACGAAAATGTATGCCAAAGTAGAGAATACAATGAATATTATAAATAATAGTTTAAAAAAAATGAAAAACACGCTTTTATAGAAAACCTGACTAAAAAAAAAGAAAATAAGAATAAAATGAATTTTATTCTTAAAAAATCGTGGGAATCATGGTATCGCCTTGGCCAACAATTACCTGTGATCTGAGACATTTCTTACTTTACTGCCCTAGGTGTGTAATGTACTAAATAATTATTAATACCATGCACCCCACGCTTTTTTCTAAATAAAATACATTTTATTCTTATTTTCTATTTTTTTAGTCTGGTTTTCTATGAAAGCGTGTTTTTTAGTTTTTTTGAACTATTATTTATTTCCCACTTTTTAGGGTGGTTTATTTATAAAAGCGTGTTTTTTTAGTTTTTTTCAAACTATTATTTTTATAATTTTTTTGCAAATAAAAAAATAGAATAATCTTATCAAATTAGGTAATCATAATCTCCGACCCAAAAACCTCCACATACCAATTTTGAATAGAATCAGACCATAATCACAAAACTCGGCCGCCATTTTAAAGCCGCCATCTTGAATTTTTCAATTTTCATAAAAGAATCATAATATTCGACCCTAAAAACCCCCACTTACCAATTTTGAATAGAATCAGACCATAATCACAAAACTCGTCCACCATTTTGGAGCCGCCATTTTGAATTTTTCCAATTTTGACCAAAGAATCATAATCTCCGAAAACGAAAACCCTCAGATACCAATTTTGAAGCGAATCGGACCATGATCACACTCGTACGTCATATTGGAGCCGCCATTTTTTTTCACACAAAAATGTATTGACGCATTGTCACCGGAATTATGTACACTTGCCAAATTTCAAATCATTCGGACGACTGGAAGTAGGTCAAAATTGCGCCCAAAGGAGTCGGTTACAAACAAACAAACATACAAGTGAAGCTAATATAAAGCGTGTAATAAAAAAAAGAGGTTTGAAAATTCCCGACAAACACAAGCTTGCAGACTGAGATATGAAAAACAGGAATTTCGTTTTACATGAAAGGTCACTCACGATGCCACCTTTGACTGAAAACTCCGCCAAGAAGATACTATCCAAAATAGTAACAACTATATATATTTTCATTCTATATCCACAACTTTGTTAGTGTTAGTGGAGGCAACAGCAAATCATTATCTTTCTTAGAAAAATCGAATTAAACGGTTTTCTTCACATAAAGGATTCAACATAAATTGAACCAGAAAATGGTAGATCTCAGGTGAAAAACAACTACTTTCCTGGCAAATACCACGCAGAACGTTGAATGATATTCACCTGAAAATCCATGCATACTTCCATATAATATCAATGGACATTGAATGCAAATGTTTCTTTCTGATAAGCTCGATTATGTTTAATTTATGTCGTGTTCACCTAACAATCCGCATACCGGTTTCAGGCTTCTTGGCCGTCATCAGTACGGAGTAGTCAACCAGCCAAAGGTCCAAAGAACTCTGGCTGAAGTGAGACACAACGTAAACAAACCATCATCGAGCTTGTAACACCTATAGGTACGCCGGAAAAGATAAACTTCAACTGGCGGTACCTAGTGACAGAAAGAAACACTCCGAAAATCTCCCACCTCGATAGGTTTCTAAATAAAAGATTCCTTCTCAGTAGGAGTGGCGAGCCCGTCTAGCATATAGTGAAAGATAAGCGCCATGTGAAGTGGAATGTATAGAAAAATCGAATTAAACGGTTTTCTTCACTAAAGGATTCAATATAAATTGAACCAGAAATGGTAGATCTCAGGTGAAAACAACTACTTTCCTGGCAAATACCGCAGAACGTTGAATGATATTCACCTGAAAACCCATGCATACTTCCATATAATATCAATGGACATTGAATGCAAATGTTTCTTTCTGATAAGCTCGATTATGTTTAATTTATGTCGTGTTCACCTAACAATCCGCATACCGGTTTCAGGCTTCTTGGCCCTCATCAGTACGGGGTAGTCAACCAGCCAAAAGTCCAAAGAACTCTGGCTGAAGTGAGACACAACGTAAACAAACCATCATCGAGCTTGTAACACCTATAGGTACGCCGGAAAGATAAACTTTAACTGGCGGTACCTGGTGACAGAAAGAAACACTCCGAAAATCTCCACCTCGATAGGTTTCTAAATAAGATTCCTTCTCAGTAGGATGGCGAGCCCGTCTAACATATAGTGAAGATAAGCGCCATGTGAAGTGGAATGAATAGAAAATCGAATTAAACGGTTTTCTTCCATATTGAATCCTTTGTGAAAACCGTTTAATCGATCCTATTCATTCCACTTACATGGCGCTATCTTCCATATGCTGAGACGAGGCTCGCACCTGAAAGGATCTTTGAAACTATCGAGAAGGAACTTTCGAGTTTCTTTCTGTCACAAAACCACCAGTTGAAGTTATCTTTCGGCGCTATAGTGTTACAACTCGATGATGTTTGTTACGTTAATATCTCACTCAGCCAAGTTCTTTAACTGGTTGACTACCTACTGATGAAGCTGAAACCGAAACGTATGCCGATTGTGACACGACATAAATAAATAATCGAGCTTATCAGAAAACATTTGATCAATATCCATGATAATATGGAAGATATCAGAATTTTCAGGTGAATTCATTCAACGTTCTCGTATTTCAGGAAAATTGTTTTCACCGAATCTACCTAGTTCATATATTGAATCCTTTATGTGAAGAAAACCGTTTAATTCGATTTTTCTATTCATTCCACTTCACATGGCGCTTATCTTTCATTATCTTTTTTGATAGAAAACATATTAAAAATCTTCCCGCGCAAGAATACCTATTTTATAGTCGCGGCTAGCTTTTGAATCTATTACTCACAGAATAACCTGGGTCAAACAAGTGAGTAAATATTTTTTCCTTTTGAGTGCATTTGTATGAAAGCTTGTCCTCATTTTATTCTCGATCATTTTCATTGAATTCTTTTTAGTCATTCATGAAATCCGTCATTCTATTGAATTCTGACAAAAATTGATGATGTTAAAAAAATCCACATATCAATTTTGAATGGAATTGGACCATGATATCAAAACACGTCATCTTCTTGGAGCCGCCATCTTGAATTCATAAATTTCGAATAATAAATCATGATGTCCGACTCCAAAAACGCCCACACACCAATTTTGAATTGAATCGGACTATAATCACAAAATTCGTCGCCATCTTGGGGCCGTCATCTTGAATTCGTGAATTCTGACAAAAAAATCATGATCTTTGACCCCAAAAACTCTCACATTCCAATTTCTCTTAGAATAGGGCCATAACCACAAAACTCCATATTGGAGCCGTCATCTTGAATTCATGAATTTTGACAAAAAAATCATGTGTGACCCCAAAAACCCCCACATACTAATTTTGAATAGAATCGAACCATAATCACAAAACTCGTCCGCCATTTTGGCAAAAATTCTATAATGCATTGTTACCGGAATAATGAACACCTGCCAAATTTTACGTTAATCGGACAACTAGAAGTGGGTCAAAATTCACTTGCAAGATTTGAACTAAACATACATACATATGTGAAATTAAATAAAAGCTTGTAAAAATATCTAATTCGGTTACTCGAACGGCCAGGTTCACTGCAGCCAGCTCTGCCATGAGAAATGATTTGTTTGAATAAAAAACGTTAACAGAGCGTGGGGTTCAAACCCACGCGTGGACCAGTTTAAATCTGCCGCCTTAGACCGCTTGGCCAACTGGAGCCAAGTGTCGAAAGTATCCCAAGTAGCATTTCAAGTGGACAGAACGTAGCGGCCACGATTCTGGAAAACTTTGAAGTGTTTGGCCACAACCACTGCCACGTAATATACACGGTTCTATCACGCGGCGGCTACCAAAATGAGGAACACTTTTTTGGTGGCTGCTACGTTCCGATCTACGTTCCTGGATTTCAGATAGCCACATTCCAACCACGTTGTGGTCTCCTAGCAAAAACGTGGATATGTAGTGGCCGACACTAGACACGTTAAATAACTGACTGCGTTTGTGTGAATAATATGTAGCTCGATCTCTGTTCAGCAACATATTTTTGTGATAAATGTTCCTCACTCTTCCATTTCATTTCAACACTCGATCAACTTCAAAAATATATAGCATATAAACATACAAACGCTTAAGTGAGTATATTGAATTTGGATACTTCTGATCGGGATAAAATTAAAACGATTGAAAGTTTTTTGTGAAATATGGGTGTTGTAGCTTGATTGTGAGCACACACCATCTGAATACACTTTACTTAAGGAAAACATTAAAAAATTTGGAAATAACTCGCCTCTTAAATTATGTACTTATATCCCTCAAACATTGTTTTATCAATCTTGGTTAGTTGAAACAAATATTTACTCAACAAATCACTACGTTTGATGCAGTGCTGATGACAAATAAATCTTTATTGAATATTCCGATCATTTCTCTAATAATAGCGACCCAACATATTCCTGTAAATATGGCGACTTTTGGAGAATATAACTTCAAAGTGCCAGAAAGTGTAAATATACCACTCTGAAGCTCCTCCCATCATAAAGTGCCCAGTGGAATTAAATTATTAACTTTTCCACCACTGGAAAGTGGCACTCACGTCGCAGGCCCATGACTCACCACTTCAAAGTTATAACCTAAAAATTACAATAGGTCTTATACCGTTGAAAGGGGCGAATACGTCGGGCTATTATAACCTGCCACTTCAAAGTTTCAACCTCGAAATTGTGGGTACATGTTTATTAATTGTTAAAAAAGGACATGTAGCAAGTATAGTGGATTTATGCAGCTCCAATCAACAATTATCAATTAATAAGTTGAAAATGATGGCATTTATGCAAACGGAATTAACAATTAAAGTGTAAATATCAAGCAGGAGCACAAGTCAGAGATCCGATCTATTTAAATTAACGTTTCACGTAATAGGTAAAAAGAACTTTTTGTAAGCCAGAATAAAATAATTTCAGAAAAGTTAGGTTAGTTTTCGTCATCGCACGGACCAATCCACGGTCACTTCAAAATCAAGGGAAATTGTCTATTGAAAACGCATAACCCATTTCATATTGAACAGAATCATTCATGTATTACATAACAGGTTAAACAAACTTTTTGTAAGCCACAATAAAATAATTTGAGGAAACTTGGGTTGGCTTTCGTCATCGCGCGGAATGATGAATTTTGAAGGTTATTGTAATCACTTATGGAGATAGCAAGAACGTGGCAACCATCACCACATATCACAATCAAGTGCCTGCCCCATTGAAGGTTTTATGGAAGTTACCAAAACGACACCGAAACTATCATACTCTCTTGAAAGTGACTGTGACTTCTAAGTGATATTTAAGTGGTACAAGATGGTTACCGCAACGGTTATTTTCCACTTTTAAGTTTGAAAACCTTTAAAGTGATTTTCTCAGTGGCCATAATGTTTCGGACACCTCAAATGACACTAATAAGTTATAGAACTGTGGAGTGGCTACCATAGATGGGAATTACGTGACTACAACCATACACATATAAAATTTTAGTTATTTTTACTGTATAGTGGTAGATTTAGTGGTGATTACGTGATAACCACCGAGTCGAAGTTGCAGTGTCAGTTTCCGTCACTATAATGCTACTTGGGATTTCCAACATCCTGTTCATATTTTCAACAAATCAATCTATTTCCAACATGTTATTACATTGGTATGGTTGCTTTTTCCGAAAAAAAGGCCATACAAAACTTATGCACAATTTTTGCCCAGGCAGTCAACTATTCTTCTTATGTTTGCTGTGAGTACTAACATTTAAAAAACATTTCATTCTGTTATAGTTTTCCCAATATCAATTGCAGAAGCATAAAAAAGTCTTGCGGCGAAATCCAGTGAGCAGCAGTGGCGGAGATAACTAATTTTATTTAGATATTTTAAGATTTTAAAAATACTTCATAAATAATGATAAATGGAAAAAAAATTAAAGACAAGCTTTTATTCATACAAATACATCAATTAAAAAAAAACTAGAATATCCTACTAAATTAGAATATTCTAAAACGTATTTCGATCGGCACACACCAAGACCACAGACGCTACTGGTTTTTAATCTTTCAGAGCTATTAAAACACAAATATAACGCGTGATTTATGACCTCCCATCGTATAGCCACACCTGCAAGCATTGATGTCCGACTTGTAGAACAGTCAGCAGTCACTCAAGTCCACGTTGGCTATCGGCTCTTTTGATCTACCGTTTGCCGACGGCGAATGTTTACGAGTAGTACAGATTATTTTTCGTTCCGTTTCTTCGCATATACGCTCGTGTTAGCGAAGTGAGTTTTTACTTGCTCCCTATAGAAACAACTTCTGCAATTGATATTGGATGGACTATACTCGATTAGCCAGGTTTTCTGCCCTCTCTTGGACTATGAGGTACATCGCAGAAATACATTATCTGAATTTGACCGGATACAAGTAGTCGAATTCACGAATTCATTCCAATTGTGGTTTAAAATGCGTTGACCAAATTTACCTGTCTCTCGCCAACCGAAGTATTCCATTTACGCCACTGCCTACTCGAAAACCCAAGTACTCTTCATGTAGTATTTAGGGGTGGTTGTGAGGAGTGCGACAGCACAAAACAATGGAAATATGGCTGTTTTTTTCATTTATGAATCCCAGCCAACTACGCGATGTAATGAATAGGGAAAGAGCTGCCATTGCGATATTTTCTGTCAATGAACCCTGGTATTAGGTAAGCAAGTTGCCTACAGCGGAAATGTATAGAAAGTGTTGTTTGGAAAATGTCATGCAAAATAACTCATTTTATCCTTCGGAGCGTACGTGACGAAGGGGCGCTCTTTGAAATCTGCTGTGACATTAGCATACTCGGTGTTAGTAGAGAGGCCGAATGCATTAAAAATAATTTCCGTGGTAACATCGCAATCAGTGGAGTTTTCTGAGTAGGAAAAATCATGTTGTCGCTTTCTCAGCATGTGGAGTGAGTTGCTATGACGTCACAAAGATGGCGCTTCCTAGTATCAGATTTTGTCGATTAACTCCATGATTACTCAACCTATCGCTACACATTTATTGTAGTTGAATCGATCATTAAATACCTGGCAAAAAGTGTTTTACAATCTTAGTCATAAGTTCAAAACTTCAGAAGATATTTAGTGTTTTTTTTAAGGAATAAAAAATAAATAACGCAATGAAGTTGTTGAATAAATATTTCAGTTTTCATTATATTACGGGGTTTCTTGATTTCAGTGAACATTTTAGTCTTCAGATTTGGTTGAAAAATTAAGAATTTGTAGCAAATTTTCTGGGACTACCCCGTGACTCGGTATCCGCGATAATAACCAATTCTTGCTCAATAAGTCAAATGTAGTACAAAATCTTTCAGCAGAGTGAAGTGTTTAATTATTGAGAACCAAAATCAAAAATAATACAAATGTTGCCAAACTTATAACAACATTATCATCTTGACTGTATAATTATATTCATTTATCGTATCATTGAAGATTAAGACATTTTTATATGAAATCTTTAATCATTATTATTATAGCTATTAATATAACGAGATTATTATGCGATTTATAATAGTCGAGGACATTGCTAGGTGACGAGGGGACAGCCGAGTCACCCGCTATGTCCGAGACGGTGTTAAATCGCTAATAATCGAGTAATATTCAAAGCTTTATCGTATCATTGACAACGGCGATGCGAAAATAAAAGCAACGAAGTTTTATGTCATTTCATTTTGGCATTCAAAAGTTATCATTAAAATCATGCAAGATTTTGACATTGACATCAAATTTGAAAACTGTCAAAATATTGTTTTACATGTTTATGAAAACTAGTTCTAATATTATTTGGTATCTAACGTATTATGCTTTCGTAACTAACGTATTAAATTATGGTAACTAATGTATTATGAGAACTAAGGTTTTATGTAGGTTTTGGTACGTTTATGATGTTAATAATTATTAATAAAGATTTCATATAAAAATGTCTTAATCTTCAATGATACGATAAACATCATAAACGTACCAAAACCTACATAAAACCTTAGTTACTCATAATAATTAGTTACCATAATATAATACGTTAGTTACGAAAGCATAATACGTTAGATACCAAATAATATTAGAACTAGTTTTCATGAACATGTAAAACAATATTTTGACAGTTTTCAAATTTGATGAATACACCTTTGCCTTTAGCGTCCACGATCATCAGAGAGTTACAAAACTGCCGATATTCTTTTTCATAATGGATTTTAGATTTGTCCGTAAGCAAGTTCAACCTTATAATGTTGGCTGCAGCTAATATATCGTCAGAAATATCAAAATCTTGCATGATTCTAATGATGACTTTTTGAAATGCCAAAATGAAATGACATAAATCCTTGTTGCTTTTATTTTCGCATCGCCGTTGTTAATGATACGATAAAGCTTTGAATGTAACTCGATTATTAGCGATTTAACACCTGTCTCGGACATTGCGAGTGACTCGGCTGTCGCCTCGTCACCTAGCAATGTCCTCGACTATTATAAATCGCATAATAATCTCGTTATATTAATAGCTATAAAACAACTGATACCAATGTGGGAAACATCTGCCATACATTTCTGTTTTTTTTTTCTGCACAACCACAGCGGAATGTTCTGTATCCTGTCTTGCAACTACAAAAATTAAGCTCCAAATCTTATTGGTCCTTTTGAGGACCTTATGGGGCGTAAATCCTCATCTTCCATCTCCCAACTGCAATCTATAGACAAAAGTTAATTTTTTTTCACCCTGTACAAACAAATCAAATTATTCATCATAATTGAATGCAGAATTGAAAGACCTTTCAGATGAAGTATCGCAAGACATCTATTTCAATTTAAAAATATTACCGATTACGTCACCACGTCAAAACCAGTGACATAACCTCTTTAGAATATACATTCGAAAATTGGCATTTAAAAATAAAAATCGACCTCTTTCAGGATTTTTGTCAAGAGAACGTTGCTTGCGAATTATCGAATTTATTCCATAATTTAGCCGCGCACTGTATTCTCACAGTGTTGGGAGTTCTTTCTCATTGGGTACAATCAAGTGTTGTTTGTAGGTACACGGGTCAATAATTTCCTTTTAGTGGTACTTGTCAATATTTTGTATTGAACAGCAACGTGAACACTATTACTGACGGTTGCTGATAAAAAACTCATCATTACAAGCTTTTATTTAGTTTCATTTGTCCCGGTGTCTGTCTGTCTGCAATCAAATCTTCAAGTTAAATTCGACCCACTTCTAGTTGCCCGATTAACGTGGGAGGAAAACACAAAATGGCGGCTCTAAGATGGCGGACGAGATTTGTGTTTATGGTCCGGTTCGACTCAAAATTGGATGTGAGTGTTTCAGGGTCGAAAATAATGAATTTTTGGTGAAAATTCATAAAACAAAAATGGCGGCTCCAAGATGGCCGACGATCTCTATGATTATGGTCCGATTCTATTCAAAATTGGTATGTGGGGGTTGTCGGGGTCGGAGAGTATGAGTTAGTGCGAATTTACACGATCCAATAAAATTGATCAATAAATTTAACAATAAAATTGACAATTATGGGTTATATTTACACCTGACAATTCATTGGTCAATTTTGGCAATAGTTTTTACTCAGGAATACCAACATACTTACAAGAAATGGTTCAACTATAGGAAAAGTTCCGAGTTCAATACTTATTGAATTGACTCTGATCCATTCTTGAATATCGTTTAAATTGATCAGGATCTGCACTCAGAAATTCTTCGTGGTAGTTTGCTCTCCTTCTTTTCTCCATCCAAGGTCTAATCCACCATATTCTACATCTCTTTCTTTTATATTCAGCAATTCACTTTGCTGCGAATGTAATGCAACGTAAATTATGTTTTTTTTTTGCACAATCATTTTTCTCGCGGTAAGGGTTGAGTATGTGAAATCGCGTAAATAATAACATAACCTGAAAATCTCTGTTCAAGCAGGCATCCAATTCATGGCCAAAAGTTACTGCAAATTGTCACTAATAATTGATGAAAAATTAGAACCGATTCTAAACTCATCAATTCATCGGTCAAGTTCAAATTGACAATTTTCTGTTACACCTATAAATAAAATTCAAGGTCACAAAATTGACCAATTCATTGGATCGTGTAAACTCGCATTTAAAAATTCACAAACTTAAAATGGCGGCTCCAAGATAGCGGACGAGTTTTGTAATTATGATCCGAATAAATTCAAAATTGGTAGGTTGGGGTTTTCGGGGTCGAAGATTATGACCTTTTTGTCAAAATTTATGAAATTGAAATGGCGGTTCCAATATGGCAGACGATCTCGGTGATTATGGTCCGATTCTATTCAAAATTGTTATGTGGAGGTTTTCGGGGTCGGCGATTATGAATTTATTGTCAAAATTCATAAAGTCAAGATGGCAGCTCCAAGATGGTGGACAAGTTTTCTGATAATGGACCGTTTCTATTCAAAATTGGTATGTCCGGGTTTTTGGGGACGTAGATCATGAATTTAGTCGAAAATTATGGATTTTTTGTCAGAATTCATATATTAAAGATGATAGCTCCAGAATGGCGGACGAGTTATTCTATAGATGGTCTCCTCATTGAAGAACTAGATAGCTCAGAACTTACAGAAAAATTGCCTCATAATGACGATGCATTAAAAAAAATACATAGATCAAGGAGTACTCACTAAAAAGCACAAAATAAAATAATTAATAAAAAACTTTTTTAAAGACAAAGTTACTTATAATAACCACATCCAAATCAATTATTTTTTACTTTTTAGCGCATTGTCTCCAAAAAGTTTTTTTTTATTAATTATTTTATTTTGTGCTTCGGAGCGTACGAGATGGAGGGGCGCCTTTTCTGAAGTAGCCCAATGAATGTTGTTTGACGTACATCCGTCAATAATTTCAGAGTTACTTGGACGCATATGATCTTAATGATCTTCGTTGATTGCTTGTTTGGCGCCGACTCAAAATAAGTTACTTACATTAGTTTAGGAGCTAAGTTATTGAGTTCATTTTATTTTCTGATTTCCCGTTTCTTTAATAAACGGTTTTATTTTTTGTTAAATTTTTATTTTTTTTGGCTTTAACCTATTGATTGCTACCTACTTAATTTGGATTACTTCCAAAATACCTACTTACCCACCTTACTTCAACTATTAACTATTGAATATTATAACTAGCTGGTACCAGCGACTTCATCCGCTTTGAAATTTGTATTTTTTGTGACGACTATTACAAATTCACTCACCCCTTTAGGGACGGAATTTCCGAAAATACTGAAACACTTATTTCTTCATTTGTAACAAGACCTCAAAAACCAAATTGTATGCCCCTTACTTCAAAACTAACGGAACCCCCACACAAAGTTTCACCCAACCCATTTATAAAAACATGTAGGTATTTTTGTTTTGAAATGGTAAACATTCTTTTGCGTCATTGTTATGAATGATTTCTGGTAAGTACTCTCTTTTGGAAAACATTCTTCTTTGCCTCATTCATCTTTATGAGTACTTAATTAAAACTGGAATAGAAAATCAAATAACTATCTGAATGAAACTGCAAATTTTCAATTTCAGATTTTTTCTTTTGAGTTAGGGTCTTTTTATAATATCTATCAGATGTGTTCAATGTCCAGCGTGGCTTTAGCCGGCGAAGTAGCTGTTTTCTGTTAGACATTCACAAAATATATAATTACATTTTCATCGTGGAGTTTTCAATGTACAGAAAAATCTTTCTATTCAATATTCAATCGAGAATGTTTTCCTTTGCAAGATAAATACTCCACAAGAGGTTATCTTGACGATGGAAGATAGTAACTGAAGTTTATCTTTCAGTCGCAGATGATTCCACATCTGATTTTATGAACATCCTGTTCATATCATCAGACAAATCATTACATAAGGCATTCGGATACTATCAGGGGTGAGTAAGCTAATTCTGTTCATATTTTCAAAGAATTGATGTAATTCTTTATTCCTTACAAATACCTCAAATACCATTTTTTATGACCCTATCTTGAAAACTAACAGAAACTTTCACCCTCCAATTCACCCCATCAGGGATTGAATATCTAAAAACACTGAAATACATATTTCTTCTATTCATAACAAAGACTTCAAATATCAATTTTTATGACCACATCTTGAAAACTAACCGAATTCTTATACAAACTTCCAATCTCAATTTAACCCCCATTTCACCCCTTTGAGGGATGAATTTCCAAAAACACCGAAACATATTTTTTATTTGTACCAATTTTCATGATTCTAACTTTAAAACTAACAATAATGATTTTCATCCCTCATTTTACCACTTTAGAGTTGAATTTTCAAGAACCTTGGAATACATTTATCTTTATTTGTGAACAAGAGCCATTGACTCTAATTTCAAACCCAACTGTTCTTCCACTTTCACCCCCTTTCTCACCCACCTTTTCACCACTTTAGAGATGGAATAAAAATATGCTCTTAGGTCCAGCGGTTTAATCTGGGCGTTGATCGTATATCAGTCAATCAGTGAGTCAGTTAGTCAGGACATGTAATTATATAAACATATTACCCCAAACACGGGGTAGCTGCTGTGAAGCTTCGAGTAGATCCCTCATCTGTCTTCCGTCTCCATCATCAGATAATTTCCGGGCCACCATTATGTTGTAGTGTCATCAGACCTACATATGTGTGCCAAGTTTCAAAAGAATCGGTTCACAGGTTCGAAATCTATAAATCATCCCCTATTTATCAACCCTTAGAGGTGTGAAAAAATTTCAAATACAAATGGGACCAACTTCCCCTTCACAATGAAAAAAGTATCATCTAAATCGGATAACCCAGAACAAAGTTATGCATGTTAGAATCGGATAAGAAGTAATAATTCAGTGGGTGCACCAACAATCATCCCCCATTTTCCTACCCGTAGGGGTGGATTAATTGGGACCAACTTCGAGGTATACCCTATGAAATATAAGAAGAAGCATCAAAATCGGACTACTCTGTGAAAAGTTATGAGAGGTCATACATGAAAAATATATACATATATATATATATATATATATATATATATATATATATATATATATATATATATATACACGTCGACTAGATAACCTCCTACTTTTTTTTCGTCGGTTGAAAAATACTTCATCCACCTTGAATTCGTTGAAATTACCAACCCTTTATTTCCTTGGTCAAGGTGAAATTATTAATGAGAACGATCAAGATAATAAGAGCGGGGACGATAATAATAACGGTAAAGACGATTATAATAGTGAGTACGATGAACAATGCAAAGTAGTTATTTTTTCAATGATATGGGAATAGTGTAGGTACTGAAGGAGTTTTTTTTTATCGGGAAAACATATAACATTGAGTTCATCCACACAGCTTGGATTATAACCTGGTCAGGTGTGTCTGAATTTTGATTTATTATACATATCTCCATTAGAAATATCTACATCAAACTACTGACACATATGTTGAACCGAATTACCATGTGATTTCCAGAAGTAGAGTAATTTCATTTCAATAACTTTTATGAATAAGGCCAGAAGCGATAGAACAATCAATATTTCGAAAAATAATACTAGGAGTCGAGATACGAAAATATTTTCGGATTCCTGATCACAATAACAAATTAACTATCTGTGGACTTGATAAAAAATAATCAGTACTGGAAAGTATACATGTGGATGGATTAATGAGGAAGTAATCAGTGCCAAAGTAAATTGAGGATGACATGTTTTGGGCCGCAAACTCATGAACCTCTAGATTTACTTATAGATTACTGAAAGAAAAATGGATTATTCCGTTTTTCAATGAATGATGTTTTCTGACAATTGTTGTTGCAAGCTCAGATACCTTTTGATCATATTTGTTTTGATGTTTAACCGACGAAATCAAAAAGTGGAGGTTCTCTAGTCGACGCGTATATTTTTTTTGTGTATGACCACGCATAACTTTTCACAAAGCAGTTCGATTCCGATGATTCTTTTTTCATTCGATAGGGTGTACTTCGAAGTTGGTCCATCCGATTTCAACAAAAAAATCGATCCCTAAGGGTAGCAAAATGGAGGATGTTGATCGTTCACCCTCTTAATTTTGGTCCATTAACCGATTCTATCAGGCATAACTTTGTAGTGGGTTTTCCGATTTGGATGATTCTTTTTCAGTTAGATAGGGTATACCTCATAGTTGATCATATTCCAATTTGGAATGAAATGATCCACCCCTATGGATAGAAAAATAGGGGATGATTTATTTTTCACTTGTGAACATTGGCACACATATGTAGTTGACATTGATAGATTCTCCTACATCCGTCACAATAATTACATTCTATGGAAAGATGGAATTATAAACAAAGTGATGAAATCAAAATATAATTTATATAACAATATAGTATATTAAAGTATAAGTGGATAAAAAGGGCATTTGAACACGCGCGAAATAGAGCAAGTGTTTTCAAGACCAGTTATCCACGAATACTTTACGCTATTTTTCTTTATTGGAACACTTTGAAATCATATATACTGGTATTATTACTACAAAAAATAAAAATAAGAACTAATAATGCAAAATGGTTGAATTCGTGATGTGACATCAGTATACCTCTCGTTGTCATGGAAATGAGAAAAACAAATATTAATTTGCAATTTGTTATCAAAGATCAATATTTGTTGTCACCAAAGCTCAAAAATGAATTATTATAATATCGAGTTTTTGAATAGTGAGGCAGAATCGCGGTTAATACCGCGAAAATCCAGTGATATATATAAAAAAGAATATGAAAAGTTCATCAAATGGATGGAGGAGCAAGAGGTATCACATATAAATGAACGAGTTGTTAGTAATATTTTATTTGACGTTACAAGGTACTCCTGTCAGATCAATAATAAAAAAATTGTCATTTAGACTTCACGTTTCTCGATTTGTTGATGTTGTCATGGTTACCTTTAAAAAACGCGCGTTTTTTAAAGTTCGATTTAAACACGCTGAGGCGTGCTTTAAATGGGTAAAAAGGGGCACCAATAAAAAAAATACTTAAAGGAGATTATCATATTATTTAACAGTTAATAGTTGAAGTAAGCTAGGTGAGTAAGTATTTTGGAAGTGATCAAAAATGAAGTCGGTAGTAATTGGTAGATTTCAGCTACAAAAAAATTAAAAATAAAAACTTTTTAACAAAAATTTAAACCGACGAAAAAATCAACTGAAGAGCAAAAAATAAAATAAACCTTAGTCTTAATGATAATTGAGCTCCTTAACTAATGTGAGTAACTAATTTTGTGTCGGCGCCAAATAAACTAGCAATTGAATTAGGTAAGTCCTAAAATGATGGCAGAGAGGTGCACAGCGGCTTTTTGATTACTTCTTCAAAGTAATATAATGATCTTCGATAATTGTTTGTTTGGCGCCGACTCAAAATAGTTACTCACATTAATTTAGGAGCTCAATTATCATTAAGACTAAGAAGATTTATTTAATTTCTTGCATTTCAGTTGATTTTTTCGGCGATATAATTTTTTGTTAAAAAGTTTTTATTTTTATTTTTTGCGGCTGAAATCTACTCATTACTATCTACTTAATTTTCGATTGTGTACCTTCAGATCAAAGGCGAAGAAAAGAGAGGGAAATTATATCCAGTGAAATGAAATGAATCATTCATTACCTCTCATGGAAGATAATGTTTCTTCACTCATAACCGATGAATCCCGGCAACCAGAAATTAATTGGTGCAATAAAGTATTTTATTATATCAACTATACCGGCGGTAAAAGCCTATAATAGAACAGCAAATCATTTTCATGAGTGGCGTTCCAGATTGCACCGACCATATTGGGCCACAACTAGTTCAATAAATTACTTTGATCCCTTGACTTCTTGGGGATTATCATCCCCAAGAAGTCAAGGGATCGCCGAAGCTAGATGATGCTTCGAGTTTCGGGTTCGTCGTCTCCACAACGATTTATTAAAATTATTTCATATCTGATTAAATTAATGATAACCTAATTGTGTATATATCGCACGGTAGGATTTTGAATTCATCATTAACTCATCTGAGATAATGATAATTCACATCTGGAATCTTATTTCCTAGTGTCTGTTTGTGTGTCGGTCTATCCATCGTCCATCCGTCCCTCTACTACCCCTATCACGAATTTCTTTGAAATTATTCTATTCCATAAAAAAACGCTTGGATGGGGATTTTTTTTTCATAAATTTATGCTTCCAAGAATGCTTGACAAGATGTATATGTCACTCGATTTTGTCGGGCAAAAATTAACCCTCCACTACCCCTATCATGAATTTCTTCGCGTGGATCGGATTTTTTTTTTCATAAATGTATGCTACTAAGGATGTTTAACAAGACGCATATATATCTTCGATTTTGTCGGGCAAAAATTAACCCTCCACTACCCCTACATACATCTTGTCAATCATTCTTGGTAGCATATATTTATGAAAAAAAATCCCCATCCACGCGTTTTTTTATGGATATAAAATAATTTAAAAAATTTTCATGGATAGGGAGGGCTAATTTTTGCCCGACCAAATCAGTGACACATACATCTTGTCAAGGATTCTTGGTTGCATATATTTATGACAAAAATCCCGATCCACGCGTTTCTTGATGGAAATAGAATATTTTCAAAGAAATTCATGATAGGGGTAGTGGAGGTTAATTTTGCCCGACAAAATGCAGTGACATAAACATCTTGTTGAGCATTCTTGGTAGAATACATTTATGAAAAAAAAAATCCCGATCCACGCGTTTTTCATGGAAATAGAATAATTTCAAAGGAATTTGTGATAGGGGTAGTGGAGGGTTAATTTTTGCCCGACAAAATCGAGTGACATATACATCTTGTTGAGCAGTCTTGGTAGCAGACATTTAAGGAAAAAAATTCCGATCCACGCGTTTTTTTATGGAAATAGAATAATTTCAAAGGAATTCGTGATAGGGGTAGTGGAGGGCTAATTTTTGCCCGACAAAATCTAGTGACATATACATTTTGTTGAGCATCCTTGGTAGCATACATTTATGAGAAAAAATCCCAATCCACGCGTTTTTTTATGGATATAGAATAATTTCAAGAAATTCGTGATAGGGGTAGTAGAGGGTTAATGTTTGCCCGAAAATATCTTGTCGAACATTCTTGGTAGCATATATTTCTGAAAAAAAATCCTCATCCACGCGTTTATTTATGGAAATAGAATAATTTAAAGAAATTCGTGATAGGGGTAGTGGAGGGTTAAGTTTTGGCCGACAAATCGAGTGTCATATACATCTTGTGAAGCATTCTTGGTATCATATTTTTATGAGAAAAAATCCCGATCCACGCTTTTTTTTTTATGGAAATAGAATTATTCCAAAAAAATTCATGATAGGGGTAGTAAAGGGTTAATTTTTGACCGACAAAATCGAGTGACATACATATTGTTGAACATCCTCAGTAGCGTACATTTATGAAAGAAAATCCCGATCCACGCGTTTTTTTATGGAAATAGAATAATTTCAAAGAAATTCATGATAGGGGTACTGGAGGGTTAATTTTTGGCCGACGAAATCGAGTGACATATACATTTCGTCGAGCATTCTTGGTTGCATATATATTTGAAAAAAAATCCCGATCCACGCGTTTTTTCATGGAAATAGAATATTTTCAATGAAATTCATGATAGGGGTAGTGGAGGGTTAACGACAAAATCCAGTGACAGATACATCTTGTCAGGCATTCTTGGTAGCATACAATTATGAAAAAAAATACCCGATCCACGCGTTTTTACAGATACAACACTTAGTATGATGTTGACTCCAGAATATTAGAAAACTCCGGTGTTGTTCATTTCGGAACGTAGAATGGAAATGTATATCCACAACTGCATGGGACTTCCGCAACGATAGCTGCACCACTTTGAATATTTCACCTTCTTATCGCACTCCATCATATTATACGGTTTCCATGCATTTCCATTGCATACACGCGAACGTCTGTTTTCCGCATACAATATGAAAGCTTACGGTAAAACATGCATTTATCAGATGTATTCGTCAGTTCACCGACACCGTGTACAACAATAATAATTGTCAGTTGTGATGCTTTATATGGAGAGAAACTCTACTGCAGGGCAGTACAGTCGTATGCTAACATCAATTACAAATTTTGAGTCCTTTTTAATTTGGAATGAGCATTGTGTCGCTTAGGTTGTAGCGGCATTGCGTGAAGGCTATGGCTACATTTCTACAACAGAATAATTACACACAGAAATGAAAATATTTTAAAGTTTTTATAAAAAGGCGGGTCAGTATACGGTTCTAGGTCGAGATTTTGATTATAATTCTACTGTACGTGTGTTGTCACTATACTCCTCCTAAACGGCTGGACCGATTTGAATGAATTTTTGTGTATGCGTTTGGGTGGCGCCCTGGATGGTTTAGATTCACAAATCATCCCCCTTAATGTTAAGGGTGGTCCACCCCTTAATTTTTTTTTATTTTTTTATGATACAGCATTCAAAAATACATACAACCCTAAATTTTCATCCTTCTACGATCAACCCCTATTTTTTTGGCAAAATTTTTATTTTTATTTTGTCATGACTTAGAATAAAAAAAATTAGATTACTCCTAATTTTCGATCAACCCTATTACGATAACTTATTTTTCAGGAAAACGGGAAAACGGGATAACGGGATAACGGGATAACGAAATAACGGGATAACGAAAAAACGGGAAAACGAGATAAGGGGGTAACGGGAATAACGGGATAACGTAAAAACGGGATAACGGGATAACGGGATAACGGGATAACGGGATGACAGGATAAGGGGATAACGGCAAAACGGGATAACGGGGTAAAGACAAAAAGGGGTAACAGGAAAATGGGATAACCGTATAACGGGAAAATTTTCGGGAAAAATATTTTAGGAAACATAGAAATTTGCACAGGACAACGTCGATCGGGACCGCTAGTATATATATATATATATATATATATGAAAGGAGGGTAGTCGCTGCAGCAATGTAAAAGAAAACTCTTTGAAGTTTTTCCAAGCTTTCGGAATCGTTTATTCCATCATCAGGGAGACTACAAATGGAAAAAATTGTGCATATAAGAACTGTAAAAAACAAATTATATGAGTACTTACATCTATCTTGAGGATGTTTACATATAAGTACATAATGGTATATAAGATATAAGATACATTATTAATAGAAAATGACTTCTAGCTTTTGGATAATTAATTTCAAATTACATTTCTGAATGAAAAGACAAATTCTTGTACATAGAAACAACATTCAGATATTCATTCTCGGAACTGACAGTTACTAATCTGACAATGACACTTCTCATCGTAGAACAATTCAAATTCAGTTTAGGTTAGAATCACCACGTTCAGAAACTCTGACTTCTTGGTGTTTTATGTCGAGTGAAAGTAAAAAAGAATAAATTTCACTCAGATGGTTTATATCTGTTTTTATTGATGGAGTCATTCTCTTGATAGATAAAAGCCATTTCTAAGAAAGACCTTTTTGAAAGATGTGATTCTCTTGCAAGAACAGTTGTTGAAAGGTAGTTCATTTGGTGGTCACAATCATTGACATGTTTAGCTAAAGCACATCTCTCAGGATGTAGTCTACTATCACTCTTATGAGAAATGATTCTATCCTTCAATAATCTTTTTGTTTGGCCAATATAATTCTTATCGCAATCATGACAAGGGATACTATAAATAACATTAGTAAGTGATAAAAGAGGAATTTTGTCTTTTACTTTTGAATATATTTGTCTTATTGTAGTGACTGTTCTATTTGCAATTTTGATGTTTTCAGAAGGTTTAAAAATTCTGGTCAGTTTAGGTGTTATTTCTTTTATATAAGGTAACGAAGCATAAAAATTGAAACTTGATTCATATCAGTACACGTTCATTATGAGAATTGTTATTTTGTCTTATGGTATTATCAACTTCTGTTAAGGATGTGCTAAATAATATTTTTTAACTAAAGATGGTGGATAAAATTTTGTAAAAAAAGTTCTTGAAGTTTGTTCAAATTTTTTTATATGGAAAGATATATCAGAAATTTTGAGTACTCTGTCTTTCATTTGTTTCAACAAATTCACTTTCATCGAAAATTTGTGATAAGAAAAGAAATTCAAATACCTTCCTGAACTGCATGGTTTCTATACCAATCAATCAATATTGTGTTATCAACCAATCGGATAAGTTTTGTATCAAGAAAAGGTACTGAGAGATCTAAGTCTTCTGTTTCGATTGTGAATTGTATGAATGGGTCGTAGCTATTAAAAGTATCCAAAATTTCTGTTATACCATTTGTTGGTAAAGCTAAAATTATATCATCCACATATTTTTGATGAAAAATAATTCAAAGAGGTACTGGAATCACTGTGTCTAGCAATTCATCCATAACATAAGCTGCAAGAATTGGTGAAATTGAAGATCCCATAGGAGTTCCAAAAGTTTGTCTGAAATATTTTTCCATTGAATGAAAATAGTTGTTTTCAAGAGGAATCTTATCAAGTTGGAAAAACAATCTTTTTCAATAGTACAGTGTCTACTGATACGAACCCAATTCTTATCTATTGCTCTAAGGCAAGTATCTAGATAAACATTACTGAAAAGAGAGACAACATCTAAACTGGTAAGAACATGGTTATCTGGTAATTTGATTCTATTAAATTTTTTCGAGAATTCAAAGGAATCTTTGATCGAATAAATATTATCTGAATCATAAGCAATAGACAAAATATTCGTTAAAAAGGAAGCAATTTGTTCTGTAGGAGAACCTATACAAGCTATAATAGGTCTCACTGATAAATTTGGTTTGTGAATTTTTGGTAAAGTAAAATTTGGAGAATACCATTACTAGTTATAATGGTATATAAATTCTCTTTACCAAAAAATTCAAAAGCAAATATCAGTGAACCTATATAAATCTCTAAACAAAATGCTTAATTTGCTCTATGATTCGAATATTTATTCGATCAAAATTCCTATCTCAAAAAAGTAGAATCAAATACCAAAAACTTTTAACTCAAGATGTTGTCTCTTAGAATGTTTATCTGAATACTTGCCTTAAACAATAGACAAGTGAGTTCATTCGAACCTGTATATTGAAAGATTGTTTCAACTAGATAAACTGCATTTCTAGTTTTGAAGCTCCTAGCTTCTTCACCATTCTAATTCGGCATATGGTAATTGTGCCATATCTACCATTTTTCATCAAAAATATTGGATGATATTTACACCACAATATAACGAAATTTGGACTGGCTACGACCATTCATACAATCGAACGAAAATTCTGAACCTGTGATACAAAACTCCATTGATTTGACAAACAATAGTTGATTTATGAAAACCATGCGATTCGAGGAATTTCTTTCTTATCAAATTTTCGATGAAATGTTGGAAACAACATAAAATTTCTGATATCTTTCCGAAAATTTGACAGGCACAAGAACTATCCAAATCTATCCTGTAAAAATGATTACATCGAAGTTGAATGATACCATGAACAAAATAACAATTCATAATGAACTTACTGATATGATCGAAGTTTCAATTTTAGACTCCGTTATATAAAATAACACTAAACTGACAACTTAAACATCAATGCAAAGCGTCAAATGAAAGTTTTCGAAAGTAAGACAATTTCAACATTATAACTGTTAATTTGATCTATCTGTGATAGATATTGGCAAAAAAAGATGATGAAGGATGAATCATTTCTCATAAGATGTGATAACATGTCAGATCGAATTGACCGAAACTACTTTCACAACTGTTTACTGAAAATAATCTTTCAAAGACATCGAAGAATGACTCCATCAATAAAACGAATATAACATCTGAGTGATTTACATTTTCCCGACATAAAGCAAGATCGACGTATTAACTAAACTGATTTGGTATTACGTGTCAATAACTGTCGTTCAATTGATATCGAGTATTTCTATGCAAATTGTCTTTTCGTCAAAGTAATTTGGTAAACTAATCATTCTATAATGTATCTTATATACCATTATGTGCTTATGTAAACATCCTCAGATAGATGAGCTCATATATGTTTTTATCTATGCAATTTTCCATTGTACTCCGATGATGGAATAAACATTCAACTAGATTATTCTTTACATTGCTGCAGACCCTACTATTAGTTTTACACTCTATATATATATATATATATATATATATATATATATATATATATATATATAACTTCTACATATACAGGGTCCTGCAACAGTGGGCGGTGGTCCATATCTCTATTTAGGAAACAGATAGAAATCTATATTTCTATAATATTACTTCATTGCTCGAGCTCGACAAAATAAAAAAATTGTCGGTCACACAGGGTGTTCAATTTTTTCTGGACGGATCCCAACTGTGTTCTTTTAAATGGCAACCTATATTTTTTAGGAAACAGATAGGAATCTATATTTCTATGATATCACCTTATTGCTCGAGCTCGACAAAATGAAAAAATTGTCAGTCACACAGGGTGTTCAATTTTTTCTGGGCGGATCCCAACTGTATTTCTTTAAATGGCAACCTATATTTTTTATCGCTATTTTGGTTTCTACATAGAGAATAGAAGATACTTCATGTATATCTTCATTTCGAAAATATTTTTCGAGATTTCTAGCATGACAGGTTTATTTTCCCAATACTCGTCACTCAGAATATTTGAAATTATAAAGTTGTGCCAAGTTCAATTGAAATTTTTTTTTGGTTAAAGATTCTACATTGGTAACTCTCTCAAACGATATATCTGAAATCGACCTGTAAAATACAGGGTATGAAAAACAGCTTGCCACATATTGTAAAAAAAATTGCAGAATCTTCCTTATTTTAAATGGAACACCCTGTATATTATCGATCCATAAGAAGCGCCAACAAAGGCTCTACGAATGTCATCAAATATTCCCTATGGTTAAGTTTACTAGTTTTTCTTAAACAGCAATTTTTTTCGAAAAATGGCAAGTATTCATATCACAATGAACGACTTTTTTCAAACTAGAATCCATTTGACGACTGATAGAATATACAAAAAATATATTGTTTCAATTATGTACATTATAAAATATGCTATTATTTTCCTTAATTTTTTTTTTTTTCGGAAAATGACAATTATTCCTATTTTATCGCCATAACATCAATGATTTTTTTACTGTGAAATCCATATTTGACGGCTGTGGTCGAAATTATGTTATGTTTGTAACACATTTATTAACTGTTGCTAGATAAACAAGATGTGAATTACACCACAAAATGTACGTTCTTGAATATTTACAATAATTTCAATATTCTCGAAATTTGTGCCATATTCTTTAGGTCTAAAACAACCTTTCAGCGAATAAAATATTAATTGGAAATCAAGTAGACAGGAATTTTTTATTGGCAAGTAGAATTTATTCTCAACGGTATCCAGATAGAAGGCATCCAGATGAAAGATCTTTGTGGAAGGTCCTGACAAGATTTGTTGAAACTGGAAGTATCAATTACTCTAAACATGAGCACATCAAGCCAGCTACTGATGAAGATAATGAATTGCAAGTTCTTCTTGCTGTTGAAGAAGATCCTTGTAGGAGTCAACGACAAATTGGTGAAAAAGTAGATATAAAAAAAAAAATTAACAAAAAATTAAACCGAGGAAAAAATCAACTGAAAAGCAAAAAATAAAATAAACCTTCTTAGTCTAAATGATAATTGAGCTCCTAAACTAATGTAAGTGACTGATTTTGAGTCGGCGCCAAACAAACAATTATCGGAGATCATTATCTATGAAAGAAGTCATCAAAACGCAGCCGTGCATCTCGCTGCCATCATTTTACGCTTCACCTAATTCAATTGCTAGTTTGTTTGGCGCCGACTCAAAATCAGTTACTCACATTAGTTTAGGAGCTCAATTATCATTTAGACTAAGAAGGTTTATTTTATTTTTTGCTTTTCAGTTGATTTTTTCGTCGGTTTAATTTTTTGTTGAAAAGTTTTTATTTTTCAATTTTTTGTTGCTGAAATCTACTAATTACTACCTACTTAATTTTTGATTACTTCCAAAATACTTACTTACCTAGCTTCATTCAACTATCAACTATTAAATAATATGATTTTCTATTTTAACTATTTATTGTTATATAATATAAATTAATTTGGAAAGTTCTGGTTAGGTGATGCCATCACTTTGTATATAATTCCATCTTTTCATAAAATGTAATCATTTTGACGGATGTAGGAGGGTCTGTCAATGTCAACTACATATGTGTGCCAAAGTTCACAAGTGGAAAATCAATCATCCCCTATTTTTCTACCCATAGGGGTGGGTCATTTCATTCCAAATTGGAATATGATCAACTATGAGGTATACACTTCCTGATAAAAAAAGAATAATCTAAATCGGAAAACCCACTACAAAGTTATGCCTGATAGAATCGGTTAGCGGACCAAAATTCAGAGGGTGAACGATCAATATCCTTCATTTTGCTACCCTTAGGGATGCATTTTGTTGTTCAAATTGGAATGGGACCAACTCCGAAGTACCCCTTATCCAATACAAAAAGAAATCATCGGAATCGAACCGCTCTATATATATATATATATATATATATATATATATATATATATATACTCTCTCGACTTCGTAAACACAACAGCGTATAGGTTAGAATACGCACGGCTTGCTAAATACCTACGCATTGATATTGTAATATTAAAATATAATTTGCTTTTAAATTTATTAAAGTTATGACGCGTACACTTGCTGAACACACAATAATGGAGAGATTATAACGCGTATGACTCGGTTAGCACAATAGTAAAGAGAGGTTATAATGCGTACTTGCTAAAAATACATAAGCATTTATTATTGTCTGTATAAAATCTCTACTTACCTAACTCCATCAGCAATATCCGGAACTTGTGCAGAAACACTGTCAGGATTCATTATTGTTATTATTTTCTATTATTTATTATGTACAAAAAACCTGTATACATTCAACAAAAATAATCGTCGCGACACTACACTGTTCAATGTGAAATAGAAAGACGAAACGAAAATAACTGGCTTGCTTTCTATGAGAGAGAGAGAGAGAGACAGACAGAGAAACACGCGCACGCCGCACGGCTCACAACCATGCCGAATGTCTCGTTACAACTTTTGGTCTTAATTTATTCCGTCTAGCCCCCGTTCGCAACGCGCGATAAGGAACTACGTTCCAATGATAAAAAATATACGCGTCGAATAGAGAACCTCCTCGTTTTTGGTTTCGTCGGTTAATGAGAGATTAGTGCAACGAATTTTGAAGAAACATCGCTTTCATCCATAACATGTTCAATTACATCAAGAACTACTGTATGCCGATTTTGAGAAAAGAATGAGATTTTGAAATTGGGCTATAGGAGAAATTCGTCGAAACGAATATTTTTTCAATAACATTTTATGAATCGACATTCCATAAAAATGGATGTGTGAATCGACATAATTACCATTATTATTCGACAGAAAATCCCCACTTATTTTTCAAAAAAATCCCAAGTATAAACTACCCTTACTACCCAGTGTTTCAATGAAATCCAAAAAAGGGCCTTGAGGTATATTGGCAAAAAAAGACCCAGAGACTCATGTAGAACGCTATTCATTGATCATACGGTTACTTCTATATACATTCTAGAATCTGTCACCCTTATACATAAAAATAAAAATCTCCTTGTAACAAATTATAATTCATATAACACTCGCCAGAACAATAATATCAGACTACCCAAACCATCTAATAATATGGTTAGAGATTCTATAATATACAATGGCATCAAAATGTATAATCATCTCCCCATAACCACTAGAGAGACTACATGTCTCAGGCGATTCAGAAGAGAGGTAAAAAAAATATTGATACAACAATCACTCTACGAGCTAGATGAATACTTTAACTTAAACCTTTAGCTAGTCGCAGTTCCACATACTTGGGAGCTCACTCATAACCCTTGACGAAATTTTCTCAATAGCTCCATGATATGTAACATTGTCTTCATTTATTTACTTATTTTAACACATACTGAATTCTGTCCTTTATTTATTGCCTATTTACCACACTTTGTATCTTTTGGTCTGCACGTCTTAAATGTATATGTATATGGGGTATCTTGGACAATATCTATCTATTTTTATTTTTATATATATTTTTATATTGTTACCCACTCATTTAGTTATAACCTAACTGTATGTGCATAATCTCAGATTATTTTTATAATTTTATAATTTTTACAAACCTATTACTAATATGTTCAACTCTGTACCCAAGCTTTGTCTTTAAGAATTTCATTCTTTGACAATGAAGCATATCTTGATTGATTGATAGCCTTTGGCCGGCCAGTTTTTAAAAAACACGTAATAACTCCCTTATGAGAGGGCTCATATGAAATTTTTCTATGGTGACACAGAGATAATATTTTTTTTCAATCATATTCCAGCGTTCCAATGGAAGATTTTCATAGGATACTCCCGGTCAGTAAAGTTTCTCGAAAAATCACACATATAAACTACCCTTATGAGGATGCTGATATGAAATTTTTCGATGGTGGCACAAAGAGTATGTTTTTCAATCATATTCCAGTTTTTGAATGAAATATCTTTATGGAATACCCCGGGTCAGCAAAGTTTTTCGGAAAATCACAAGTATCTACATTTATAGTTGTCTACTCTATGTGAAAAAAAATGAATATAGGTTAGAAAAAAATTCCAAGTGTCACATATACCCAACTAGAACCGGAAACCTACTAAAATTACAACAACATCGTACTTCTTTGTTTCGAAAATCACCTTCTGCAGCAGGCATAAGGCTCTTCAATTGTTAACCACCAGCCATAAAAATCATTTCAGAATTACCTTTGTTCAAACTGAGAATAAAAAAAATATTTGTTGGAGGGAAGTTTCTATTCTATAAACGAGTATCTAGTGGAAAACAGTAATGACAAAGCTTTATATGTTTATTTTAATATTTCACACTGACGATTCCTGTATATTTATTTATTTATTTATATAATGTCTTAAACTGACTATGTCCCATTGATTATTTGATGTATTCGAGGAATAATTCTAGTACTATTATATCACATCTTCAAGACCTCTTAACGGTCCTTTGTATTGTGTATGAGCTTATTTAAATGTGTTTATATGTTTGCTTGTATATGTGTGTGTTTATACAATTTATATTATCCTTCTTCTTTTTTTGACATGTTCAATACCATGTAATATGGTCTTACTGGAATAAAGTATATTTGTATTTGTATTGTATTGTATTTGTATAAAATGCCCTTATGAGGGGGCTGATATGAATTATTTCTATGGTGGCACAAATGGTATGTTTTTTTCAATCATATTCCAGCGTTTCAATTAAATATATTCATCTGCAAAGTTTTTCGAAAAATCACAACTATAAACCACCCCTAAATGAGAGTTGCTTTTTATTTTTTTCAACTGTGGCACGAACACCTCATCGTGCATTACTCAGCTTTATAGTTTAGCGTGTTTAAATATATCTCAAGGTTCTGGTCGGTAGGTTTATTTTTTGGTCAGCAAATTATCCACACTCTCTGATGAACTATGCAATGCCCCAAGAAATTAGGGTAGGTATATCTGAAGAATTACAAAGAAACATTTCTCCACATAATCCTTACGTTCCTTTATTCTTTAATTTCAACCCCGGAATGAAACAAGCAGTCATTCCACCTACTCAACGAATTTTCCGGATTCACTTTGATTCGCATGCTTTTCTCTCAATCAGGAACAAAGAGGTATCAATCAAGCAAGTTCATTGTCTGGGAGTCCTTCAGTTTTTGGCGAGAGGGAAGATATTACGCGTTTTAGTTTTCAACAGGAGGGTGCCGAACAGAAGACGTCACGGCTGTGTTCAAATAAGGAATAGCCGAGTTTTACATCTGGGAGCATAGGCGTACATTATACAGTTTTCAAAACGTTCAGTCATTTTATACATTATTGCCGGGAAATGAAATCATACTGTACTACTATCATTGATATTCATACTAAGATAAAATATTGACAGCAAAATGTATGTCACTTTCAATATCTATATCCCTCTTCACTTTTGAACCAATCAAATATCACTGAGACAACTAATAAAATCAAATCTGGTTTATTCTGATTGAAACAGAGCAGCTCCTGTGAAAAATATCAAGAGTGAGATGATGGAATCCAACTATCTGATTTTTGTTGATCAAACAATGAGTCTCATAATTTTTTCACAGTCTTAAGAATATAACTTATTGAACATATCCGTTGAACACTCGATTATGGAAATATTCCGCTTTTCAATAATCAACATTTCAAATAATCAGCAAACTATCAGTTGGCATATCAGAACTGACAAAAAAAATTGTTAAAGAAATTTTGTGTTCATCCCATTTTATTTCAAATGTCTAAGTAATGGTCTAACTTGTTATTGATAACACTGGCCTGCACACATTTTGGGGCCTGGGATTTTAGATCTGATTTTAAATGTCTGAAGGTGATGTCAAAAATGTTACTGTTTTTTTTTGTATCAGGTCTTAGTTTATGAGAGTTTTTTTTTTACAAAAGTATGGGTTTATTTTGACAGTACACATCAAGAAATTGTCTTTTAAGTGATTTTCTAGAGTGAAATGGGGCAATGGCGCATAATGCCCCAGAAATAGTCTGCAATCATAGGGACGTCCCAGCTGCCTTGAAACCTGTTCTCCATTGTTTTTATATCATTGTGAAAGCGTTCTCCTTGTTTTTCGCTGAGATCTCCTAGGTTATATTGAAAGTGATCTATATGACTATTGTGGTAGTGTACTTTTATGCTCATATTACAGCGTGAATTTCAAAAGTTGGGAAGCATTTCTCTACTAACTCTATAGTTTTCAGCCTTGTAATTTCCTAGGAAATTTTGTGCAAACGCTACAAAAGCTTTGCACGCAAAGTCGTTCTACTTCAGTCATAAATACCTCACAATTAGAGGAGTCTTCAATAAATTCACTTAAACCAGTAAATTTCTGAGAAAATGAACGAAAATATTGACAATTTTTTATCAGAGCTTTAACAAACTGCTTTATTAGCCCCAATTTTATGTGCAAGGGTGGTGAAATAGTTTTTTCTTGGGGAACCAAAGGCTCATTCAGCACATTCATTTCACCAACGACCAAAGCATCTCTGACATGCTAATTTATTCTGTATGTAGTTTCTTGATTTGGCTCGACATTACCAAAGATAAATAAAATATGGGTATTCAGTGTAACATCGTTGTTGGCCTAACAAAATCATTTATACTCAAAAGTTACACAGTACGTAGCAATAAACAATCATTTCTCACAGAAAACTGAAACAGATATTGGTGTCCCTCAGGGGTCCATATTGGGACCAATTCTGTTCCTGTTCTATATTAATGACTTGGATAAACTTCCTGTGCCTGCATCCTTCACAATGTACGCTGATGATACGTCGTTAATCATATCGGAAAAAATGGACTCTTCCTTGCGTGATAAATGCGAAGAGGTGTTGATTTCATTGAATGAATGGTTTTCAGCAAATTATTTGTTTCTAAACGCTAGCACTGAGGTTTCGCCATATCCAAAAGGAATGTAACGAGTTGTCATTCCAGTCAGACGAATCGAGTCCATTGATTTCAACTAGTTCGGATCAAACCATTTTTCTAGGATTACGGATAAATAAAAATCTTAATTGGAAGGCTCACTCTCATTACCTAATCTCAAAGTTAAATTCGATTGCTCTTCAATTCAGAAATTTGCGGCATGTACTCAATATAGATCAATTGACACAACTCTACTATGCACAAGTTGAGAGTAGGCTACGATACGGTGTAATATTTTGGAGATTATCTACCCTAGCAAAATATATCTTCGTTGCACAAAAACGAATTTTACGAGCAATGATGGGGCTTTCACAGACTGATTCATGCAGAGATATATTTGAAAAACTGAAAATATTAACGTTGCCATGTCTAGTCATATCAGAGATGAGTATTTGACAATAATGATGAAATATATGTGAGGAACAAACAAAATCATAATTGCAACACGAGACAACAGAATGATTTTTCAATTCCATTTGGAAAATTCAAAATAACTCACCAATCTCCCAGTCATATGGCTCCTAGAATATACAATGCTCTTCCTTCAAATGTGAAAAAATGCTTCACAAAACAATCATTCAAACATAAGTTGAAATCCTTTTTGACAGAACAGTGTTTTTATAGACTGGATGAATATTTGTCGTAGCAGTCTGCTGTGAAATCAATTTTATCTTTTTAGTATTATTATTTTATTCAAAATTTACGTGTGTATATAAACATTTTGAATGTAAGCAACTGACTTTTTCCATATGGTTTGTAACTGTCTTAAGGAAATAAAAAATTATTATTATTATTATTATTAACAAAAAATTAACAATTTTCAAGTCGTCAGTAAGCCGCTCACATCAGTACAATATACAAAGTTTTCATAGGAAGAAAAGAAATGCAATACGTTTCGTTACCTCGTGCGATATGAAGTGATTCGTATATTAGAGGATAGATAGAGAGAGATAGATACACATCAATGACCTCTTGAGGATCACTACCAACTCCATTTACAGCTTCGCAAACGATAGCACACTTATTTCAACATTTACATCCTATTGACCTATAGCACACTATAGCTGCTGTGTTTTGATTGACTTTACTGAATAACTGACGCATATGTCGGTTGGCCCAATGTGATTCCGATTTTTGAAGAATACTAGCGAATCACCGAATACTCCCTACAATAGATGGTATCGACATAGCATCGGAACTTACTAGGAATTCCTCGATTACTCATAACTAATCTCGAAAATGTGGGTGAATGGTCGGTCGTTATCTCAGCGTCTATCCCGAAGACATGTTTAATAACATATATGATCACATACCTTGCTCAATCCTCTCCAAAGTGGGGACCAGGTCGTTCCTCTCTGCGTCTGGAATGTTGGGAACCTTAGGTTTCTCCTTCCCCCGGCGTGTTTTGGCGCTCACCCAAAAGTCGCCCGTAACTTGGGTTGAGACTTCTCCAATTCCCCAGTATTTCCCAAGAAAACGAACTGATTCTAATCATGGCTTTTATTGAGGAGATTAATTATGTGGATGAAATGAATACTTGAAGAAAATAAATGGAATGAACTTGGTGAATCAAGACTAGATAAAATAATTAACACAAGAAAATCAATTGAGTGAACTTTGTGAACAAAACTAAGTTAATTGAATAACACTATGTAACCAATAATTTATGAAATTAAACCACACGAAACTCAGTTACTTCAACAGTTGGAAAATTCTACTTAGAACAAAGAGTTCCACGGTTTCTGGTGAACAAAATCATCTGAATGGACTCCCCGCGAAACCGACTAGTTAAGCCCTAACTCGGACGTGAGCACTTATCTCGATACGGAATTGAATGAACTTTTCTCTAGCCCAACCGAAAAGAAAAGTAACTACTGACTTGAAAAAAATTCCTGGTAAGTTAGTTCAACCCGAGCCACGATGAGATATCAACTGACTATTTTTCTGCAAGAATTTACTACGTCAAATTCCTCCGACTAAGTCCTTCGAGAACCTCTACTTAAGTCAAATTTCGACCGGTTTCAATAATTTCATCCCTTATTTTATAACATATCTGTACTTGAGTAATTACCCAACCAAAGGGGTGGGATTTTTGCAAAACTGTAAACAAATTCATAATGACCTCGTCGACCAATGCCGAGTCTGGTCGGGGATGGAGCTACTGCTTTATCTTCGTCATCCGAGAGGTGGCGCCCCTCCGTTATTTGAGCGCTACTACTTTGAACTATGGAATTCTCTGTTCTAATTTTAGTGGGTTTTAACAATTATCTCTCTGCGTTAGACTGCTAAAAGTGATCATCCTGTACAGCTAGAGTTTCGGGGTTTTCATTTGGAGGAAAATGATCACAAACCTCTTGCCCTAGACTCATCGCAGCCTAATAGGCCGTTGTTCTAAATACAAATAATTTTCCATAGGATGCCAATTCATTTCGCCAACGAAAACAAACAATTGCATAAAAATTTGTTACAATTTCCCGCTTTCTGCTAGTGAACCTATATTTCTTAGCAAAACTCCCATATTTCGAAGGTTCTTTTCCGTGCGTGACGAAAATAATATGAATTATTTTACAATGGGTGTTTCTCTCTGCAGATGTGTTCCCTGCCGGGCCAATTTGGCCCGCCTGTAATTTTTATTTATCCTTCAAGATTTTTTTCAAACAACCGGCTAGCAGATGTCAACAATTCTACGAAAATGATAATTTTTGTTTTCGACTTTTTGCACAGCAAACCTGCGTTCCAGATGACAAGGTTTCTGAAAACTGTGATTGGTTAACTCCCTTAAACCCAACTGTTTATGACCCCTAAGAAGCTAGCTTTTAGGACACGACTATGAAAATCTGCTATTGAACTCGGCGATAGATTTTTACAGGGTGATCCTCTGATTTTGTTACAGACCACTTTCGGTGAACGACACAAGTAGATTCAGGCAGGAACGGGTTGACTCCATCAATAGAGATATTTAAGCCATCGTCGAATGGGAAACAAACAATCTTGTTTAGTTCAACGCCCACAACACACATTACACCACGTTTGCCAAGAAAATCAACTCCTCAAATCATTCCATCACAATGTTCGGAAACACCCTAGAATCAAGCCCCTTCATCTCGATTTTGAGAGTCACGGTGTCCAATAACATGTCTTGGCCCGACCATGTTGCTAACATCGCTGAATTAGTAAGCCAGAGGCTGGGTTTTCTATGGAGAGCTAGAAAGAGCTTCTTCACTCCTGAGTACGAAGCGAAAATCCGACCTCTGCTGGAAGTATTGCTCGGCACCAAAGCATTCTAGATTCCACAGTTCTCTTCGACCCACTGAAACATAGAATAAGAGTTGCAGACCTGACATCATTCTACAAATATGTTCACGACAGATGCTCAAGAAAAATTAAATATCTTATATCACCACTGGCCACATTCGACCGAAGAACTCGGCACGCCGATCAGTCTCGCCCCTTCACTGTTTGACACGGCAAAGACCACTCTCCATCAAGAATCATTCTTTTACAGGGCTACTACGGATTGAAACAAGCTCCCGAAACCAATTTTTCCAGATAACTATAACCTACAGTTCTTCAAAAAGAGGGTCCACAATCATCTCCTTTCTTTATGCACTCCTCCTTCCAATGGTCGCAGTGCGGGCCGCTCGCTGCCCACACCATGGGTCTACCCTTTTGCGTCCATTTCCAGTAAAAAAAATAGGCAATTTTTTTCTTTTAATCTTGATTCTAGCAACTATGTACGCCATTTTGGAAGATCTTAGTCTTCGATGTTCTCAAAACCAACATTCTCTCACATTGTTATGTTGTATATGATTGTTGGTAAGTTTTATTTTTATTTTCATTTAAATAAATTTTTGTGACATATACTAATCAAAACAAAGGAAAACTCCGGCTATGATGCCTGTTACCCTTTTTTCCTGTACACTTTACCTCTCCTTTTTTTCACAGCTCAGTCGGTACGCCTATGTTGAGATGATTCTCCCAATCTCGGGAGGATTGCAGCAGCGCCATCTATCTGTTTTCTTGATATCAATATACTGTTTATGTTAGAAAGATTGATTGTAAAATGATCAAATAATAAATGATCAGTTAAAAATAGTAAGATAGTTGTTTTTATCGAAATATTACTTAAAACAAACTAGGCCTGCGATATCTATCTTATTCTGATAATACTTTTCAACCAATCAAAATTGAAAACTTTAAATTAGCTTGCTCATGCGCAATAATAGAAATATTCCAAAATAAATAAGTCTAGGTTATTTTCAGACTTATTAAAATACAAGAAGAATAATTTCACTCAAAATAAAATGTTTTTTGTAATCAAACCGAGAATGTGATAGTTCGATGAATATTCCTACTTGATTGAGTTTATGAAGATAAAATACCTGGATTCTTGCATTCACACGAATCCAGGAATGTTCTGTGGTTAGTTTGAAGTGGATGTCTTGCAAAATTCGGCCTCCTTACTGCTAGTGAAATGAAAAGTTGGGACTCTAACCTCCAATTCTTGGTAAGTGGTTTCGTAGTAGATTTTGCTCCTGATTTGTTACAAAGTTGATTGCATGCATGAGTGTCTCTCAAATGTCTCAGTTATAAGCATTTTCCTTCAAAATTAATCATAGAAATTTCATTTTTCATTTTTATTTTTCCATTCCATATTTTTTTTTTCCCTTGGTAACCATCACTTTTTGTTATCTTTTATCAATTTTCACTATTAGCACCTTTTTAACACATTTTTCAACTTCTTACCTATTATACTTATGTTATTTACAAATATTTCTTCAAAATTGACATTCTCCATTTTTCTATGCTCAAATTTTATTAATTTGATCATTTAGAAAAGAAATTATATGGCATTTGCCTGTCATGTACCCTTTTATAATGTTTAGTTGAATTCTGAATATTGATTTCTAAATTTGAATTTGTATATTTTTATAGGTTGTTCCAATTGAATGAACTGATCAAACTAATCATAATAATAGAAAAACTCTACTGCCACCCTCTTGAATTATCTGCGTCTACTAGAATATGGCCAAAGGTTTTCAAGATGGAAACCGTACAGAAAAAAATTATAAAAACAATCATAGCAGGTATTTATGCAGTTTCTAAATATCATTGTGCCTTTTTTTTTATTTAACATATATACCATATCATAACAATAAATATTTTGCTGACACAGGTATGTACTTTCATTATGTGTCCCATATTTTTTTTTGTAATGTTGATTATGATACATTTTCTCCAGTTTTTTTGGTTTGGTAGGTAATAATAATAATAATAATAATACATTATTGGTTCTTAAGATTATGTCTAGCGTAATATAGAACAAGTCAGTATAGAACATTATCAGTAGTAATACCACTAGTTACTGAATTTTCGCGATAAGTCTGTCGATTTATTTCTAAACGAAACTGAGTTGCTTGAAAACACCACGAGTCCGCAGGACGAGTGGTGTTTTCTTCAAGCAACTCAGTTGAGTATAGAAATAAAAGACAGACTTATAAGATAAATTCAATCACGAGTGGTATTTTATTAGACTATTTCACGAACAAAATGAAAGGTCAAAAAATTTAAATTCGGCAGAATGAGTGGAAGAAATTTAATAATAATAAATAATTCAAATTAAATTATAAGCATGAAATATTTATTTAAACTATAAACGATTTGTTTCAATTATAATTTGTTACCTATAACAATAAATAATTTTTTATGAACACGAACATAATATATTATTCTCGACTATAATTATTATAAATGGTGCAATTGAAAAAAATTGAATAGTATGACCGTTATTAGGTGGCTACAATGTATTGTTGGTATTATTACTTGATGTACTTGAAGTACTCCTAAAAGTATTCACTATATTCTGATGATTTTCAGCACTAAGATGTAAATACGGTTTCATCGAGTTCGAACTTCCATGTCCAGTAATTTCCATAGCTTGTTGTTCACTAACGCCGGATTGTAGTAACTGACTAACTGCAGTGGCACGATTAGAGTGATTTGTTATTTTTAGTTTTCTAATATCTAATTCTATCTTTTCTGCAGATAGTTTTGATATTGTATTAATACCAATAGGGCAATTCTTGTACCAATTATTATTATTATATTTATTCCACTTGCCATTCACTGTCAGAAAAAGTCTGTCATTGGTAATAATTCCCCTTTTCGATATAAGTTTCCGGTATAATCTCACAGGACACATTTCAGGATTTTTCAAATTTTGAGTAAGCCATTTAGTATCTGCACAGTTTTTATCACCACCGTGGCGGGTTTTGGAGAATATCGGGTTATATGCAATTCTGTTTGTTAAACAGCCTTTGTTGTCAGTTTCTACCTTAAAAAAATGCAACATGAAAAAAGTTGCTTCGTTACCTCTCCAAGCTAGTTCTACTGCAGCTATGTGAAAAAACTTCTTTGGAGTCCCTCTGGCGTGTCTTCGTCCCATTGTGAGCACATATTTCTATATTCGTCTGAAGTCATAGCGACAGAACACATTTTCTTTTTTTCGGGTACAGCTTGCAACAAGTTTCTCTTACTATCTCGAGCCGCCCTCGCCTCCTTGAACATCATATCTTTGAAGGGATCAATATGTCTCTGATACTCACAACAATATTTTTCTTGTACTAATTTTTCAGTAGTGTTCCATACGGTTTTAATAACACTCTCCTTGTGATCACTACCATCAATTTTCCGCAAATTGAATGCACAGTCTTTTAGAATGAATGCTAATCTTTCATTGCTATTTTCTGCATCTAATTTGTAGATTTTGATTTTTTTGTGTTACTGGGTATATTTTCTTCAATATTTTGGTTTATTACTTCGTTTGGAGTAGAACCAAAGCGACTGATTTTGACGTTTGCAGCTACAATTATTTTTGGTCAAACTGTCAAACATTGCATTGCGATCCGTATCCATGGTTACGTCGTTGAAAACACGATGCTGATAGACCAATCAGAATTGAAAGACAGCTGGTGTTTTCGCGATAATATAAGCTGTCTTTGGTTATTGATTGGTCAGATTTTGTGAAAATTCCAAGGTGCGTGGAATAGTCAGTTATAGAATTTTACATAAGATAAATTAATATTTAAAACATTTTTCACAAATTGTGGTCAATATAATTAATATACTTAATGATTTAATAAGTGCATGAAAGCATGCAAAAAAGGATTAAATATAATAATAATGATTCATTTTAAATTTTTGGTTCTATGACTATTACTTGCATAATACAGAACAAGTCAGGTGTCGAAACAGTTTTTCCAAGCGAATTTTCGACAATACAAATAAGAGACTTATATTACAAACAGATTACAGATTACAAATTATACATAAGAATATATAAAAGCAAGAAAATCGAGTAGTTTAATAAAAGATAAAATATGAGAATATACGTACATACATAAATTTAATATACAATCAGTTAAAATCTGTGTCTCCCAAATACCCACTTATTGAGTAGTACGCTTTTTTTAGTAAGATATTTTTGACTACTATTTTGAATTTATTCGAAGGAAGATCTTTGTAGCAGTTTGGTGGATGATTAAACAGGGTGATTGCCATGTATTTTGGACAACGTTCTGTTTTTTGGAGACGGTGACTCATAACTTCCAGTATTGCAGAATTTATTGTGTGATATCTACTGATTCCCAGCGCTACTGATTCCCAGCGCTCTGAATGAGGCCAGCTCTGTTTTGGCCTATATCAGGATATGCATGACATACAATGAATGGAAAGTCAGTATTTTTAGCTGTACAAATATATTCTTACAACTCACTCTCCTGGCAACTCCAGCGATATTTCTAACGGCTCTTTTCTGGAGTTTGAGAACCCTATCGGCCTCATGGGATACTCCCCATACTATGATCCCATATGCCATGACTGACTGAAAGTGTGCAAAATATATTATCATCAATACAGATTTTTCGACGGTCTTCCTGAGTTGCTACAGGAGATAACACTTTGGAGCTAGTGTTTTGCACACTTCATTTATATGGGTAGACCAAGTACAGAGTTCATTCACATGGAGCCCAAGGAACTTGATAGAAGGTGCTTGAGTGATAGATCTGCCATTAGATCTTAGCAACAAGCTGTGAACGAATTTATTATTTGACTGACTAAATCTTATTAACTTTGTCTTCCCCATGTTCAAAACTAATTTATTTGAAGAGAACCATCCTTCAGATATTTTGATTTCTTCATTGGCCTTCAAGACTGTTTGCTCTACATTGCTCCCTGTAGTAATGAGGTGTCATCTGCATACATTATACAACTCTCATTAGAAATGTCATTTACGTATATCAGATATAATAGAGGACCTAAAACAGAGCCCTGGGGAACCCCTATATCATTTATTGTTCTCAACGAAGTGTGATTTTTTGCTTGAACATATTGCATCCTGTTTGTGAGATAATTTTTCAGCCAATCATGTACTACTCCTCTGAAACCGTACAGTTTTAGTTTTGTTAAAAGAATTTCATGGTTGACAAGATCGAATGCCTTGCTCAGATCCGAAAAGGTACAAACCACTTTGTTACCTTTGTCTAACTCCTCCGAAAGTCTATTCACAAGCGTCACCATTGCATTCGAGGTTGATTTGCCTTTTTGGAACCCATATTGATTCGAGTTCGTTGAATCAAACCTATCCACAAATTCTGTTATTGCATTTGCAACATATTTTTCAAAAACCTCAGCAAAGAGACTCAATAGCGCAATTGGTGTGAAATTTTGAATATCTGAGACTTCTCCCGATTTGTGAATCGGAATAATTTTTGCCATTTTGAAGCATGATGGAAAAGTACCTTCTTCAAGAGAACAATTTAATAGATACGTTAATGGTTGCGTCAACAGATTGGCACACTTTTTTATTAGATTTGTTGTTATATGATCATCTCCCTGTTGTTATATGATCATCTCCCTGAGTGGGAGCTCTTTAAATTCGGGATGATGTTTAAGATTTCTGATTCAGTTGCTGGATTCATAAAGAATGTATTTGGATATCTATTTTCCAGAGTTTCTTGAATGGGTTTATTTGTTTGGTTGATTAGAAGGCGTGGAATATTTGTGAAATAGTTATTCGATTGAGAGAAACTATTTTAGGGTCATTGGGTCAGATCATAATTTATTTCAAGTTTTTTATTCGATGTTGAAGTGGGTTTAATTATTTTCCAAGCTGCTTTTGGTAGGAGGTAGGACAACCATTCCATTATGATTTTTGGATTTCAAACTTTTTTTTGTTTGAACGACCATAACTGATTCAGAGGTTTTTCAAGAGGTTTATACGTTTTTGAAGTAACGCCACTGTTACCTGACGAGTGCTGAGGGTGGCGCGAAAACAAAAGACAATAGCTCCAATGTGCTTACGCAGGAAAGCATGCTATAAATCTGTCGCCAGTTACGATGAAGTGGTTGTTAGAAAAGGGGGGCTCCCAGGGGGTAATTGTCATGTTTATCCACCCTGGGTGGCATTTCTTTCAGCTCTTATTGTCTTTGATATGACGGAAGCATTTCATCTCCGTGGGATATATAATTTTCCAAATAGGAATGAACTTCCATTAGAAGAGAGCTTCAGTTCCCTCTTTACCGGAAAAATCATGTTGCGGAAACAGGATTCTGAAGATACCGAGACTGTAAAAGACTCGGGAATTTGTTCTCCGAAGACTCGGGTATAGGCAACCTCAAGTATGAACTTTATCAACTTATTTTTTTTTTAAATATTAGTGTCCAGAATATGTATACCAATCTATACTAATATTATAGAGAGGTGAAATGTGTTTCTTTGTTCATTTGTTTGTTTGTTTGTGTGTTGGAGACCTAAACATCATAACAGATCTATTTGGCAACTACTTATCCACCGTTATCTAAAATAAAATATCTGCACATTTCGGAAATAATATATCCAAGTCGTGCACAATCTCCAGTGATTATCTTGTATTCATACCGTCCACTGAAGAGGAAGTTGAGGAAATTATTGCTAACTTACCCAATAAAAAATCCACTGGATTAGATGAAATCCCGATTGATATAATAAAAAAGTGTGCTTGTATTATATCTCAATACCTTGCCGACATTATAAATTTATCAGTGACTTCAGGCACTTTTTCTAGTGTTCTGACATCTGCTGCAATCATTCCTATATTCAAAAAAGGTGATACGAGCAACATAGAGAACTACCGCCCAATTGCCCACCTGAGCCTTTTTTCCAAAATATTTGAGAAAATCATTTGCAAGAGAATTACACATTTCTTCACAAAGCATAAAATACTTACTGATCGCCAACATGGTTTCCGCTCTGATCTATCTACCGAAACAGCCATTGCAGAACTTATTCAACACATTAACGACTTGATGGACAATTAAGTAGGTAGTAATTAGTAGATTTCCGCAACAAAAAATTGAAAAATAAAAACTTTTTAACAAAAAATTAAACCGACGAAAAAATCAAATGAAAAGCAAACAATAAAATAAACCTTCTTAGTCTAAATGATAATTGAGCTCCTAAACTGATGTAAGTAACTGATTTTGAGTCGGCGCCAAACAAATCATTATATTACTTTGAAAGAAGTAATCAAAACGCAGCCGTGCATCTCGCTGCCATCATTCTACGCTTTACCTAATTCAATTGCTAGTTTGTTTGGCGCCGACTCAAAATCAGTTACTCACATTAGTTTAGGAGCTCAATTATCATTTAGACTAAGAAGGTTTATTTTATTTTTTGCTTTTCATTTGATTTTTTCGTCGGTTTAATTTTTTGTTGAAAAGTATTTATTTTTCAATTTTTTTTTGCTGAAATCTACTAATTACTACCTACTTAATTTTCGATTACTTCCAAAATACTTACTTACCTAGCTTACTTCAACTATTAACTATTAGATAATATGATTTTCTATTTTAACTATTTATTGTTATATAATATAAATTGATTTTGAAAGTTCTGGTAGTTGATTTCATCACTTTATATATAATTACATCCTTTCATAGAATGTTAGCATTTTGACGGATGTAGGAGGGTCTGTCAATGTCAACTACATATGTGTGCCAAAGTTCACAAGTGAAAAATCAATCATCCCCTATCTTTCTACCTATAGGGGTGAATCATTTCATCCCAAATTGGAATATCATCAACCATGAGGTATACCCTTTCTAATAAAAAAAGAATCGGAAAACCCACTACAAAGTTATACCTGATAGAATCGGTTAACGGACCAAAATTCAGAGGGTGAACGATCAATATCCTTCATTTTGCTACCCTTAGGGAAGAATGTTGTTGTTCAAATTGAAATGAGACCAATTTAGAAGTACACCCTATCCAAAGAAAGAAGAATCATCGGAATCGAACCGCTCTGTGAAAAGTAATGCGTGATCATACATAAAAAAAATATACGCGTCGAATAGAGAACCTCCTCCTTTTTGGTTTCGTCGGTTAATAAAAACTTTTCAACAAAAAATTAAACCGACGAAAAAATCAACTGAAAAACAAAAAATAAAATAAACCTTCTTAGTCTAAATGTTAATTGAGCTCCTAAACTAATGTAAGTAACTGATTTTGAGTCAGCGCCAAACAAACAATTATCGAAGATCATTATCTATGAAAGAAGTCATCAAAACGCAGCCGTGCATCTCGCTGCCATCATTTCACGCTTCACCTAATTCAATTGCTAGTTTGTTTGGCGCCGACTCAAAATCAGTTATTTACATTAGTTTAGGAGCTCAATTATCATTAAGACTAGGAAGGTTTATTTTATTTTTTTACTATTCAGTTCCGTATTTCGTCGGTTTAATTTTTTGTTAAAAAGTTTTTATTTTTCAATTTTTTGTGGCTAAAATCTACCAATTACTGCCCACTTGTTTTTTGATTACTTTCAAAATACTTACTTACCCACCTTACCTCAACTATTACCAGTTAAATAATATGATTAACTACTTTTACTATTTGTTGTAATATAAATTATTTTCGTTGTTCTGGTTAGTTTATTCCATTACTTCGTATATCATTCCATCCTCTCATGAAATATACTGATTTTGACGGAACAAGAATAATGTCAGTAGCGATCTGTCATTGTCAACTACGTATGTGTGTGCTAATGTTCACTAGTGAAAAATCAATTATTCCCTATTTTCCTACCCGTAAGGGTGGCTAATTCCTCTCGAAATCCAAATATAAGGTATACCCTCTCTATTAAAAAAAGAATCATCCAAATCGAAGAACCCAGTACAAAGTTATGCCTGATAGAATCGGTTAACGGACCAGAATTCAGAGGGTGAGTGATCAATATCCTTCATTTCGCTACCCTTAGGGGTGGATTGCATCTTTTAAATTATCGGAATCGGACGCCTCAGTAAAAAGTTATGTGTGATCATACATAAAAAAATATGATGGAAAAACATAAAATATACGGGTCGAATAGAGAACCTCCTCCTTTTTGGTTTCGACGGTTAAAAATGAGTATGTGAGTGTTATATCGTTTGACCTAACGCGAGCATTCGACACGGTAAATCGTAATTTCGTATCGGAAAAAATTAACAACCTAGGTCTACGTGGCCCAATGAATGATTGGATAACGTCCTTTCTTGAAGATAGGAAAATTATCGTGATAATCGGTAAAACCAAATCGAAGGAATACGATTCAGATCTAGGAACACCACAAGGGAGTGTCCTAGGTCCCTTGATTTTCCTAACCAATGTCAATGATTTGCCTCATAACATAAAAAATTGTAGAGTCTCCATGTATGCTGATGACACCTCCATTGTGGTATCGGATCCTGATCGCCAAAGACTACAGCAAAAAACAGACTCAGCTCTGAAAGATTTTGCGGATTAGTGCATGCGAAATACACTTATAATGAATTATAGTAAAATAGTAATAATCGAGTTTCACACAAAACATAGAACACCGTCTAATTTCACTTTCGAAATCAATAATCATATCGTTGAAACCTCCACTGCCTCTAAATTCTTGGGAACGCTAATAGATCGTGACCTAACATGGGAGGAACAAATACAAATTTTGTAAAAAAATCAACAAAAGTTTTTACATTTTGGCAACACTAAGAAATATTTTAAAGAGATTCATTATCGCAGGTTTACTATGCATTTGTATATTCCACAATTTCATATAACATTATAGTATGGGGTCAGGCATCAGATATTACAAGAATGTTTGTTGCTCAAAAACGAATCATAAGGCTTATTTTAAAAAAAAGTAGTCTGCAGACAGTTCTTCAAATCAAAACGGATCCTCACGGTAACATCAATTCATTTGATGAAACTTCTAACATACATTTTCTATAACAAACATTAATTTCCCATTAATAGTTATTCACATTCTTACAACACCAGAAATAAAAATAATATCAAACTGAACAAGCCCAAGCACTCCTATTACAAAAAATCCCCCATCAATGCAGGCTGCCGTTTTTCCAACTGTCTGCCGAATGAGATAAAAAACGCGGTATCCCCGGAACTTCTTGTCAGAGAATGCTTTTATACTGTTGAGGAATTCGAATCCTACTTTCTAGTCTTGAAATGATATAGAAGTATTTCACAGTTTATGTTAGTCATCATTATAATTGTTTCGTCTTGTTTTTATTATTCCTTTTCGTTTTTGTTTGTCAGCTAAACCTTAATAATACTGTCTTTGTTCTTTTATGACATTTACAATTCTAACATTGACTTCCTTCCTATCTATTGTTATTGATAGTTGAAAGGATTAATAAATATTTTATTTTTATTTCATTTTAATATTTAAAACTACTGAACATAAAAAAATATTAATGGAAAGCTAAATTATTCCTGACAGGCTATATAATTCATTTTCATAAAAATAAGTTTTCAGTTCGAAATCTCAATACTTGTGAAATAAGTCGAAAGAAAAAGCGCTGCTTGGTTGCTTTATCGGCGTGCGCTAACCGAAACTACTGGACCGATTTTGATGAAACTTCTTGTGTTTGTGATCATGTTTAGAAACTGGTATGTATTTAGGTATGTATTTTATCTCGCTACGATGACGGAACAGGAGATATAACAATAAACTCCCTTTTTTCACAACCAAATGCAACCAATATGAGGTCAGCTCCCATTTGAGGTATATCTTATTTGAGGTTTATTGAGGAATATAGGGATAACGGGAATAGGATATGAAATGATAACGAAACGGAATAACGGAAAACGAAATAACGAGATAACGGAAAAAGAAAAGAATAACGGGAAACGGGCTTAACGGGATAAAGGAATAATGGGGTAACGGAAAATGGGATAACGGAATAAAGAAAAATGAGATAACGGGAAACAGGATAACGGGATGCGTGCAAAGCCACAGGCATAAACTAGATGAAACAACACAAAGTAAGACATAGGAAAAAATACCAATTTCACATTATATCATAACTTAATTTTGGGTTGAAAAGGGACACACTCTCAATTGAATATTGAATAGAAAGATTTTTCAGTGAATGAAGTTATTCTTTGTGAATGACTAACATTCTTCTTTGCCTCATTCACCTATACGAGTTCTTAATTGAGACTGGAATAGAAAATCAAATAACTATCTGAATGAAAATGCAAATTTTCAATTTCAGAATTTTTCTTTTGAATTAGGGTCCTTTTAGAATATCTATCAGAGGCCGAGGAAGAAGTTGTCCTCTGTTACATATGCACAAAAAATAACTTAATTTTTATCGTGGATGTTTCAATTCACAGAAAAATCTTTCTATTCAATATTCAATTGAGAATGTTTCCCTTTTCAACATGAATACCCCACAAGAGGTTATCATGAACGATGGAAGCTAGTGACTGAAGTTCATCTTTCGGTCATAGATTATTCCACATCTGATTTTATGAACATTTTATTTTCAAACAATTCATTTTGGGTTTTTCTCAAAATGGCCTTTCCAGCGAGATCTCTCTAGCAGGATATTTGGCACCCCAGAAATGCTTTATGTTTTTCATCAGTCTCATCAGTATCTTATACACTTTCGTCTTAGTTTTTTTATATATTACGAAACCCTAGGTAAGGAATGAGTGTGAATTAGAATCTATATGCTAATAGAACTATCCTCACTGACATTCATATTCAGGGAACTCATCATGCTGATATATTAACATTATAATTTTATTCGGAAATGCTCATTATTATTCTGACTGGAGTTGTCATCTTCACGTTTTCATCAATAATGGCGACTACTCAATCACAAAATTGCTTATATTTTCCTTAGTCAGTCCCATGCACAAAATTTGTAATCATACCAACTTGACCTATATGAGAGAGAAAGAGAGAGAGAGATGGAGATTTATTAACTACGTACATATATAAATACATTTGTAGCAGGTCCTTGAGAAAAACATTTTTTTTTAATTAAAAGAGTAAAACTAAGTTAAAAGAGTAAAACTAAATTTCCTACGGTGATACATTACAACACAGGAATAAAATGAGGTTAACTCAGAACTAGTCATTGTAAACAATACATAAAGGGGTATAAAAGTTGCATCGACAAACACATTAAAAGCCCATTAAAAGCCCAGATCATCCACGTTAAAATTATAGTTTAAAAAGTCCTTTACGGAGTAAAAGCATTTCATCAGTAGACAAGATTTCACTGATCTCTTAAAATTGTAAAAGGTCATATTTCTTATTTCCAAAGGTAATTTATTGTATAGGCTTATATTCAATGAATTTTTCTGTGATACAGAGAGTCTATATCTTGGTGTTTTCAAGAGGTTTCCTGATCTTGTTTGGTGCTGATGCGTGTCCGCTGAAAGAGCAATATCTGATCTTTTTTTATGTATTTCAAGCAGAATGGAATATATGAACGCGGTAGGAAGAGGCATGATCTGGTGATGAATAAATAGAGCATGGCAGTGATCTCTGAAGCCCGCCCCTGATATTATTCGAATAACCATTCTTTGTAAAACAAAAATTTTGTTCGAATGGGACGAATTACCCCACAAGACAATTCCATAAGTCATAAGACTGTGAAAAAGTCCAAAATAGCTGGCTCTTACAGTATCTGCACCAACAAGGATTTTCAATCTGCGAATCAAGAACGTGACGCTTGATAATTTTTTCGACAGATTTTCCACGTGACACATCCAGTTGAGTTTGTCATCAATGGATATACCAAGTAACTTGACAGTTTTCCCACCTGTTAGTGAGGAGTTTGAAGATATAATAAGATTCTGATTTTTAGCAGAATTGAGCATAAGCTTGTTTGAACAGAACCACTCATCTGTCATTTGCAAGGTGAGTTTGGAAGAGTCAATCAGTTCCTCTAATTTACTATTACGATCTATCAGTGTGGTGTCGTCAGCAAAGAGAATGCATTTTTTCGGTAATATATGATAATATAAATCATTGATATACAGAATGAATAGGGTTGGTCCCAAAACAGAGCCTTGTGGAACCCCATGGACGATTTGTAATAATGCTGATTTGGTGCCTTCAACCGAAACACACTGAGATCGCCCATGCAAATAAGACCTGAGAAATTTCAATGGAAGTCCACGAATGCCATAACAGAAGAGTTTCTCAAGTAATATATCATGGGAAACACAATCGAAAGCTTTAGTCAGATCACAAAGCGTTAAGAAAGAATGCTCCCCCTTCTCGAGTCCATCAACTACATTTGCAATAACGCTCAGAATGGCTCTCGTAGTTGATTTATTTTTTCTAAAGCCAAATTGCTCAGGACACAGCAAGGAGTTTGTTTCCAGGTAGGATATCAACCTTGTTTTGACTATCGCCTCTATGATTTTCGCGATAACTGGAATTATGGAAATGGGGCGAACATTTTCTGGTAGGTGAGGATCCCCTTTTTTCAGCAATGGCAAAACAACTGAAATCTTCAGTGCATCTGGATAAACTCCTAGAGATAAGCAATCATTAATTAAAATCGAAAGTGGAGAAGCAATAATATCGGCTATACCTTTAATCACCGCGCTGTTCAGTTCATAGAAATCCGAACAACTTGAATCCTTCAAAGATTCAATTGTGTCCATCACTTCTTCGGGAGTTACAGGGAAAAAAGAGAAAGAATTTACAGGTGATCTGAGATTTTTCAAGTATTCCGTAGGTTCGTGATTCGTCTCAGGTAGAGACGAGATCAATTTTTCAGCAATATTGCTGAAATAATCATTGAATTCAGCTTCCGTGATGCTGGACTCCTTTTTTTTCCATGGATTTCTGTTACACTCGAAGTTGATCAATCTCCAGGAGTCTCTGCTGATGTTCGAGGAATTTTTCAAAAAAGTTTCATACGCTAACCTTTTTGTTTCGATGATGGAATTCCTGTAATCCTTACGTAAGAAAGTGTATGCATCCCAGGTCACCTGATCCTTGTTGACATTATGAATCAGTTTCACGTTAGAGAGTGTCTGACGTTTGTTAACTAATTCTTCATTGAACCAGCAAACAGGCGATTTTTGTACATTGCAATCTCTGGTTATTTTCAGAGGAAATATCTTTTTTATATGGAGATTCAACGAATTAATAAAGTAATCAGTCACGGTGTTAGGATCTTTGATCAGAAAAATATCCCAACAAAGATTTTCGAGATCAAACCGTAACTTTTCAATACCGGAAAGGCTGATTTTTCTCTTACAACTAATTCTTTCCACGAGTTTTACATCGGAATTATAATACATCACTTGGCCCAGGTGATCTGATAAGTGGGGGTCCAGTACCTGAGTATCAAATTGATCAACACATCAGTGATTGTGATGAGTAGATCAAACGAAGTGAGTAAGTTTGTTAAAGTTGTTAAATTGGCTGAAGGGGCGATGAAATTCACATTAAAATCACCGGCTATGATCAGTTTTCTATTGTTCTTCAACACGTTATCGAGAAAGAAGCCAAACAAGCTCAGGAAACTCTATGAAGCTGATGGATAACTTCACGGTCCTAATATTGGAAAAAAATATAATCTCGAGTTATCAATCATGTTTTGTTTGTTGTTGCCGCACAAAACTTCTGATTATACCAACTTGAAATGCAATGGATTTGAATCCGGAGACCAAGGTGGCCATGAATATGGCCCACCTCTACCAATTGGGGCAAATCTGGTTCAGATGGTCCCGCACAATTAAACTAAAACGAGAAGGAGCGCCATCATGCATAAACCACATATCTCTTCGGGTTTGCAATGGAACATGTTCAAAAAGTCCATTCAAATCGTTCTGAATGAACTCTATATAACGTTCTTCATTCAATCAATCATGTAGAACGAATGTTCCCATAAAATGGTTTCCTATGATACCAGCCCAAACATTCACGTTGAATTTCCGTTGGTGTTTGGTTTGCAATGGGGATTTTCTTCGGCCCATATGTGGAGATTATGAGAGTTAAATGATCCATCTCTACTGAAACCTGCTTCATCAGTGAATAAAACTCGAGTAATAAAAGTCATATCCTCTATTTGCTTATCCAGGAACCAATTGGCATTGTTCAGTCATGCTGAAAAATCTTCAGGTGTCATAGCATGTACGTTCTGGATGTGATATGTTGTTCCCTAATGATTCTATGAATAGTGGACTTGGATGTTTGGAACTGTTCTGATAAGTTTCTGATGCTCATTGAAGGATCATCAGCGACAGCTTCCAAAATATTTTCTTCCAATAGAACGATACGCACAGCCCTAGGAGCGCCCTCACCACCTCGTTTTGGCAAAACTGAACCTACAATAATATCGAAATGAAACAACAGGCTCAAATTAATTATCCATTGGACATACCTGTCTCCCTCAAGCTGCGATCGACACGCTCGAACGTTTCTCTTGCCGGTAACGTTCGATTGGGAAAATGCTCGCATACAGACGACATGCTTCTGCAGCATTACCAAATGCTCGTCCATACAATGCATGCATATCAGCACATTCGTTGAATGTAAACTGTTCGGCCATATCAAAACACTTCAAACTATCCTATTAGAATATTGACAATACAATGACAACGCACCACTCAACAAAACGAAATCGCATTCCAGTTGACATTTTTCATTCACACTAATTTTATTTCTTTCTGCAAGGTGTTTTTGTCAACATCTGTGGAAGAAATGGAACATAAATTTATTCACCGGATATTTTCACCTATTTATGTGCAGCCGTTTTTGTAGTTTATTCGTTTGCTTTTTATTAGTTATGTCTTCCGATGTGCGTTTTTTCAGCTGAATTTATCTTCGGGTTAAAGATTTTCTCCCATGAAATTATACTTATCAGTGGAACTCCTCAACATTTAACCTGTGAATACGAATTTGCAACATCAAAATGTTGAGTTTCATGAGATTCAGATAACACAACACGAAACGTGCTTATTCCACGCATACGTACAAAATATGGACTGAATTCGATATTTCATAGTGGAGTAGCTTGTTAGTTCAAAAACACCACGAATCTACATAACTTGATATTTCATTTGAAAAAATATCTACATTGTTAATGAAACTTTCAACTAGGTACTGTACTTTTTGTTTACGACTTTATTTTAGCATATTTTGTATTGTCCCTGTTATAAATGTTGTTGAATTAACGTTAGCATTAGTATTTCTACTGTGAAAATTTTTCATTTCAAATGATGGTGGACGATCGGGTTTGATGTCGTCGAGTGAAACTGCATTTTTATTAAGAATCTTTGCTCCGATCGACTTTCCACACGAGTTCTTTTTTTCAGAAAAATTGTCCACGTAACCTTATTTTGTTGAAAACTATTGAAGAATTATCTGTCATTTCAAAGTTTTGGGGTGTGGACCATCGTAGGTAGTCCGTTTCTGACTTTGTAGCGAAACAACTGACTCCTGCATGAAAGCTCATCGAAGGAATTTATTTGTTTAGTCAATCACCAAAATTTAGATGATTTTGAATATTCACTTTGAAAGTTATCAAAGAAAAACATTTTTCATTTTGTAACTTTGAGGGCCCGTATCTTGGTAACGAAGGCTTTTAGGAACAAAAGTTATATGAAGTAATGGTGATATTTTGACCCATCTATACATTGCCGAGTGGAAAAGGAGAAGTCCAGGGAACAATTTACAGGATGTTTCATAACCATGGTGTCAATTTGAAACTGATTCAGATTTCTCTTGATAAATGATAAATGAATGGGACTGCTATTTTATCTCAATGGTTTTGCAAATATTTTCAGCATGTTGGAGTTGAAAAAAAAACTCCATTAAGAATATTGAATTTTGTAGTGTTTCATAAAAAGTTTTCAAAACCCTTTACTGAATTCAATTTTCTTGCTCTGCATGCATCTTAGCACCTTTGGGAAAAAATACATACTCAATTTCCAGTTTCAATTTGACACCATAGTTTTGGATAACCCTGTATTTATAATTTTCCAAACAAAATAAATAATTGAGGTAAGTAATCAATTTCATTGCTGTAAGGTTACATAGATTCAATTCATTAGGATCCACTTTAAATAAACCTATTGCTCGTAGTACAATTACAGACTGACTTTATTAAAACAGAATTCCTCTTCAATCCTCTTGTTTAATTGTGATCAAGCTGCTAACATATTCAATGACGTAATAGTAACAAAAAGTTCCAGATGGCGGACGTCCACTTAAGGGAAAAATACTAGCTACGCATTAACAGGTCTATCGAGCATTCCTGAAAAAGAAACTTCTTTCCATTCAAACTTTTCCAGCTAGGTCGTAGATTGAATTTTGATATGGGCACGTAATATAATATCTATTGTGAATTGTCGAATGAAGAATCAAATATTTTATATCTTCATCTATCCGCAATATCCTCAGTTCGGTAATAAGGCACAAAATCCAATTTAATACTACAAAATAGACGATTTTATTACCTATCCACAATAAAATCGGAGTCAAACTTTAGAATCGCGACGCTCAGCGCACAGTCGATGCATGAGATAGCATCGTCGTGTAAACATTTTGAATGCTTACCTACAATCCAGACATTCCTTGTTTACGAAACAAGACATTTTAATTTATCATCAATTGGGTGGAACAGATTTCTAAAGTGGAAATGCTTGCCAGATTCGATTTGAGAAAGTAAACAATATCTGATAAGATACATGGGAAACCGTCGCCGTCGCGTCGGCTGGTCAGGTTGACGAGTGTTATCGATATCTGGAGTCAAGCATGGTTGTGCGCTATCAGTACTTGGATGGGTGACCATCTGCCAGAGAAGACTCGTGTTTGAAAAGCCCCTGATAGCTGCAGTGTAGTAGCATATTCAAAGCTGCATGCGTCATATCAGTGAGCACGAGATATGGCGATAAATATGTCGTCCTTTGGAGGGGACGTTGAAATGGCATGAGTTCATGGGTTGTTGAGCTCGTTGAGAATCCCTACCTCTGGTGGAAAGGAAACAGCTCACCGAGAAAATCGGTCCTAATCGACAATTGACACTATTTTGATTACAGCAAAAGATTTTTCACTTACGAGCACTGAAGAGCAGTATTTGCAGTGAATAAAAAAGAAATCTGACAATTAAGTAATTACCATTTTCAAAGTTTCCAAACTTCAATCAACGGCTGCACTAAGAGAAAATAACTTGCTCCTTGTCATAATTAAAGATATGTAATTGGAGTGTCATTGATAGTCATAAGCACAAAGAGTCTTAGTTACCAGTTTATAATAAGCCTACTTTGATCTTTCCATGAATATCAGTGTCATCAGGAAGATCACGGGCATGCGCAAATGTATCACCAACGGCCCATAGAATCGCTTTCCGCTTGTTTATACAAGTGGCATTTCGTTTCACGCAGTGATGCATGTGATTGCGTCGTATAGAATATCAAACCAACGCGACGTCTCATACTCCAAAATTGCTCGTTTGTAAGTTTATACTTATATACAAACAATATTGTTAGTGTTGCATGGTATTCCGTGAATATCGTGAACTGTATGATGTAATTTCCGAAATTACTAGCAGCTTGAGGATTTTAGTTATAGTATTTTTGTCTGAAGTTTCTGATACAAAGAGTGACATATTGTCATATCTTATTGGTAAACATCACTCCTTATAACAAAATCTGTTTTCACTAATTCTGAAACCCAAACATCATTATATTTACCTGAAATTATGAGAAACATTGAACTACTGAAACATTGCAAACACAAATCGAGTTCACTAGACACAGACAAATGGTAGAAAGTAACATTACATGTTTTTGATTCGAAGCTCCCATGATCCTTTCAAAACTGATCTGGCATTTTATTTTTTTGTATTAAGGACTTGATTGAACACCTAGTTTATTTTTTCCAATAACTTGATATTATTTATATCATCGTTTGATTTAACTTTCAATCTTATTATCTGGCCTATTGTACAAATGATCATATTCCATATATATTTCTGTTAAAAATATAAATGCAGTTGAGTGACTGACAAATATTGTTTCATATTTTATATATTTTAATAACACAATCTGTTGGATAAATACTTTTAAGTTTGTAGATTCATTTGTACAACCAATTGAAAAGAAGAAATGAAAATGTGTATCATTTCATCATTTTTCATCTTGGGTCGTCCTTGACTCTCAAGTAAATCGTTCGAACTCTATACTCTGTTCTTGAAAATTTCAAGGATATTTTTTCATTGGAAATAGTTGCAAAGTGAATGCATTTGAGCAATAAATCCTATCAAGATTATCCACGAGGATAGTGAAAGTGATTGTGCAATCGGAAATGGTTGTTTTATTATCAAATACTCATTTGTTACAATGTATTACTTATTCCATCATTGGGGCCTGCTTTTTTGTGCTTACTATATAAGTAAAAAATGATATCCTTGCTAATTGGATGCATAATGAAAATCATTTTGATACTTCAAATATTTTATTTAACATTTCCATTTGGAAAAATTTACAGGATGTTTCAAAACCATGGTGTCAATTTGAAACTGATTCAGATTTCTCTTGATAAATGATAAATGAAGGGACTGCTATTTTATCTCAATGGCTTTGCAAATATTTTCAGCATTTTGGAGTTGAAAGAAAAACTCCATTAAGAATATTGAATTTTGTAGTGTTTCATAAAAGGTTTTCAAAACCCTCCACTGAATTCAATTTTCTTGCTCTGCATGCATATTAGCACCTTTAGGAAAAAATACCTACTCAATTTCCAGTTTCCATTTAACACCATAGTTTTGGATAATCCTGTATTCATAATTTTCCAAGCAAAATAATTAATTGAGGTTAGTAATCAATTTCATTGCTGTAAGTGGTACAGTTATTAACTGTTGTATGATTGAATAATATCAAATAGCCATTACCACAATGACGGTTGATCTATTTGAAAATATGAAGAGGATGTTCATGAAATCAGATGTGGAATCATCTGCGACTGAAAGATAAACTTTAGTCACTATCTTCCATATGAGTTCTTAATTAAGACTGGAATAGAAAATCAAATAACTATCTGAATCAAAATGCAAATTTTCAATTTCTGATTTTTCTTTTGAGTTAGGGTCCTTTCAGAGTATCTATCAGATGTAGTACAATGTCCAGCGTGGCTTGAGCGGGGGAAGTAGTTGTTTTCTGTTAGACATTCACAAAAAATTACTTCGTTTTCATCGTGGATTTTTCAATTCATAGAAAAATATTCCTATTCAATATTCAATTCAGAATGTTTCCCTTTTCCACAATGACGGTGCTGGATAACAATAAGTAAAAGCAATAGATAGTACACTTCAATAATGGCAAATACCTTTTTCCTTATACCAAATAAAACCGACAATAACAACAATCAAAATATATTATTATGGCAACAACTTTGTGTCATTACTGTAAGTACCTGATTTGATAGTAGGTAGCACTACTTTTTATTTGAATTTCAGTTTAATAATGGCAATTAAACACTGTCAGGGTCTTTTTTTTCCTAGTGACAATCAAAGTGAGACCCATTCTCCAATACGGGTGCTTTTTTTGATTGCCAATACTAAAGTTTCAACAGTGGTTATTAATGTTTTTTCTCGGTGCAGAAGATTCGGCAAAATTTCTAGATGGGGGAAGTGAGTTCACCGGCGTCGGTGTTTAGCCCTAGTTGCAGTAATAGGCCGATGTTAAATAAAGAAATAAAAAAAAATATTTTTCTAGAGGTATTATTGTTGCCGGTTTAACAGTCTAAACGAAGTTGATTTTCATTTGTTCAAAATCGTAACATTGCTTCTACTGTTCATAAAATACTCTGTTTTCTGAACAACTGAACACAACCATACGTGTTTTCAGACTCTCGTCACGTTTTGTTGTACGTATTACGTAATGAAGGATTGTATTGACACGTTTTTAATGACTCTTCATTCATAAACTTCTGAGAAATATGGCCGTAAATAAAAAGCCAATAAAAAACAATTCATTGTCACACTGATCTCATAAGTCAACTTCACAAAGGTTTTCAACAATGAAAGATACGATCAACAATAACAATATTAATTACTAATCACGCAATGTAGAACACGGCCATTAAAATGCCTCAGCTCATTGAAGGGGCGTGGGAGGAAACGTACCGTTAAAAAAATGTTACGCAGCAGACTCGCGTTCTACACCTACAACTGTTCTCTTTAGGTAACGGGACAATGAGACACCTTCCGGCTATTTTTCTATCTGTCCATTGTTTCAGGTGAGTTAGCGCCTACTCGAGCAACGAGAGTTGTTTTAATTTTTTCACAATCAAGCGTTTGAGCAGACGGGAATGCCGATGGCAAACCGTTTTATCATACCATTTCTGGAATAAGATAACCATTTTTTTTTATTGGAACGTCTGTACTTAACATTATGTGAATTGAGAGAAATGGCGATAACCAGTAATCTCAGTGGAGTTTCTTGACTCCTATGTCGCCAGCGTGTTCTCTGAAGCATTGCTTGCAAAGGTTCAGTCCATATTTTCGAATTAAACCATGCCCGTTGGAGCAGGAACGGCAGGATCTTGAGCCTTGTCCGTATTTACGGGGATGAGAGTACCATATGTTTTGGAAACACATTTCTTCTGATTCAAAACAGCTTTTGACTTAAATTATTGTCGATTTGAGTTTCGAAGAGCGATTAGTTTAGCTCGCAATGCTTTCTGGTTGAAAACTTCTTGCAAATTATCAATAATTGTTGAAAATTAACACTTGCTGCAACAAATTATCGCGGAGAAGTTTTCATGTAACAGATAAAATACGCTCAGAAAATAGGTGTAGGCGTATCAATTTTGCAGGTAATATTTTTCATGCCATAGCAGTTCATTGTATTTTTATTGCTTATTTGCCAACTACATAACAGTGTAGGGCATAAAGACACAAAAACATATTTTTATCAACCTTGTTGATGAGCTTTATCAATAAAATTACAAAATATGAATTTAAAGTATTATGTAAATATCTACTGAACATTGTTTAGTCGAATTCGCAAAAAACTGGCAATTGTGGAAGGATCCGGTGATAGTTAGATTGCCTGCAGTAAACGTCGATTTGTGTTTCATTGTCTGGGTATCAAGTTTCTGTAAGGAAAAGCCAGATCCAGAAGGTATGCCTGCCAGCATCCTTGAAACCTCATTTTTTGAAGATATACTGTCCTCTAAATATCCTTCAGCAACCGACGTACTCTGGCGCTTCAACATGGCTCCAGTCTCTGCCAGAAGAGTTGCCCCCAGACAGCACTGGATATTCCATGAATATTCATAGCATATTATTTTTGGGATATTGGAATATTCTAAAATGTGCCAGGGATATACATATCCTATTTGGAATATTCCTAGAATGTGCTGGTGTGGAAAATTTTAGATATTCCTTGAATATTCCATGAGGAATATTCCCGGCATATCCAGAATATTCCCGAAAGAATACTCCTGGAATATCCTCTGGGAATATTCCTTGTATATCCAGAATATACCTACAATATTCGATAAATTCCAAAGGATAACCTAGAATATTCCTTGAACATATTCTATGAATATTCCGAGAATATTCAAAGTAATTCAGGAATATGATAGTAATATTCCCCAAATATCCTGAAGGGTTTTCAGAACCAAATAACCATTTCCTGAGATTTCAGAAATTGAGAAAATAAAGAAAAATACAACTGTTTCCCCACATGAGTATCCTCAAATATAAAATCTTGAATGGCACTTTTACATCGATAATATGAACTTCTACAATTATACCTGACAATGCAAGCAATGTATTTGCTTACATTCGCCAAGAAACAAAACTTCATTTCAAAAATTAAGTAGTAGTGCAATACGTTACTGTTTTCCTCAGAGTATTTGTACGTTGGAATTGCAGGTTCCACTCAGAAAAAAAACCATTTGATTTCCGCAGACTGCGCAATCCTTCCCTGAAATAAAACAATATTAATTTGGACAGGACTATTTCTATATAGTTATAATAATAATAACACATATTTCACTAACCCGTTTCTTCTGTCACTACGGGGATATCTCTGAAAAACAAGAATTGCAAGATCGAACTACTGCTATGTGAATCAGAAAAACTTGAATCCATTCTATCACTAATAGTTTCAACTTGATTACTTAACTGTCCTTTTGCATGCTGTGACGTAGTTTGTGTAAAAATTGTATTAGGAATATGTTCAGTTTCCTGATGTACTTCCACTGCTTCTTTTTCTTTTAGGCATTTTGTAGAGAACCCCTTGAAAATGATCAGTGATATACAAAAGAAATTTTTATGGAATGAAATGAATGATAACATAAAAGTGTACTTACCACACTGTGGTGGTTATTGAGAATATTTGTTGAACAATTCCAAACACAGTAGTTTCACATACAAATATGCAAAAGTAACCCATACCAGTAAAAAAACAAAAGATGTCAAATGTCAATGTAAAATGCTTTCAACTTTACAGCTCTGCCATCGGGTTAAGCTACGACTACCGGATGAACGACAGACGCTGACGCGCGCTGAATGGTTTTGATTGGTCGTGAAAGTGCACCTCGATATTTTCCGACCAATTATAATTTGGTCAGTACAGTCAAAGAGTAGATTCTAACCTCTAATCTTTGGTACAGTAGTGTATTTTTGTCAGCTTGTCTGAACAAAAACTGTTTGCAAATCAAATACATCTATTCGCACTTTTTCTCATACTTTTTCCATGTTTTGAACTCGAAAATGGTTATTGGTGTTCATTCCATATGATAAGGGAGAATATCCCATCAATATACAATACAGAATATTCAATTTTGATTATTCTATGGATATTCATACATGATTATTCCATGAATATTCACACAGGAATATTCTATGAATATTCATACAGGAATATTCTCACGAGAATATTCGTGGTACATTCTCCCGAGAATATTCCAGGAATATGCATATTGGAATATTCCTGGAATATGCTAGAGGCATGTGAATATTCTAGGAATATTCCATGTATATTCGGAATATACTCTTCTTTCTTCGGATATTTAGAGAATATTCTAGGAATATTCCGTGCTGTCTGGGCCGATATTCGACGCAGACAATACTTCTCAGGATCGCTTAAAACCAGATATTTCGCAATGATGAACGGGATTTTTCCAAATATGTTTTCTTCAACAGGATGTACCCACAGTAAACGGTGCGTTACATTTTTTTTAAGTCATTCACAATGTTTTTATTGAATATCTTGAAAACTGTTCCGTTAATTTGGACCATATTTTACCACCAATTATGTAAATTGTCTAAAGATCAGAAAAAGTATTTTTTCTGTACAACCACGTGGCCGTAGAGACATGTAGTCTCTAATCAGCTTCAAACTATTCATTTAGTCTCCGTCAACAATGGTAAAAACGCACTTTTTATCGGTTTTTGTCTACGGCACGTTTACCACGAATTTTATATCTTCTACGTGAGTAACTAGCATATTCGTCGATATCCGCCAAAAAGAACAAATAATAATGCAACTGTGTTCATTTAAAACTTCTCATTCGGTGCCTCATGAATGAATTTTAAGACATCTTCTCTAGACAGAACTCAAGACTTTTTTGGCTGGTATCCTTTTGACCCCTACTTCAAATATTCGCTTAACTTATATTCTTATATACCATTGAATTCTTCTTTACCATTGACTTTTTGGACCACAAAGAACTCGGGGAATATATGTTTCATCAAGATCGCCAAAATATCCAAGCAACACAGTTTCATTAATATGTTCTACACAGTTTTCCGCCATCCAGTTCAGTAATTCGTCATATTATCTGCACTTTTAAAAATGTCTATAGCAATTTCACAAAAAAAACGCTGGGAGCTTTGACGCATAACAATATAGTAATTATAAAATTCAATTTTGTAAAGAACCCCGCAAGAAAACATATGGGAAATTGGCTCTTGGTCGAAATTTTATTATGTTATAGTAGGATGGGTCATTAGAAAAAAGGGGGTTTAAATGATTTTGTGTGTTTAGTTTCTGAGATATAAGCGGCCAAAGTTCGTAAAAACGTCGTATTGGGGTAGGATGGACAAAAAACACTGTTTTTCAAGTCGAAACAAGACAATGTCAAAAAAATCGTTTTTCCGGATATTTTTTTCAGTACTATTCCAAAACCAATAAGTTATATTTTGTTAAGATATCATAGTTTCAGTCTATTGTAGGCGATAAAACGTGTTTTGTTTCTTGATGAAATATATATATTTTTTAATTTTCGAGAATACCCGTATACTGAAAACAATCGATCGTTTTTTATTACAAAAAATGCATTAATTGCTACTACCAATTGAATAAAATATAGCGTAACATTCTGATGAACTCAATTGTTCAATATTACCTTTCATTTAAATAAAGGGTGCGTTACATTTTTTTTAAGTCATTTACAATGTTTTTATTGAATATCTAGAAAACTGTTTCGTTAATTTGGACCATATTTCACTCACAATTATGTGAATTGTTGTTTATGTTGTTTATAACTAATTAGTTTCAATTTCGATTTATAGTTCACCACTACAATGAACTTTAAGATTTTCACTACTTGAGGGTTCACTGAAGCACGACGCGTGTTTCTCTATACAATAGCTTCATCAGGTTCATTTCAATTTGTTATATTATAATTTCCATAATATCAATTGACTTTTTATGTTAGAAGTCGTTATTTATAATTCGATTTTTTTTGAGTCTATACTGTTGAGTTCCAAATTGTTGTTGAGTGTGGTTTGTGTTGTTTATAATATCAAATAATTGATTTCGAAAAGTTTCATAATAGAATTGAATGTGTCGAAAGGTTCCATAAAAGTTAATCAAATCGATAGGTTTCCCCATATATTGTAATACCGTAAACTTCAAAAATGCATATCTTAGAAACGCAACATAAAAAGTTGGTAAAACTATCGTATATGATAGTCAACATTTTTGAAATATTGTGAGTGAAACATGATGCAAATTAACGGAACAGTTTTCTAGATATTCAATAAAAACATTGTAAATGACCTAAAAAAAATTTAATGCACCCTTCATCATGAAAGGTAATATTGAACAATTGAGTTCATGAGAATGTTACCCTATTTTTTATTCAATGGGCAGTAGCAATTGATTCTTTTTTTTGTAATTAAAAACGATCTGTCTCTAGTGACTCGATAGCTGAAGTTTTCCTGTATTATTTTGTTACGAAGTTACTATTTTCCCGCTATATTTATCAGCCAAAAGCTCCCTGTAAGGAATTAAACCCCGCTTGAAAGTAATAATAGGTCTAGAAATACCATTCAGGTTCGTGATAAATCCGTGAATCACCCCTAACACGATAAATAGGCTAAACACCCTCCGTAACTCACGCCAATACCGCGAGCGTGGTTGTGAAGAACGAACGAGTGGTAATTGCGCGCGCCAGCGAATCAAGAACGAATGATTGAAACAAAGCAATCGTACGTCACCCGCCCCACTCTGGAGCAAGCACTTGAATCGAACGCAAAACTCGAGAATCAAAGTTTCCACTAAAGATCGCATTCATTCACGTACGAGCCAACAGTCCGATCGCCACCCAGCACCGTTGAGTCTAGACAGAGACGCGCGCACCGAGCTGACGTCACAGCCGTCGCCACCGAGAACATGACACTGTGTCCGAGCAGCCGTTGACGTCACGAAGGAAGGGGAGTACGCGGAGGCGCACGCACCGAGCTGAGGAGGGGAGGCCGATATTCTGGGTAATTATTCTGTGAAGGTATAATTTGTATCGCAAACGACAGAGTCCACAAAACGGCGCGCGCATATAAGTCGATCAGGAGGGATTCGGAAAAGAGGGAGAAGCCGGCCGTAGTTTCGTTTCGACATATTTCAAAGATTGAGTAGCTTGCCCAGCCCAGCAGAAGCAGTCACGCGGCCGACTAGTATCCAGAGTGAGAGCCAGAGACCGAAGCAGTCCACGACCGTCCCGGACCTTGCCGAAGCAGTGTGATCGGAGTTTGGTAAATATGTTGTATCAGGTAGAAGATATCAGGAAATGTTTGTGAGTACCACAGATGCGATGTGCGCATGATCGTAAGAGGCACATATTCATTTCAATGCTGTGCTGGTAATTTCTGCATACGAGTCCGTACATAACCCCCCCCCACCGCAGAGCTTTTGGTTGTTAAGTTCACCCCGCTTGCTTGAAAACACCCTCCTTGCTTTCTCTGTATATAGTGCTTGCCATGTGTTCATTGGTTGTGATAACTTGAGGCCGCCGTCAGCCGCCCTCACTGTATTTCATTATTTTTTAATATACCTGTTTATCCTGTTCTTAGTATTCTTTCATTTACTATCTTGAGTAGAATTTAAACATCTAGTGCGCAGTCGCCACCCAGGTCCGAAACCCAGTTGAAGGCAATTAAAGCCTGCCTTGCTGGCCCTGTTACAGTGTCACGACTATATTGACCCCTGGAGTGTCTTTCTTCACTGAGACTGCCCGGAGCAAAAGTGGCCTTTTCCACTATAAAGCTAAAGGTGGCGCCCGAGGAAAACCGAGAATAGTGAAAAGCGCCAAAGTTTGATATTAGGGGAAGAAACCCCTTCACAAATTGGCGCCCGAGCAGGGACCGGTTTTTATATAGTATAACAAGCCTGCTAAAATAAAAAGTAGGTCAGAGTCCGTTTCCAAGTCAAATCAGTATTCCAAAGCTCATAGTCCGTTGAAAAGCCCTAAAACAAGCTCCGTTGGTCATACCGCATCGAAATATACCGAAATCGGCAGACCTGTCATTTTTGACAGATGTCAACCTCGGCTCAAAAGAGAGTCCATATGCCGAGTGACCCCTTGTTGAATAGGTTTTCGGGGGTGTAGAATCGATTGCCATCATCAGTTTCCCGTTCAGGCGAACCGTTAACTAGATACCGGAGTTGAGAAAGAGAAAGCAAGTTCGTAAGATAGAGGCGGTTGGGAATCGCCATAACTGATTCCACAACAACACCGAATTTCATTACAGGCCATCGACCTGTCATCTTTGACAGATTGTCAACTTCGACTCAAAAGAGAGTCAGCAGGCCGAGTGACCCCTCCGTCAATAGGTTTTCAGGGGCGCAGAATCCGTTTCAGTCATCCGTTTACTGACTGTGTTGACCATTTGCAAGATACCAGGTCTAAAAAGAGACAGACAGCCCGGAGAGTAGGAACCGTTGAAAGTTTCTGACCCCAAAATCCGTCATAGGCTACCGACCTGTCAATTTTGACAGATTGTCAAATTCGGCTTAGAAGAGAGCCACGCGTCCGTAAGATATCCCCGTCACTTGGTAATCGATTGCGCAGAAGCGATCCCCGCCATCCGTTCATCGATAAGACATACCGTTCTCGAGAAGCTGGGGAGTGGAGTTCCGACTGTGAACCGAGTAAGACGTGCCAGCCAAGAAAGTTAAGTTTTGACAGTGAGACAAATAAGACGTACGAGTTCCGAATATTCACCTAAGATGCCGACAGGACTAGGAAGCCCCATGAGCGTGCCAGTGACCACCACAGGGCCGGCCACATGCCCACTGCCTCTGAGTCCAGGTACAGGAAGTGACCCCAACGACACCCGCGTCGGATGGTATATCAACTACGAAAAGAAGAGCTAGACACCGAGCTCACTAGATTCCGGTTAGATACAACCGGCACCGTCGACGAGAAGCGAAGGAGAATCATAAAGTTTCTCCGAGAAGGACGGGCAGCATCACCAGCGCCAGCCGTCACAAATCCGTTTTCGTTTCCCACGACAACGACAGGAGCCGTTACAGCCACCGCCCAGTCGACAATCGTACCAACGATAACAGTGACGAGCACCGGGAGTCCGATCATGACACATGCGCTCACCGGGACCCTCGTGGGAGCACAGGCCGCCCCACTGCCGCCTACCCCGAGTATAGGGATGGCTCCACTAAGAGTGAGGGACTGGCGAGTGACCTTTGATGGGACCACTGACCCCGCCGCCTTTCTCGAAAGATTAGAGGAGATTCGAGAATCCCAAGGCATCGCTCCTGACCGCCTCCTACAGGCTATGCCAGAGTTATTGGAAGGAATGCCCGCCATGTGGTTCAGGAACAACCGGGCATGATGGCCAAGATGGGGAGATTCCTGTATCGCCTTCCAAGACTTCTTCTTTCCAGTTAATTACCGAATCGATCTGGAAGCCGCCATAAGTAGGAGAACGCACAGCCTTCGAGAAAATACAGCGGCCTACATCACCGACCTGCAGACTCTGATACGCCGCCATGGTGGAATTCCGCCAGACCAGGAGTTGAACTGGCTGTACCGCAACCTGCACCCAGAATTCCGTCGAAAAATCAAGAGGACGGACGTCAACGACGTGCAGGGGTTTGCCAAAGCCAACCGCACTAAACCCCATCGGCCCCAACAGCGGTAACAAGACTTATCGCTCCAGTAGCCACGCCATCTCCAAGGATCCCCATTAATCAGCAGGCCGCGGCACAGGCCAGCCCAGTCAACCGCCGCCCCATCGAAGATAGCCGAGAGTGCTGGCGATGCGGGCACACAGGGCACTTCAGGAGCCAATGTCGATCCGCTCCAAGGATATTCTGCTCCCGATGCAAGCGAGACGGAGTAATGTCTCGTGATTGCCCATGCCCACGGCCGGAAAATCAAAACCACGACTGGAGGTACGTGCAGCCCCGCTCCCATGACGCCTCACCTACCGCCATCATCGCTACCACCGACCGCATCTTTCTGTCAAGATTCCCGGTGGCACCGCTGAAGCGATGATTGACACAGGTGCCGTAATCTCCTATGTCGGCGACAGGATAGCCAGGCAGTGGAATCTGCTAGGAGTACCGAAAACTCCAACTGCTACGAGTTCCGCCCGACTGGCCAATGGAGAAACCGTTACCGTCCCCGTAACGTATCACGTGGAGATCCGAGTTGGAGAACACCGCTTCGAGGAGTCTTTTGGACACCTGAGTGGACTGTCATCCGATATGGTCCTAGGAATGGACATATTGAGGAAAAGGCAATTTGGACTCGACCTAGGAAGTGGCCAAATCTTGGTAAAGAACCAACCCATTGCAAGGGAAGCTCGGCCCGTACCATGCTTTCCAATTGGAGTTATTGAGCCAAGACCGGCCCTGACACTTTCCAGAGAGGAAGAGGACCACTTGCAAGACTTCCTACAGGACGAGTTACGCCCATTCGAGGACATTCATGGGGTAACGCCGCTGGTAGAACATAGGATCAGTCTCCTAAATCCAGAGCCAATAAAGCAGCGATACCGACCCCAGAATCCCAGGATGCAGGAAGTTTTCAATCCCAAAGCTGACAGAATGCCACAGGAGAACATCATAGAACCCTCCGAAAGCCCGTGGAGCTCGCCAGTAGTCATCGTCCGAAAGAAAGATGACGAGCCGAGGTTTTGCAGCGACTTCCAGAAAGTCGATTCCGTCTCCCTGGAGGATGCGTACCCGTTGCCGTTTACCAACACCTTCTGGACCGACCAAGCAGCCCCTCGAAGACAAGGACAAGCAGCCGCTACCCCAGCAGCTCCGGAACCCCCTCTGACTGTATACCTACCCGTCAATAGGGATCTGTGCTGGCGCTGTGGTCAACCAGGGCACACACGCAGAGTGTGCCAACGAAAACGGCCCCTCCTGTTTTGCTCCCGATGTGGCTTGAAGGATGTCCTCTCGCGGGAATGCCACTGTTCCGACCCAGCCGCCCAGAGGAGACCAGCCCAGAGAAGACCAACCCCGAGGAGACCAGCCCAAGAAAGACGACGCCCCGTGCCCCGATGTCAACGGTATCCTGACCCGCATGTCCCCGATGCGGAAGTTCAGCACCCATGTCCATGTTGATGTCGTATCCTGACCCGCATATCCCCGATGCGGATGTTCAGCACCCATGTTGATATCGTATCCTGACCCGCATATCCCCGATGCGGATGTTCAGCACCCATGTCCATGTTGATGTCGTATCCTGACCCGCATATCCCCGATGCGGATGTTCAGCACCCATGTTGATATCGTATCCTGACCCGCATATCCCCGATGCGGATGTTCAGCACCCATGTCCATGTTGATGTCGTATCCTGACCCGCATATCCCCGATGCGGATGTTCAGCACCCATTGATGCCGTAGACAAACCCGTAGGATCAGGATGCGGACACCAGCATCCAATCCAGGAAGATTTTTTTTTACTTTATTATTGTGGTATGACAATTTTTTATATTATTTTTTTTTTACTGGTAATGTTTTCTTGTTGAACAATGATCACTGTACACAGTAGTCCTGTTTGTTGCTCTCTGGCAACCAGGCAAGAGTTTATTTTGTTTTTCATTGGGAATTGTTTGAGGTCCACATTTAAGTTTTATTTCATTCCGTAATTTATGTATCAGGTGGACCTACCCCGAATAAAGGGTTCGACTATTAGGGGGGTAGGCACCTGGCGGGCTATACTGTTATATTCCGAAAGGACCTGTTTTTTTTTGTTAGAACATAAGGTTGCTAGCCGTCTAAGTTTTGAGAATGTTCACAGCAAAACGAGTTAGTTTTCAGGTCCCTCTGACCATACGAACGCATGTTAAAAAGAAAAAAAAAAGTTTTTTTTCTTTTTCCCCGAAGTAGGAAGGGTGTGTAACGAAGTTACTATTTTCCCGCTATATTTATCAGCCAAAAGCTCCCTGTAAGGAATTAAACCCCGCTTGAAAGTAATAATAGGTCTAGAAATACCATTCAGGTTCGTGATAAATCCGTGAATCACCCCTAACCGATAAATAGGCTAAACCCTTAAACCCCGCTTGAAAGTAATAATAGGTCTAGAAATACCACAGGTTCGTGAAAGAACGAACGAGTGGTAATTGCGCGCGCCAGCGAATCAAGAACGAATGATTGAAACAAAGCAATCGTACGTCACCCGCCCCACTCTGGAGCAAGCACTTGAATCGAACGCAAAACTCGAGAATCAAAGTTTCCACTAAAGATCGCATTCATTCACGTACGAGCCAACAGTCCGATCGCCACCCAGCACCGTTGAGTCTAGACAGAGACGCGCGCACCGAGCTGACGTCACAGCCGTTGCCACCGAGAACATGACACTGTGTCCGAGCAGCCGTTGACGTCACGAAGGAAGGGAGGCCGATATTCTGGACGTTGGATCAAATGCGAGAGAAAGCAGTCAGTCGTTCCGAAGCAGCGAAGCCAGCCAACACGCCAGGGAGAGAGTTCCGCCAGAAGGACGAGAGTACAGCGGAGGCGCACGCACCGAGCTGACGTCACAGCCGTCGCCACCGAGAACATGACACTGTGTCCGAGCAGCCGTTGACGTCACGAAGGAGGGGAGGCCGATATTCTGGGTAATTATTCTGTGAAGGTATAATTTGTATCGCAAACGACAGAGTCCACAAAACCGCGCGCGCATATAAGTCGATCAGGAGGGATTCGGAAAAGAGGGAGAAGCCGGCCGTAGTTTCGTTTCGACATATTTCAAAGATTGAGTAGCTTGCCCAGCCCAGCAGAAGCAGTCACGCGGCCGACTAGTATCCAGAGTGAGAGCCAGAGACCGAAGCAGTCCACGACCGTCCCGGACCTTGCCGAAGCAGTGTGATCGGAGTTTGGTAAATATGTTGTATCAGGTAGAAGATATCAGGAAATGTTTGTGAGTACCACAGATGCGATGTGCGCATGATCGTAAGAGGCACATATTCATTTCAATGCTGTGCTGGTAATTTCTGCATACGAGTCCGTACATAACCCCCCCCCACCGCAGAGCTTTTGGTTGTTAAGTTCACCCCGCTTGCTTGAAAACACCCTCCTTGCTTTCTCTGTATATAGTGCTTGCCATTGTTCATTGGTTGTGATAACTTGAGGCCGCCGTCAGCCGCCCTCACTGTATTTCATTATTTTTTAATATACCTGTTTATCCTGTTCTTAGTATTCTTTCATTTACTATCTTGAGTAGAATTTAAACATCTAGTGCGCAGTCGCCACCCAGGTCCGAAACCCAGTTGAAGGCAATTAAAGCCTGCCTTGCTGGCCCTGTTACAGTGTCACGACTATATTGACCCCTGGAGTGTCTTTCTTCACTGAGACTGCCCGGAGCAAAAGTGGCCTTTTCCACTATAAAGCTAAAGGTGGCGCCCGAGGAAAACCGAGAATAGTGAAAAGCGCCAAAGTTTGATATTAGGGGAAGAAACCCGTTTTTATATAGTATAACAAGCCTGCTAAAATAAAAAAGTAGGTCAGAGTCGTTTCCAAGTCAAATCAGTATTCCAAAGCTCATAGTCCGTTGAAAAGCCCTAAAACAAGCTCCGTTGGTCATACCGCATCGAAATATACCGAAATCGGCAGACCTGTCATTTTTGACAGATGTCAACCTCGGCTCAAAAGAGAGTCCATATGCCGAGTGACCCCTTGTTGAATAGGTTTTCGGGGGTGTAGAATCGATTGCCATCATCAGTTTCCCGTTCAGGCGAACCGTTAACTAGATACCGGAGTTGAGAAAGGAAAGCAAGTTCGTAAGATAGAGGCGGTTGGGAATCGCCATAACTGATTCCACAGAGTGTGCAACACCGAATTTCATTACAGGCCATCGACCTGTCATCTTTGACAGATTGTCAACTTCGACTCAAAAGAGAGTCAGCAGGCCGAGTGACCCCTCCGTCAATAGGTTTTCAGGGGCGCAGAATCCGTTTCAGTCATCCGTTTACTGACTGTGTTGACCATTTGCAAGATACCAGGTCTAAAAAGAGACAGACAGCCCGGAGAGTAGGAACCGTTGAAAGTTTCTGACCCCAAAATCCGTCATAGGCTACCGACCTGTCAATTTTGACAGATTGTCAAATTCGGCTTAGAAGAGAGCCAGGCGTCCGTAAGATATCCCCGTCACTTGGTAATCGATTGCGCAGAAGCGATCCCCGCCATCCGTTCATCGATAAGACATACCGTTCTCGAGAAGCTGGGGAGTGAAGTTCCGACTGTGAACCGAGTAAGACGTGCCAGCCAAGAAAGTTAAGTTTTGACAGTGAGACAAATAAGACGTACGAGTTCCGAATATTCACCTAAGATGCCGACAGGACTAGGAAGCCCCATGAGCGTGCCAGTGACCACCACAGGGCCGGCCACATGCCCACTGCCTCTGAGTCCAGGTACAGGAAGTGACCCCAACGACACCCGCGTCGGATGGGTATATCAACTACGAAAAGAAGAGCTAGACACCGAGCTCACTAGATTCCGGTTAGATACAACCGGCACCGTCGACGAGAAGCGAAGGAGAATCATAAAGTTTCTCCGAGAAGGACGGGCAGCATCACCGGCGCCAGCCGTCACAAATCCGTTTTCGTTTCCCACGACAACGACAGGAGCCGTTACAGCCACCGCCCAGTCGACAATCGTACCAACGATAACAGTGACGAGCACCGGGAGTCCGATCATGACACATGCGCTCACCGGGACCCTCGTGGGAGCACAGGCCGCCCCACTGCCGCCTACCCCGAGTATAGGGATGGCTCCACTAAGAGTGAGGGACTGGCGAGTGACCTTTGATGGGACCACTGACCCCGCCGCCTTTCTCGAAAGATTAGAGGAGATTCGAGAATCCCAAGGCATCGCTCCTGACCGCCTCCTACAGGCTATGCCAGAGTTATTGGAAGGAATGCCCGCCATGTGGTTCAGGAACAACCGGGCATGCTGGCCAAGATGGGGAGATTTCTGTATCGCCTTCCAAGACTTCTTCTTTCCAGTTAATTACCGAATCGATCTGGAAGCCGCCATAAGTAGGAGAACGCACAGCCTTCAAGAAAATACAGCGGCCTACATCACCGACCTGCAGACTCTGATACGCCGCCATGATGGAATTCCGCCAGACCAGGAGTTGAACTGGCTGTACCGCAACCTGCTCCCAGAATTCCGTCGAGAAATCAAGAGGACGGACGTCAACGACGTGCAGGGGTTTGCCAAAGCTGCCAGAGAATACGAGCTTTTACGAGCAGAAATCGAACAAGCTCAGAAACCGGTCTCAACACCGTTTATGGCACCCTACCGAACCCCATCGGCCCCAACAGCGGTAACAAGACTTATCGCCCCAGTAGCCACGCCATCTCCAAGGATCCCCATTAATCAGCAGGCCGCGGCACAGGCCAGCCCAGTCAACCGCCGCCCCATCGAAGATAGCCGAGAGTGCTGGCGATGCGGGCACACAGGGCACTTCAGGAGCCAATGTCGATCCGCTCCGAAGATATTCTGCTCCCGATGCAAGCGAGACGGAGTAATGTCTCGTGATTGCCCATGCCCACGGCCGGAAAATCAAAACCACGACTGGAGGTACGTGCAGCCCCGCTCCCATGACGCCTCACCTACCGCCATCATCGCTACCACCGACCGCATCTTTCTGTCAAGATTCCCGGTGGCACCGCTGAAGCGATGATTGACACAGGTGCCGTAATCTCCTATGTCGGCGACAGGATAGCCAGGCAGTGGAATCTGCTAGGAGTACCGAAAACTCCAACTGCTACGAGTTCCGCCCGACTGGCCAATGGAGAAACCGTTACCGTCCCCGTAACGTATCACGTGGAGATCCGAGTTGGAGAACACCGCTTCGAGGAGTCTTTTGGACACCTGAGTGGACTGTCATCCGATATGGTCCTAGGAATGGACATATTGAGGAAAAGGCAATTTGGACTCGACCTAGGAAGTGGCCAAATCTTGGTAAAGAACCAACCCATTGCAAGGGAAGCTCGGCCCGTACCATGCTTTCCAATTGGAGTTATTGAGCCAAGACCGGCCCTGACACTTTCCAGAGAGGAAGAGGACCACTTGCAAGACTTCCTACAGGACGAGTTACGCCCATTCGAGGACATTCATGGGGTAACGCCGCTGGTAGAACATAGGATCCGTCTCCTAAATCCAGAGCCAATAAAGCAGCGATACCGACCCCAGAATCCCAGGATGCAGGAAGTTTTCAATCCCAAAGCTGACAGAATGCCACAGGAGAACATCATAGAACCCTCCGAAAGCCCGTGGAGCTCGCCAGTAGTCATCGTCCGAAAGAAAGATGACGAGCCGAGGTTTTGCAGCGACTTCCAGAAAGTCGATTCCGTCTCCCTGAAGGATGCGTACCCGTTGCCGTTTACCAACACCTTCTGGACCGACCAAGCAGCCCCTCGAAGACAAGGACAAGCAGCCGCCACCCCAGCAGCTCCGGAACCCCCTCTGACTGTATACCTACCCGTCAATAGGGATCTGTGCTGGCGCTGTGGTCAACCAGGGCACACACGCAGAGTGTGCCAACGAAAACGGCCCCTCCTGTTTTGCTCCCGATGTGGCTTGAAGGATGTCCTCTCGCGGGAATGCCACTGTTCCGACCCAGCCGCCCAGAGGAGACCAGCCCAGAGAAGACCAACCCCGAGGAGACCAGCCCAAGAAAGACGACGCCCCGTGCCCCGATGTCAACGGTATCCTGACCCGCATATCCCCGATGCGGATGTTCAGCACCCATGTCCATGTTGATGTCGTATCCTGACCCGCATATCCCCGATGCGGATGTTCAGCACCCATGTTGATATCGTATCCTGACCCGCATATCCCCGATGCGGATGTTCAGCACCCATGTCCATGTTGATGTCGTATCCTGACCCGCATATCCCCGATGCGGATGTTCAGCACCCATTGATGCCGTAGACAAACCCGTAGGATCAGGATGCGGACACCAGCATCCAATCCAGGAAGATTTTTTTTTACTTTATTATTGTGGTATGACAATTTTTTATATTATTTTTTTTTTACTGGTGATGTTTTCTTGTTGAACAATGATCACTGTACACAGTAGTCCTGTTTGTTGCTCTCTGGCAACCAGGCAAGAGTTTATTTTGTTTATCATTGGGAATTGTTTGAGGTCCACATTTAAGTTTTATTTCATTCCGTAATTTATGTATCAGGTGGACCTACCCCGAATAAAGGGTTCGACTATAGGGGGGTAGGCACCTGGCGGGCTATACTGTTATATTCCGAAAGGACCTGTTTTTTTTTTGTTAGAACATAAGGTTGCTAGCCGTCTAAGTTTTGAGAATGTTCACAGCAAAACGAGTTAGTTTTCAGGTCCCTCTGACCATACGAACGCATGTTAAAAAGAAAAAAAAAAATTTTTTTTCTTTTTCCCCGAAGTAGGAAGGGTGTGTAACGAAGTTACTATTTTCCCGCTATATTTATCAGCCAAAAGCTCCCTGTAAGGAATTAAACCCCGCTTGAAAGTAATAATAGGTCTAGAAATACCATTCAGGTTCGTGATAAATCCGTGAATCACCCCTAACACGATAAATAGGCTAAACACCCTCCGTAACTCACGCCAATACCGCGAGCGTGGTTGTGAAGAACGAACGAGTGGTAATTGCGCGCGCCAGCGAATCAAGAACGAATGATTGAAACAAAGCAATCGTACGTCACCCGCCCCACTCTGGAGCAAGCACTTGAATCGAACGCAAAACTCGAGAATCAAAGTTTCCACTAAAGATCGCATTCATTCACGTACGAGCCAACAGTCCGATCGCCACCCAGCACCGTTGAGTCTAGACAGAGACGCGCGCACCGAGCTGACGTCACAGCCGTCGCCACCGAGAACATGACACTGTGTCCGAGCAGCCGTTGACGTCACGAAGGAAGGGAGGCCGATATTCTGGACGTTGGATCAAATGCGAGAGAAAGCAGTCAGTCGTTCCGAAGCAGCGAAGCCAGCCAACACGCCAGGGAGAGAGTTCCGCCAGAAGGACGAGAGTACAGCGGAGGCGCACGCACCGAGCTGACGTCACAGCCGTCGCCACCGAGAACATGACACTGTGTCCGAGCAGCCGTTGACGTCACGAAGGAGGGGAGGCCGATATTCTGGGTAATTATTCTGTGAAGGTATAATTTGTATCGCAAACGACAGAGTCCACAAAACGGCGCGCGCATATAAGTCGATCAGGAGGGATTCGGAAAAGAGGGAGAAGCCGGCCGTAGTTTCGTTTCGACATATTTCAAAGATTGAGTAGCTTGCCCAGCCCAGCAGAAGCAGTCACGCGGCCGACTAGTATCCAGAGTGAGAGCCAGAGACCGAAGCAGTCCACGACCGTCCCGGACCTTGCCGAAGCAGTGTGATCGGAGTTTGGTAAATATGTTGTATCAGGTAGAAGATATCAGGAAATGTTTGTGAGTACCACAGATGCGATGTGCGCATGATCGTAAGAGGCACATATTCATTTCAATGCTGTGCTGGTAATTTCTGCATACGAGTCCGTACATAACCCCCCCCCACCGCAGAGCTTTTGGTTGTTAAGTTCACCCCGCTTGCTTGAAAACACCCTCCTTGCTTTCTCTGTATATAGTGCTTGCCATGTGTTCATTGGTTGTGATAACTTGAGGCCGCCGTCAGCCGCCCTCACTGTATTTCATTATTTTTAATATACCTGTTTATCCTGTTCTTAGTATTCTTTCATTTACTATCTTGAGTAGAATTTAAACATCTAGTGCGCAGTCGCCACCCAGGTCCGAAACCCAGTTGAAGGCAATTAAAGCCTGCCTTGCTGGCCCTGTTACAGTGTCACGACTATATTGACCCCTGGAGTGTCTTTCTTCACTGAGACTGCCCGGAGCAAAAGTGGCCTTTTCCACTATAAAGCTAAAGGTGGCGCCCGAGGAAAACCGAGAATAGTGAAAAGCGCCAAAGTTTGATATTAGGGGAAGAAACCCCTTCACAATTTCCAATACTCACTATGTAACAATTTAATTTTTTTTACAATTTCTAAACAAGTTACCACGATGTAACAATTTTGTGCTCACTGCTAGTTCCAGATAAATCGATGTTTTTTCCTGTCAAAGAAAAAGTAGGTAAATGATAAAAAATATGTGTATTGCATTTGGAGGTTATCCATGTAAAGTTATGATATTTTGAATATAATAAAGTAATGCTACTTCTTTGTACTTTTAGGTACGGCAAGTAATGTGCTTGCTCGTTGTTAGTTCATTAATGTCGCAGGTTCATAAGCTCTTGAGAACATAAAAAAGGAAAAGAGCCAAGTAGTTTAACAAATTAAAAAAAGTACCCATATAACCCTGGCTAGCTTTAACCTGACGGGAACCACTAAATAACATCAGATTCAACGCAAAACTATTTAATAAAATTCCCAAATAATATAATAATCAGAAAAGGAATGAGGTTAGGTTAGGTTCCAAAACCGTACTGAAAGATATATTTTCAAATGGTGATTTTATTGCATTCAAATGGACTATGATAAATTTGTGAAGATTCTACCCAAACTATGGAGACGACATAGGAAAAGTTAATCTAATAAGACAGAAATAACTTTTACAGGAAAAATTGAGCGTTTATAATCAAATAATTTTCAATTATCCAAGGAATATAATATTACTCCCACCCCAGCCCTTTCATCTATCTCGGAACCATCAGTATACCACATAAAAAATTTTTACGTCATTTGTTAAGAAATTGTTTATAAACAAACTTTTTTGAGATTTTTAAAAAAAAAATTTTTACCATCTTATTGCATAGGTAAAATTATGATTTAAAAAAAATTTTTTTTCTTAAATAAATTTTTTTATTGTTTGTAATCGTTTTTTTTATATTTTAATTGTTTAAATAATTATTTAAGAAATTATTTCATTTTAATTTTTTTTTAAAAATTTCTTTTTATTAATTAAGTTTTTAAAATTTTAATATTTACCTTAAATTTTTTTTTAAACTTCAAAAAATAACAAAAAAAACTATGTATAACAAAGTATAGAATTTTTTTTTTATTATTTATTATTATTATTATTATTTATTTTTTTCTATACTTTTTTTTTTTTTTAATTTTAAAAAAAATTTAATGGTTAATATTATTTTTTATAAAAATTTTAAGAAAAAAAATTTTTAAAAAAAAATTTTTTTTAATTTTAAAAATAATAAATATTATTTTTTAAAAATTAAATAAAAAAAAATATTATAAACAATAAAAAAAATTATTCAAGAAACATTTTTTTTTTAAATCATAATTTTATCTATGCAATAAGATGGTAAAATTTTTTTTTTAAATTCCAAAATAGTCTGTTTGTTTATAAACAATTTCTTAACAAATGACGTAAACATTTTTAAAAATTAATTTTTTAAAAAAATTTTTGATAATTTTTTTTTTAAATTTCATTTTTTGTTAATTTAAAAAAATTATAATTACCAACATTATAAACTTTAATAATTTTTTTTTGCATTGCTTCATTAAATACCCGAATGAAAAGAGATCCACGGAGCGAAAATTTTATAGACCAATTATTTAAACTTTTATGTCGTAATTTATAAAAACAGAGATTGGAAATAAATTAGTTAATTAACAATGGTGTAACTTTTTGAAAAATCGACAAGAAATTTTTTTTTACCGAGGTTTTTTTCGTTCAAGTGTCTAGATTACACCATGATTTATTCAAATTTTTAAATTGTTATTTAATACTATAAAAAAATTATTTTAGGTGATATAACGGCTTTTTAGACGGTGCGCCTATGCCGTAACGACCTCGTGGAGCCCTATTTTCAGCGTTAAAAAAAAATTAAATAATAGAGATAGAGTTCCGGGAGGTGGGACTTTTTTATTGGAAATTTCCTCCTCTTTCAGGATCTTTTCTCAATTCCTTAAATATCATTATTTTAGAAATTATTAACGAAAAACGAAACACCTTCTTTTTTTAATCTTATTTTGTTAATAACAATCGCAATTTTTTACGTGCTAATGAACCCTTAGAAAACATTTTTCTAGATGTCATTCCGAATCGAATGAGCTATCGCTCATATTTTTAGGAGCTTTATATCTATTTAACACGTTTTTGAACTTGTTGATTGGACTAACTGATTCCATTCTAGTTGATGCCCGTTCGTTGTGAATATATGGTGGTTGTTTATAACAACATAATTCACTTCAAAGTCGTGGTTGGCAAAATAATATCTAATGGCTCGTTCCTGGATTCTGGCGGAATATTTTCCAGAATCTTCAGATATCCAGTCATATTTCCAGCTCAAATTTGATATCTGATGCTGTCCAGGTTGCCGCTGTAGCTTTGGAAAGAATATTATTGGTATGACTGTTCCATGTTAGTCTTTGGTCGATTATAACGCCCAGGTATTCGACTTCCCTGGGAAAATGTTAGCTGAGTTACATTCAGGGTTGGGTTTCAGTTCGTACTTCTGCCTCCTTGTGAATGGAACCAGCACTGTTTTCCTAGGATTTGCATTTAATTCCTCCTTTGCGCACCAGGTTCTGATTATATTTAGGGCTGTCTGCATGCGATTAGATATTATTCCTACATATTTGCCCCTAATAGTGACGACCAGGTCATCAGCGTAACTTTTGGTCCTGATTCCAATGTCAAGTAGCTTCACTATCAGATTATTCACGGTCAATTAAGAAGTTTTATAACTCCGTAAAAACGGATCGTATCTATTTGAAATAAAAACCATGGTATTTATAGTCATGATTTTTCCAGTTGAATAGGATGGAAATATGTTTTTCACTTTTCCTAAGCTCATTCCAAACTAATATCGAAAAATAATTTAGAGCAATCAGTATTACTCTGTATGCGTATATACCTATGTAGATGAGAATATTTCCACACAAGAAGCAAGTTTTCGATAAATCTGGAAAAATTTGACAAAATATTCGCAGTTGCTCAGTATGCCACTTTCGTATAACAGATTATTAATAAATTAATGAGATCTTTCGGAAGATAAATTTGATGAATGTAATAATGTTCAGTTTGAAACTGCTTCGTAACTAACTTTCAGCGTTGTCAATGAAAACATCCCGTCTTTGTGTTAGACTGCGGCAAACAGATCTCACCTTCGCATGCCAAACTCGAAACAGGATTTTACAGTCGAATTAAGATTATGGATTTGAATATAAAGTGCCACCTACAACTTTGTCGTACGAAAATACAATTTGCCATTGTCTAGCTTGAGTTCATGCGCTCATTATAATGGTAAATATCGTAATTGACGTATAAAAAGCCTTCTCAGACAGACAGAATTGGAATAACAAGGAAACAAAAATGGTGCAAACTTCCAACTTTAAACATGAGAACTGGATTCAGCTTACGAAATAATAGTATTCGACTGAAGTAATAATTAGTTTTGCATATGAATCATTATACAAATCTATGAATGAGATGAGCTGACACTAAGTGAATACATATTACATGTTCTGTTGTGATTAATAAATCGCAGAGTGAGCCCCTAGAAGAAACTTCGTGCATAGGCAATATGCAATATGTGACATTCAGTCTATACAACTTTTTTATGTATTGATATGTTGTGGTGGCTGAAACAATGTTAGTGATTTCATTTGTAAAATGAAGATCTCTAAACTAATATTAGTAGTTCAAAACGAATGTGGTATTATTACTGTTGATGAATTAACGGATATGTTACGCTACTGGCCTATTATTGAGGGATCACTCCTTCAACTCTATACCAATGAACGCTAAGGACTTTTCAAATATTATGACTTAAACACTTTACTTGATCATTCCTTTGTTGTTAGGTTGAGAAAACAAGCAATCGAGAGCATCGACTATCTGAGGATGGTCGAACCGAGATTATGTTCCTGGGGCGGCACAGGAAATACCCCTTTCTCTTTGCGCTTGGACGTGAGTTGTTTATCCAGGAAAGACGCACCGGATTTAAGAAAGATTCGAAAAATGATAATAATAAAAAATAATAATGCACTCATAAAAATGTTGAGAATAGACATATATATTTAATAAAAGTTGACAATAATAGTTCATCCGTTCTATAAACGGATAATATGATACAATATTCAGAAAAACAACTAGAGTGTAGATTACTTCACGTTAATTTTACCTCAGCCTACAAATCAATCAGATTGACTAAAAACAATAGTGGCATCAATAGTTACAAAAGACTGTTGATAATTATCTTTTGAGAAACCTTGGTAACATGAAATTATGGAGATACCTTCACAGACACATGCACATTATAAATGATTCGATTTGCAACCCATAAATACAGAAAACATATATAACTTACGATACATCATCAGAGTCAACACGTATTCACTGAAAATGGCTTTCAAACGACAATTAGTTTTAATTTTATCATTAGTTTGATTTATCCCGCGGAAATGGTTATTTCAATTTTACTCGCACTGTATATTAGTATAGCGTGTATGGATATGGTTTTCTATGAGGTCATGAACTATAGATCTGAAGTTTTTCGTTGACTTATCCCGTTTTGGAAGCGTTGAACCATAAGAGGTAATTTTTGGAAAAAATACTGGTTAACTGGTGAATTCACTTGGATACTCGAATTGAATTGACTATAATTTCTACCACTGGCTCAAGTTCACTGCTCGACAACTATATTCGTACTCTTCTCATCTTGATTTCACTATGTCGTGATTGAATGAAATTCTAACCTCATTTTGAACGTACTTGTTTGACTGCTGAACACCGAGTGATTATTGAGCCGAAGAATCGCGCATTTTTATAAACCGTTACCGGATCACGTGATAGTTGGGCTAGTCGCTGGAAAAATGTCTGATATTATAAGTATCTTCAACTTGTCGGCGGCTCAATAACTAATGGCTTCGTTACTGTCATCAAAAATATATAAAACAAAAATGTATTCCTTCCGAGGTAGAGTTATATTCAATGGGCGGTCATAACCTATAAATTTATGGCGTTTTTCTGTCATTCTGAATACATAAAAATAGTTTTATGATATCTCATATCGCGATGCGATTAGGCGGGCTGTCAAAAAATTCTGAATTCATACCCTTGTTTACTCGTTCGCGCATTTGACTTTTGAACATATTCCCATTGAACTTTCTAGCTATAACGTTCATATTACGGAATATTGTGTTGTTTCTCAGGAATGAAAGTTTTTCTGTAATTATGATCTCTGGGTGTGAATTGGATCCATTTTTTAATTTTATTCTTGAACATACTACTCGAATTCAAGTTTTGGTCGCCATCTTCGATACCAGTCCTCCGCTTTGGCAACAGGCAGATTCGTATTCAGCGGGGTCGAAATACCCTTAAAACGTTATTTCCCCAATTGTTACATAAAATGCTTCTTGCATTGATTTTTTTAACATGCCCGGTCTAACTCACGCATTGTACATTAAAATTGTTTATCAACTACTGAAGTGATCGTGGACAAAGAGTAAGGTTGGATGAACGCGAGATATTGTGCGGAGAACCAGAGGGCACTATCTTGGGACCCATTTTGTTAACTATTTTCACAGAGTATTTAAACAATTCTATATCAATAAATTTGGATATCCGTTTATACGCAGACTACGTACAAATCTATCGAACATGAAAGCCCGATGATATAAACGTTATCAGGAATATAATACATATCAATCTAGCCCAAATGACTATATACTCAAAACAATATGGACTAACTATCAAGCCGTCGAGAACACAAGCAATCATAATGGGTAGTGAAGCACCTGTTAAGTACTTGAACAAAAACATTTCAACAATATTCAATCGAATGATAAATTGAAGTAAACATGTGGAAAATCGGGGCATTATCGTGATTCGACAAACATATCTCGAAAAATTTGATACAATGCTACTTCATGTATAAATCGCTATGGAGATATAAGTTTACACTACCACAAGTAACTAAATGCTATTCCACTCACTCACATCGTCTATGGATCAACTGTTCATTACCAATTCTTATTGGAATAACAAAAAGAAGGTTCAGCTCCTTCAAAACTCCACTCTTAGATTTACTCTCCCAGATTTAGAGGGAAGTGACCACATATCCATCAGCTTATTGTAACTAGATGAAAATATTGGAAATTGAATGTAGCTAGAAAGTTTTATCTACCTTATACAATATTCCCAAATCGGGGTTGCCTAGTTACTTTTTTGAACTATTGGGAACAGCTCTACAGTGCACACAGTTGGTTTACGTATGCATTCAATGCTGCCAAGGTATATACCATCTGATTATATTAACTTCTTTGCACCATTTGGTTATATTAACTTCTTAAATAATATAATGGAAAAAAAACAAAAAAATTACATCAAATATTATGATGATTAAACTTCCTAATACTATTATAACTAACTTTTCAGAACATGTAAAAATTAAATAAAGCCTGAAGAAGTCTCCGGTCAGGGACGAAACGTTGCCATAAATGATTTGAAATATTAGATATGTCCTACCCAGAATCCAATAACCTAAGAAAGCTCCGCCAAATATATATATATATGACATGAATGAAAAAGGATCACATCATATTCAAAATTAAAAAAAATATTGTGTTAAATACGTTGGAAAACACTATTTTTCTAAATCCGCTCGGTACGAAAAATAGTGCTTTTCCCAACTGGTTGCATAAATAACTATTAAATACCACGCACCTGCAACATTCAATGCATTGAGTAAATTATTTTGGACTCTTCGAAACTCCAATAATCATTATTATTATCCTTAAAATATTATTATTATTGTTATTTCAACTAATATCACCAATTTAAAAAACATGTAAAAAAAAAATTCAGTCCAGTTCGACATTCTGCTACATCATAGCAAACGTAAAGTTACGACTCCATAGCGAAAATATATCTATGATTGAAAAGGCTTCTATTGGGACATGTTGCTGATTCTATAAATATTTTCACTCCTAGTATATTTCCACTTTTGGATTTTTACCAGGTTTTTTACTCTCCTATTCTATTATGCAGCGGAAGAATTGATTCATGGTTTCCATAACTCTGAAAAGAATGGTCTGAGGTACGTCATGTTAAAATGTTGCAAAATATCTTGTATGCATAATTTTTCCGCCTTCTACAGTTTTGTTTTGACAATCGTACAATTATTTTGGATCATTGAATCCATCATCGAAATATTCCAAACAAACATTGCATTTGATTCGAATTCACATGGTTTTATATTCACCTGCTCATTAGCTTCATTAATCGATATAATGAACGTACTTTTTAAAGAATTGAATCGAAAAAACTTTGTTCCATATTCTATTGAAACTAATGAATCAATCCGTTTCGAATTGGAAAAATAATTTCCCATTTAAGTTTCGAATTATATGATGTGGAATAATGTTTCCATATGGTTATCAATTAAATAGAGGTTTTCAGTGCATTTTAATGTAATTTATCGATATTTGCAATTCTGATGAAGCTGATAGAGTGTGGAAATCGAGTGAATAATGATAATACTGCAAAAAATTATTGGGTTGAAATTGAATTGGATGGTAACGAAGCACGATCGATATCAATAATTTATAATTTCCTTTTAAACCAGACCAGTCGGAGATATCTATCATTAGAGTAAATTATAAAAATATTGTTTCCGTTAGCGTCTCATGAAAGAACACCTCGTTCACGAATACTACTTATACACATGAATCATATATGAATACCAAAATATTTTTGTCCCGATTTTGTACAGTATCAATACATTCAGAGGTGATACCGCTATCAATAGCATATATATATATATATATATATATATATATATATATTGTTATGTTATATTATGCCAGTTATAAGTTTTAAAAGGGAAAAAAAAACACAAAAAGAATAATTACTACATAGTTATTAGTTTCAAGAGATTGTTTTGACATAATTCTGGAAGTTCTATTTATTTATAAGCCTATGTATAATATGGATAGATAAAAATGTCAAAATACTATAACACAATCAATTTCATACACTTCATGATGATTATAACCCATAATTGGTAAAAAGACAACAAAAAGTCTAGATTTACAAAATTTTCATAAAAAAAAGTTATCAACACATTTATAAATTTGAAACATACAGTATATGGAATTGTAGCTGACTGAAAGTAGCCAATGGTAGAACAGCAAACTTCTTGATGAGAATAGCCAATCAGGGAATAGATGGTCATATGGAAAATTGGAAATTGTGATAAGAATTATTTTGAAATTTGTACATAGTAATAAGAATGGGAAAATAGTTGTATATATAAATTATATAAGATGAACCCAAACAGTGAAATGTGACAATTTGGTGCGCGAATTCAAACATTCAAATGAAAAAGAAGAGGGAAAATTGGTATCCAAGGGAGCAACAAACAAAGCCAAAAAGGAGGGGATCAAAAAAAAAATTACAAGGGAATGTCACGCAACATTTTGGGAGAAAGAAAAATGAAATAATTCCAACATAAGAAGAGAAAAACCAATATTACCCTAATTATACAACATATCCAAGTGTCCAAAGCTGATTTCTGCATACGTATGGTTCCTGATTTATGGTATTGGAGTTCTTATAGAGCTTGGAGTGAGAAGGGATCCAGTTTCAGGGCATATCTTGAACACTGACATCTCCAGCAGGTATAAAAACTTTAATAGTGCACATCCGGTCCTGAACAATTTCACAAATAACGTATTTTACATCTGAAGAACTTTATTTCACTTTATTTTTAACTATAACAGTAAAATTCACTCTCAAGGAAAAAGTGAGGTTCTGTCTATCTATCCATGATTTGATTTTAATGATCATCCGTGAACATTTGTAGATTCACATTAGTATAAGTTATTTCTCGTAGGCCAGGTAAAATTGAGTCTTCCTGAATGAAGGAAATAATTGCTTTTTGATACTTTGTTGTTTGTTTTCTTACAATGATAAACAATCATACAGATGACCATTGAATAAATTGAAATTAGACAGCAGTGGTTAGTGGCTCTATTGCCTGAACCGGCTATCTGAGGTGAGAGGCGTACCAACTGTTGCTTAGCCGTGGTGAGAAAGGGGATAACAATTGGCAGCAGCGTGACGAGAGAACAATGACGTTCGCTAGCAATTATTATTACAGCATACAATACATATACAGGGCGAAAATATCTATCTATATAATATCAATTTGGCTCACAAAGAATAGCAAAAATTATTAGCAATCTTCATTATATAACAACAACTATTGTTATTCAATTCATCAATACATAACAAATTGGCACCCAAAGTGTGGGGTGAAATAACAACAAAATAATTTGAAGTGGCGCCCAACGCGGTGCAAAAATATATTTGTAATTTGTAGTAATAATAATAATAAAATTGAAATTATCAAAATATAACAATATATATATATATATATATATATATATATATATACATATAAATATATTTATAAAAATAAAACCAAGCAAACTAGATTCGCTGAAAATGAGTCTTAAATATTACCAATTTTTCGGAAAGCACATACACAACGGTATATACTTTTTTACGGCCCAAAACTGTACAATTTTCTGCCACATGACATAAAAACTATAAACTCCTTGCCAAAGTATAAAAACACTATGAAAAAAATTATATATAAAAATAAAAACCTGCTAAAAATTTTCTGAAAAAAAAAGCTTTTTCTTTTGTCTGAAACAAACTCTCGTCACACACCTCATTCTCTCTTGCCGTCGCATTTCTTTTTTATTTTGATTATCTTTTCTTTTTTATTTTAACTTTTTTGTTTTCATCTCTTTCTCTTCCCCTTGTATTTCTCAACACTATGGTACCCAATTCTGTTACCGCTAATCTTGATGAAACACTTAAATCACTTCAAATACATTACAAAGCCACAACACAAGCAATCAAATTGCTTAGGTGAGTTGTCTGTTTTTGAAGTGTAATATAATACAATAATATTTTGAAATTATAACATGTAATTCTGTAAATTATGGTATGTGAATAAATGAAAATGAATTAAAATATATATATATATATATATATATATATATATATATATATATATATATATATATATATATTAATAATATATCTCTACACCCCCTTTAAATTCCTAAAAAACGTATCTTATGCATTTATACTAGAATGCACCTCGAAAACCAACAATTTTTCGAATACACTAATGAAAAAATAAAGTGGCATGAATATCTACCATTCACGAAGGAAAACAATCCCATTTTTCATAACATGTCCAATCATTTCAATTATAGGAATTTTGAAATATAACTCGTAATCCCAAATCCGGAGTGGTATAGACATCGTGAACTGGTAGCCAATAAATCAATGAAGGCGATTGTTTCTTGTTTTTCTCTCTGCCGCACTGTTTGATTGGACTCATGAAATATTTATAGCCGTCTGAAGATCAATAAAGAGGAATCAGACTGTCTAAATTCTCATAACACTTGAAAGATAGTGAGAGTTTGAAGGAATCGACTTTACTGCTCTCGGATGAATCGATGTATAAGAAAAGTGCCATGGGGTGTTTTTTTTTCTTTCTGCAGAAAATTTGGGAGAAAGCTTTTTGTTTAGAAATATGATTTTTGCTTCTTGTTCTTCAGAATATGCGTGAAATGTTTTTTTTTTCAATCTATACCTGAAATTAATACACATCTCAAAACTCTCATATAAACAACATGCCAAATCCAAGTACCTCTGATTTTTTGGAGAATACTGCGATTGTATAATTCATTCGAACGGTTTCTACGCTTTATAAAAAAAAAAATATCAAACTAGGTGATATATGCAGTATTTGAGAAAACTTTGCCTTTCTACTCCTTCTTTTCATGAAAAACAATTAATATTCAATCAAAATTCTGCAAAACCTCTTTCAGGCGTACCAATCTGAAACAACAATTATATTCAGATATACATTTTTCTTATCACATTTTGTTTTCATTCATGTGTATTTTTTCAGTTGTCTTTTATTGGAACTTTCCACATATTGGAAAAAGAGTTTTAAAACAAAATTTTTTCCCTCACCAGAAATATATTTCGTTATTTCGTAGTAGAAAACGTTGTTTTATATTCGAAAATAAATTTGACCAACATAACACGATTCATTCCATCCATATATTTTGTTTTTGAAAATGAGTACCAAAGTAATTTCTGTAAATTATACAGGGTGTCCCTGGACTTCCTCTTCTCCTCTCGGGAATGTTTAGATGGGGTCAGATTATCACCAGTACTTCATATAACTTTTGTTCCTAAAAGCCGTCGTTACCAAGTTACGGGCCCTCAAAGTTACAAAATGAAAAATGTTTCTCTTTGATAACTTTCAAAGTGAATATTCAAAATCATCTAAATTTTGGTGATTGACTAAACATATGAATTCCCTCGATGAGCTTTCATGCAGGAGTTAGTTGTTTTGCTACAAAGTCAGGAACGGACTACCCCCGATGGTCCACACCCCAAAACTTTGAAATGACAGATAATTTTTCAATAGTTTTCAACAAAATAAGGTTACGCAGACAATTTTCTGAATAAGAGTACTCGTGTGGAAAGTCGATCGGAGCAACGATTCTTAATAAAAATGCAGTTTCACTCGACGACATCAAACCCGATCGTCCACCATTATTTGAAATGAAAAATTTTCACAGTAGAAATACTAATGCTAACGTTAATTCAACAACTTTTATAAGAGGAATAATACAAAATCTGCTAGAATAAAGTCGCAAACAAAAAGTACTGTACCTAGTTGAAAGTTTCATTCATAATGTAGATATTTTTTCAAATGAAATATCAAGTTATGTAGATTCGTGGTGTTTTTGAACTAACAAGCTACTCCACTATGAAATATCGAATTCAGTCCACATTTTGTATGTACGCGTGGAATAAGCACGTTTCGTGTTGTGTTATCTGAATCTCATGAAAATCAACCTTTGGATATTGCAAATTCGTACTCACAGCTTAAATGTTGAGGAGTTTCACTGATAAGTATAATTTCATGGAAGAAAATCTTCAACCCGAAGATGAATTTAGCTGAAAAAACGCACATCGGGAGACATAACTAATAAAAAGCAAACGTATAAACTACAAAAACGGCTGCACATGAATAGGTGAAAAATATCCGGTTAATAAATTTATCGTCCATTTCATCCACAGATGTTGACAAAAACACCTTGTAGAAAGAAATAAAATTAGTGTGGATAAAAAATGACAACTGGAATGCGATTTTGTTTTGTCGAGTGGTGCGTTGTAATTGTATTGTCAATATTCTAATAGGACAGTTTGAAGTGTTTTGATATAGCCGAACAGTTTAAATGCAACGAATATGCTGATATGCATGCATTGTATGGACGAGCATTTGGTAATACTGCAGAAGCCCGTCGTCTGTATGCCGAGCATTTTCCCAATCAAACGTTACCGGCAAGAGAAACGATCGCAGCTTGAGGAAGACAGGTATGTCTAATGGATAATTAATTGGAGCCTGTTGTTTTATTTCGATATCATTGTAGGTTGAGTTTTGCCAAAACGAGGTGGTGAGGGCGCTCCTAGGGCTGTGCGTACCGTTGTATTGGAGAAAAATATTTTGGAAGCTGTCGCTGATAATCCTTCAATGAGCATCAGGAACCTATCAGAACAGTTCCATACATCCAAGTCCACTATTCATAGAATAATTAGGGAACAACTGCTCCACCCATATCACATCCAGAAGGTACATGCCATGACACCTGAAGATTTTCCAGCACGACTGGAATATGCCAAATGGTTCCTGAATAAGCAAAGAGAGGATATGACTTTTATTACTCGAGTTTTATTCACTGATGAAGCAGGTTTCAGTAGAGATGGAGTAATCAACTCTCATAATCTCCACATATGGGCCGAAGAAAATCCCCATGGGATATTGCAAACCAAACACCAACGGAAATTAAACGTGAATGTTTGGGCTGGTATCATAGGAAACCATCTTATAGGATCATTCGTTCTTCATGACCGATTGAATGGAGAACGTTATTTGGAGTTCATCCAGAACGATTTGAATGGACATTGCAAACCCGAAGAGATATTTGGTTTATGCATGATGGCGCTCCTCCCCATTTTAGTTTGATTGTGCGGGACCATCTGAACCAGATTTTCCCCAATCGATGGATTGGTAGAGGTGGGCCATATTCATGGCCATCGCGGTCTCCGGATTTAAATCCATTGGATTTCTTTCTGTGGAGGCATCTAGAAAGCCTTGTTTACGCTACACCTATTCACACCGGAGATGCCTTGTTGAATAGAATTACATTACATTGTGAAGCCATACAAAACGGCTATTTCAAGTGCAGAGAGGGTGTTTGCGCTGACTAAGAAAATGTATTGAGAGAGACGGGGGTCATATCGAGCAGTTTTTGTAGCGGATTTTGCATTTCTGTTTGCTCTTGAGGCTTGCGATTGATTATTTACACCATGAGTTTTGTAAGGTAAACGTGTTTGCATGATAAAAATTCGTTATGAACATTGTACCTATCATTTCTATTTTCATTACAAATTGATCTTTTCGAATAATGGTAGACATCCAGGTTGGATGTCGTCGAACAAAAATGCATTTTTATCAAAAATCGTTGCTCCGATCGATTTTCCACACGAGTACTTTTATTCAGAAAATTGTCTAGGTAACCTTGTTTTGTTAAAACATATTGTCAAATCCCAGTCATTTCAAAGTTTTGGGGTTTGGACCATCGGGGGTAGTCCGTTCCTGACTTTGTAGCAAAGCAACTGACTCCTGCATGAAAGCTCATCGAAGGAATTCATTTGTTCAGTCAATCACCAAAATTTAGATGAATTTGAATATTTACTTTGAAAGTTATCAAAGAAAAACATTTTTCATTTTGTAAATTTGAGGGCCCGTAACTTGGTAACGAAGGCTTTTAGGAACAAAAGTTATATGAAGTACTGGTGATATTTTGACTCCATCTATACATTTCCAAAAGAAAAAGAGGAAGTCCAGGGACACCCTGTATATTGAAAATAACCTATTTTTCCTCATGACATGCTTTTTTCATAAGCAATAAAAACTTTTGAGCAAAAAATTAAACCGACGAAAAACGAAACTGAAAAGCGTATAATATAATAAACCTTTTAAGTCTTGATAACTATGCTCCTAAACTAATGTAAGTAACTAATTTCGAGTCAACGCCAAACGAACAAGCAAATTAATTACGTAAAGAGTGAAATGGATTATTTTAATAATGTTCTTTGACAGTTTGTTTTGGTACTTACATCAGTTCAGGAGCTCATTTATTAAAATTAAGTTGGTTTTCAGTTTCTTTTTTCGTCGGTTTAATTTTTTGCTAAATAGTTTAAGTTTTTTAATTTTTTGTTGCTAAAATCTTCGAATTACTACCTACTTAATTAGCTCCAGGTCTCCATTATGTTGTAGTGTCATCGGAACTACATATGTGTGCCAAGTTTCAACAGAATCAGTTCCCAGGTGAAAAATCAATCATCCCCCATTGTTCTACCCTAGGGGGATTTTCAAATTCAAATAAGATCAATTCCGAGGTATACCCTAATCAATAAAAAAATAATCAACTGAATCAGATAACCCAGTACAAATGTGTGCGTGGTAGAATCGGTTTACAGGTAAAAATTCAGTGGGTGAACCATTAATACCCTATTTTCCTCCCCTTGGAGCTGCAATTTTCCTCTTCGAATGCAAATGGGACCAACTTCAAGGTATACCCTATCTAATCATATATAAAAATAATGATAATAAAAAAATATATGCGTCGACTAGAGAACCTCCTCCTCTATTCGTCGGTTGAAAACAGTCGACGTGACGATGGATAATCAAGTATTTAACTGGACCACTGCAGTCATCTGTCGGTCTAATATATATCCTTAACCTATTTGCACAATGTTTAAAATTCATGGCCAAATTATAAAAAAAAATATTATAAAAAAATGTTCCGTTGAACAATGACGGTTGCCAATCTTTTGCGTCACGTAAAATATCAGTCGTAATTATAACTGCAATTTGGAGAACTTCTGCAATTATTTCAGCAGTTGTAAAAATGCAAAAAATTCATATTGGTGAATAAATAGGTTCCGTTTTCCGTATGAGGTTGCAAAGTTACATATCCGCTGAGACCGATATTCTCTTTAATTGCAACCACAATAAAAAACGTCTATAATTATTTCAATGCTTGTGTCTATTGAAAATAGCAGCATAAAGAAAAAAAATTGCATAAATAAATGATGACTTTTTCAGAAATGGTTGCAAATGTACGAGAATATGTTGAACTTTTTTTCCGTTCACTTATCCAATTTGCAGAACTTTTCTAATTTTTCTAAACAAATTACAATGAAAAACTTAAACAAATGTCAAAAAACAAGGTTCCGTAACTTTTACAAGGTTGCAAACTCAATGCATGCTGTAAAACATTGTTACTATCGATATGCCTAGTTTGCAGAACTTTTGCAATTCTCATTGCAAAAATAAAGCATGAAAATGTTTTTTTGCAATTGAAACAATGTTTTGTTTATCGCATTTTTCTGAAAAATGTTATAAAAAATTTCATTAATGCACTAACATACCATTGAAGTTTGAAAATTTTGGAATTATTGTGAATTGATTGTCTATATCTACTGGCTTGAAATGTATAACTCGGATGTATAACATCTTCATAACGCTTAACATTTCTAAACTATATATACACTCGGAATTGCGCGATACAAAATATTCGCTGTGCTCCCGGTTAATATACATATTCCAAACCAAAAGGAGAAAATGCTGTTGCCATTCCACCGACAAAACGTATCTTCGAATTGCTGTTTCACTTTAGTGCCTTCTCTCCGGTAAATTGCAATAATTCCCAGAGGACAGCATCAATTTCTACCTTTTCGTGTTTCCAACAATGCGCTACTCTCTAACAGGTTGACGTCCAAAAAGCTTTTGGCACTTCAGGACTCCATTTTGGTGAGTGAAAACTGAACGTCGAAGGGACACGTTTCCTTTTTTGAACTGAGTGAATGACTTTATGATGGACTCGACAGTGATGTCGGGAAATACATCTCCCTAACTTGAAGAAATACACAGGGTAAACAAGAGAAAAAGTAATCCATCTGATACATAAAATTGTTATCTACAAATATGACCCAACCGGTTTATATAATAATAATAAGAATAATCATAATTCAATTTATTGACAGGCTTAGCAATTGAGAATGATAATAATTATCACTATCTGCCAAAAGGTAACAAGATTGGATTGACCATCCATTCTTCCTCTTGCAGCCGTTACTATACTAATTTTGGCAAATACTACATTTCAATGCTTCACAAAAAACCTTGATGTATATTATGTATTATACAGTGTGTCTCACTTCTCATGAAAACACCACCGAATCTTCCGTAATTACTGGAGTAGAATTATGAAATTTTCAATTTTTATCTTGCCCCCTAGTATATCTTTTCGCAAACATCGTTTTATCCATCGCCCCTGGCGCGCAGTGTATATCACTCGGGTTAACCCCGGAAGAGATTCAGACTCATCCTCGGCATTTCTAGCAATAGTGAAAATGTCAGGATTCTACTCCAATAATACATCCAATAATTAAAGAAGATACGGGGGCATCTCCATGGGAAGTGAGACAAACTCGAATTTTGCTGTACTAATTTTAGCAAATAATCTAATATATTTGCAATGAAAACAAAGAATTGTTACAATGGAATTGTGTACTTTGTAAACAAGCTAATGTAATCAAGGTTAGATACCTGTAATTTTTAATGGTTAGAAAGTAGCAGTTTTTTCAAATTGTGTTTGAAAGATACAATGCTTTTGGTTTCGAAATTGTTTGGGATATCATTATAAACATGCGCTATATTATATGTGAATGATGTCTGTTATGTTAAGTAATATTTATGAATTTTTTTCTGATATTCACATAATGAATATCAGAGTTATGATCCAAAGCATTATCGCTTTCAATAGATTTATGCTTTATGAGATGTACGTATTTAGTTTTTTAATTCGAAAATGTCGTACTACACTATTTTCGGGAGGTGAGAAGTTACTTAGATGTAATCTATCCGGGTAGGTGGATTGGACGTCGAAGTCCAACAGAGTGGCCAGCTTGCTCACTGGACATCACACCCCTTGATTACTTCCTTTGGGGCTATGTGAAATCCGTAGTTTTGGGGACGGTTTGTGGATCGTTAGATGAACTGCGTCGTTGAATTATTGAAGTTTGTTCAGAAATAATACTTCAAATCTTGTATACTGTTGGGGAAGAGTTCAAAACCCAACTATTTATTTGTCAAGAAATGCAAGGTGGATATGTGGAACACATACACAAAGGGGGTAACGAAAGTGATGCCTCTAACTATCGACCAATGTCTATCATTCTGAGCTAAAATAATAGAAAAATTGGTAAAACATCGCATCCATAACTATTTCCTGAGTAATAACACAATTAATTCTAATCAATATGGGTTCCAACAGAACAAAGGTACCAACGATGCCCTACTTTCGTTTATGTCAGAGTTAAACAGGAAAATCAACGTCGGAGAATGCGCTGCGGCAGTATTCTGTGATTTTTCCAAGGCGTTTGACTGCGTGAATCATGAAATACTGCTCCAGAAGCTTCAATAGAACAGCTTTCGCAATACGAGTCTGGTTCGGATCAAATCCTACTTGTTGAATCGGAGGTACTTGGTGCGCTGTAGTACAGATTCAAACATAGCTAATATCGAATATGGAGTGCCACAGGGGTCTGATCTTGGTCCAATCATGTTTTTTATATTCATAAATGATATCACCGGTTTGAATATAACAGCAAAGATCACTATTTTCGCAGATGATACTACTTTCCTATGGCACCACAAAACTGCGCAATATCTACACGATAAAATGAAAAGAGAGTTAACAGTAATACAAAAATGGTCACTCTAATTCTTTAGTACTTAACTTGATAAAAACTAATATCATAACATTTCGTTGCAATCTCCTAGAAATATCTACTGGTACTGACCACTTATGCAATAAAACATCATCTATGTTTCTCGGGTTAGATATTGATAATAAGTTGAAATTCGAAATCCATATTGAATCCCTCTGTAGGTAGTTGGCATCTGGATGCTACGCCATACGGGTAATTTCGAATGAACCAGGATAATCAGCAGCAAGGACTGCTTACTTCGCTCTCATAGAGTCACATTTGAGGTTTGGTAACGCATTTTGGGGAGGATGTAGCCAATACCTACTACAAAATGTAATCGTTCTACAAAACAGAGCTCTGAGATGTATTTGTGAAGCCAAACCAAGAGATTCGGGTCGAGAGATCTTCATAGAGCACAGAATCTCAACAGTTATATCCCTTTACATTTTGGAATCAGTCAGCCTCATATACAAGAACTGAAACAACTGATTCGCAACACAACACTCGACAACACCAAGACCTACCAACACAATGGTAAAAGATTCCACAATGGCGTCAAAATTTACAATCACCTGCCTCCTAGCACAAGGAATATAACTTGCTTCAGACGGTTCAGGAAGGAAAATTGATACAGCAGCCATTTTATGACCTTAATGCCTACTTTACCACCACATTCTAGCTTCTTCTATTGTCTATTTTACATGTTATCACATAACTATTTTGAATCCTTATATATATATTTACTTTTATTTTACTTACTTAGCCTCAACTTTTATATTTATTTTAATTTTATTTGTAATTACTTATTTTATTTATACTCTACAAAACCAATGTATGGTTGTTACAAATTCATGATATTTTAATCATTCACAATGTAACATTATGAACAGAATCTTCGGTTTATTTTATAGTCTTACCGTTGTACTATCGGTCATCGTATATTTTGAGTATTTGTTGTGTGCGTGTATCATATTTTAAATTTTTTCACAGACACTTTTATTTATACATTTTTATTATACTATTTATATTCATTGTTACTAAGCTTTGTCCACGAGAACTTTTTCTTCTGACAATAAAGTATATCTTGATTGATTGATTGATATTTTAAAATTGATAATAGCTTACTGTTTTCAGTTATAAGATGAAATACTACTTCAGTTTTCAATAATTAGTTATCTTTATTTTTGGACTGTGTCAGACGATAATGGAATGTTTTAGTTAAATTTGCTACGGTTTCATTTGTACTACTTTTCCGTAAGGTTCAAGAATATAAGAAATTTAAAAAATGGTACGACGAGAAATGTACCGGGTTATTCACCATAAATTACCCACCCCTTATCATCGTTACTATTATAGAAAAAAAAGTTAAATGCAAAAGTTGTGTGAATATGACTGAATTTTGATAATATGCTAAATACAATAGCTGCAGATTTCAGGGACCAACTTTTTTTTAATAGGATACCCTGTATATTATTGTATATTCGCCAAAATTAAGTTATTAATAACTTCCACCTCATGTGAATGAATCAATCGAAAGGTTTTTCTCCCGTAGTCTTTTTCAGTCTGCTGTAGCAATATGGACTAAGGAGTTAAAATGAAATTATAGTTTGAAAAAGCTGAAAAAACACGCATATATGGCAATAAGGACTGAAAAGTTGAAAATAATGAGAATAAAGTCATTGACAAAAACATTTTCTTCTATGTAAAAAAAGCGTGGAGTGCTCTTCACTCACTTTTCATAATGATATTAGGATAACTGATAGCAAGCACCTTACGCTTTTTTACATGAAATACATTTTTTTGGCCAATGTCTTTATCCTCATTATTTTCAACTTTTAGTCCTAATTTTTCAAACTATAATTTCATCAATTTGTTAATTATAAGTTTTCTGAATGAACAAAAATAGTTCGATAAAGTGTTGCCATGATGACTTTACCGGCCTAGTCCGGTGTTCAGTATCCAAAGTAGAAATTTTGTGGAGCGTGTTCAAAAAAGGTATTCATCTGTCTCCACTGATTAGATCATAAGTTGTCTTTTTTATCGGGTATAATATAACTAGCGCTCATGTCATATTATTGGAAAAAAAAATTCATTGCTGAACTCATATTCTATTAGTGCATGCACCTTCCCCAAATCCACCTCTTTGTACTGCAATAGTTAATATAAGGCAATTCAGGAAGTATCAAATGCATTTTCTTTCCAATGACAACACAATTAACTTTGAATGCTGGGATTGCCAATTCAGCAAAATCACTCATATTCAATCCGTGTGATTCCATATAACTGAATTATAAAACTGCTGAATTAGGAATCAACAACTCTCTGGTGAAAAGAGGGATTTGGTGGAGAAATTGGAAGTAAGTTAGTTGCTGTTTGGGCAAGAAACATTAAGTTCTCAATATTGTGACACTGCCCACAATTACAATGATGTATGTAGATTTACCATACCTTTAGGTTTATATTATTTCATTCAATATATGTATTTATTTTACCCAACTCTTTTATCGAAAAATCATCAAGAGTGAAACCTCCCTAGGGTCAAAATATTGTATTTTGCCCTCAGAGCCCTACTTAAAACTCACACAGGGAAATTAAACATGACACTATGATTACCATTGATGATAGCAACGAATTAAAAACCGATACAAATAGAACGGGTGCGCAGCGGTATACAATTTTCATTAGAAACAGTCGGCGTGTAACATGCGGTGATAATAGCATTATTATCGATTTCATAGCCTCTTACTACTCTGTTGTTTTATTAACTCCGCCAATCACATTAGTCGACACCTGAATTATATTCTCGGATGTAATATAACTAGTGCTATGATTATCATTGGTGATAGCAACGAGTAAGAACCGATGAAAATAGAACGAGTGGAGTTCTATTTTCTTAAGGTTTCAAAGAGTGCTAGCAGGAGTTCTATTTTCTTAAGGTTTCAACGAGTGCTATATCACCGATGCATAAACTTCGTCCTAGTTATATTTAGTGAGATAATATAATATATATATATATATATAATCAGATCAGATAAACTTATCAACGTTAAACTGACAGTATATAATTTTCATTAGAAACCGTGACGGGTAACATGTGGTGATAATGGCAATTTCATCGAATTGATAGCCTCTTACTACTCTGTTGTTTTTCTCTTCTTAGCCAATCACATAAGTCGGAAATGTACGTCCTGACACGTGAATTATATTCTCATCTACGTAATTCTATAGAGTTGTCACTGTTATTGAATAGTGCACCCATTGTAAAACTATTTGTGAATATAAACTTCGTCCAGTCTGTATTTCTCTTGACACTTTCACCGATCGGTGTCGCATTGGTTGCATGCACAGTGCGTCCGACACCGATTGGTGTCGCTTGTTAGTCTTCACAAAACAGGCCAGTATGAACGTAGCACTTCAGTGAAAAGCACGTGTGTTTGTCAGCGTGGTAAAGTATTTCCAATCCCAATTGGACCGACATAAAAAGTTTCGAGAAGGAATTCTCTTCCACACGACAGAACTTTTTCATGATTGTACCAGGAACGCTTTGAAAAACACTGGTAGCATATACATTTCCCATTTGCCGGGCAGTGCATATGAACACTCGTAGTGCTCTTATTTTTATTGCCGTTCCAATTGGGAGAAGAATAACTATACTTAAGGTTAGAAATTTCGAAATTTCTGCATAGGTTTCGATTCTGTGATTTTTTGCTTGATTGAGATGGATAGAAGTGCACCAGGTCCGTCTTACTCTAAAAACGGTAAACCAATGTATAAGAACCCTAAAAAACAGAAAGTTCTTTGGAGAGCAGTGATGGAAATAATACGATTTGCTTGAATGTGAAGATGATTCTAAAATATGTGCAATATTGGTTACACGTTTTTAATATTTTTATTATGTTTAATAACTTCCATCTCATGTAAATGTATCAATCGAAGAGTTTTTTTCCCGTAGTCTTTTTTAGTCTTCTGTAGCAATATGGAGTAAGAAGTTAAAAATAAAATTATTGTTTGAAAAAGCAAAGAAACACGCCTATATGGCAATGAGGACTAAAAAGTTGAAAATAATAAGAATAAAGTCATTAACCAAAATATTTTCTCACCACTCTGTGGTTTTATTAACTCATCCAATAACATTAGTCGAGAATGTACCATGTGACACCTGAATTATATAACTAGTGCTATGATTATTTATCAGTGTTAGCAACGAGTTAGAACCGATGAAAATAGAACGAGTAGACTTCTATTTCCTTAAGGTTTCAACGAGTGCTATCAGGAGTTCTATTTTCTTAAGGTTTTAACGAGTGCTATATCACCGATGCATAAATTCCGCCCCAGTTATATTTGAGATAATATAATGTATGTTACCAGATAAAATAAACTTCTCAACGTTAAACTTACAGTATATAATTTTCATTAGAAACAGTGACGGGTAACATGTGGGGATAATGGCAATTTCATCGAATTGATAGCCTCTTACTAGTCTGTTGTTTCATTATCTCAGCCAATCACATCAGTCAGAAATGTACCATGTGACACGTGAATTATATTCTCACCTACGTAATTCTATACTCACCTACGTAATTCTATAAAGTTGTCATTGTTATTGAATAATGCACCCATTGTAAAACTACTTGTGAATATAAACTTCGTCCTATCTGTCTCTTGGCAGTGCTGCAGTGCTGACGTCACCGATCGGTGTCGCAGTGGTTGCCTGCACAGTGCGTCCTACACCGATCGGTGTCGCTCGTTAGTCTCCACAAAACAGGCCAGTATGAACGCAGCACTTCAGTGAAATACACGAGTGTTTGTCAGCGAGGTACTTCAATTAAGAAATTTCAGAATTGCTGCTTAGGTTTCGATTCTGTGATTTTTTGCTTGATTCAGATGGACAGAAGTGTACCAGGTCCGTCTAACTTTGAAGAGGGTAGGAACCCTAAAAAATAGAAGGAGTGCTCTTAGGTATTTTGGAAAGCAGTGATGGAAATAAATACGATTTGCTTGAATCTAGTGATGATAATTTCGAAATATTTGCAATCGTGGTTTCACGTTTTAATATTTGTATTATGTTTTTGATGTTTTTGAATTTTTAATATTTTTGTAACCTCTTTTACTGACGTTACTGGTACTAGTTCGGTTACCTTTTGTTTATCGGAAAAATTTTTATACAATAAAAATATTTTCGTCCATTTTGTTGTTTTATGTCTTGTATTATCTTGGGGCCAGTGGCTCAGTGGTATGCGCGTTAGTCTCGTGCTCACTGTTTTCACTCGTCGCCGGTTCGACTCACAGCCGGTGAAAAATTTTTCAAGGCTCCAAGAGTGGTTTCAGATCCCACTATAAAAGGAAAGGGGCCCGTGATCTTAACTCGAACAAGTTTTCATTAACTCCCGAAGGTTGGTGAAGCAACTAAGAAAGCGGTTGAAAAGCAAAAAATCTAAAAGCAGACAGGTATATCCCAGATTTAGCACTTAGCACCTGTAGTTTTCATAAAATAGTACTAAAATATCTATGTCTCCGATCGGTGTTGGTCAGCGCTGAGCGTGAAATTAATAACCAGGTGCGCCTGACACCGATCGGTGTCATGCGTCAAAAACAGATATGCGTCAAAAACAGATAAGCGTGATCGTATCTAGTATGTCACAAACGGAAGTCGAATTCTGTCGTTAAACTATATCACAGTCACCAAAAACATTATTGCCGCACCTGACATACCTCTCAGTTTAAAGTCAGCAGCGAAAGGGTTAACATACATAAATATGTAGAAAACTAATATTTTTCAATGAAACACCTGAACAGTTGAATTTTCTTTACACTGCAAATAATGCCTACAAAATCCTATCCTTCAAAATTTAGCTGTATTACTTGATACTACACAAGATTGATTGATTCAGAAATATTAGTTTTATGTGGATGAACTGACCAGTAACTAAAGTCAGACGCACTGTAGACATGATTATTTCTAGGCCTCATGAAATCCTCAACCTATTTTTTTCTCGTACAAATGTTTATCATTCTTTGTCATTGTGAAAGCAGCCGCATGCAATTAATTACTTTTATTTTAAATCCTATTTTTGGTATTTTCTTATTTTTCCTCCATTTTCAATCGTGTTATGTAATTTACGTTCCATGATAGGTCAAGTTGATGAAAAAAGCCTTGACATCAATTATATTAGGCGTAATTAACGGTATATCAAAGAAAATGTAGAACGCCGGTGAAAAGGTCACTGGATAAACTGACCTTTCTGCTGACCTAGCAATATTTCTTCGACCACAGTGCACTCCCGTGTGCAATTATCATTTAATGTGTACATTTGAACTACTCTGGAAAGCCTGATCTAATTAGTGCTTACCTGATTTGGGAAGGAATGAGACACGCCATGGTTTGAGTCATTCTTGGAAGGAACAATCCACATTATACAATTGAAGAAGACTTTTTCTTCGTCTGAAATGCAGGTTAAAGTAATAATCGACGTTAATCTTCATCAATGTCCGGCCATTTGAAGTGGGAAAAGGTACTCATTAGACTTATTTATTGCTACTGGCATATACTTATTCTGAATCTTAATATGCCTTATATGAAATCCCAATCAACTTCGAAAATGTTATTGAATCCAATATTCTGAATCTGCATATCTTCATGAATCCAATATACAGGGTGTTATGTAATGAGTGTCCGATATTTTACAGGACGATTCCTCAGTTATTCATGAGGTGATAACTTCATAAAAGCATGGGTCCGCAAGGCCTTCATTTTTTATATACAGGGTGTTGAAAATGTATTTTTATTTTGGGTTTTCGTGAATAATTTTTAAAATAATGTCGATATTTGGGCGAAAATTGGTATTTGGGAATTTTTTAATATGAAAAATTCAAATTTGATCTTACTTTGGCCTTGATTGTAGGGGGCGCCGCTTACAGGTTTTTGTCTCCTTTGGGGAGTCACAACTTTGTTGTGCATGTTTGTATCACATTTCTTAGAAGAAGAATCGATTTCTCGATCATTTTTACGTGAAAAAGGTATGCTTTTCAAAAGTCGCTACAGGCAGCCGTTTTGGAGATATTTTGATTTAAGTTATTCGATGCATGTGTTTGTCAAAACGTTAAACAATTTTGAAAACTTTTTTTTTATTCAACATAGAAACATTTCAAACGCCAATTTTGAAACAACACTAATATACAACAATAAACAACGGAGCACTAGATATAAATCAAAATCACAATAAATGTTTGAAATGTCCACCTCCTGCCTGTATGCACGCATCCAATCTTCTTCTCATTGATTCGCGCACTCTTTGGAAAATTCCTGGAGTATTTTGAATCATTCTACAAGAGTTAATTATGCGATTACTGAATTCTTCTCCATTTTGGATAGGTGTCTGGTAAATTAAGAATTTTAGATGTCCCCACAGGAAAAAATCCAAACTGTTAAGGTCTGGAGACCTAGGGGGCCATGGTTGAGACCCTTTCCTACCTATCCAACGGTTGCCGAAAGTTTGATCTGAAAATTCTCGCGCTAGGATGCTAAAATGTGCCGGGGCACCGCCATGCATAAACCACATTTCATTTCGTAGTCTAAGCGGCATATCTTCCAGTAAAATAGGCAAATCTTCTTCAGGAAAATGACGATATTTCTCTCCGTTTAATCTGCCCGGAATAAAGAATGGAACTATAAAATAATCTCCATGGATTCCTGTCCACACGTTAAGAGAGAACTGTTCTTGGGAATGTGATTCCTGTATCGCATAAGGGTTTTCCTCTGACCACAAATGATTGTTGTGAAAATTGTGTATAGTGTTGCGTGGGAAATTTGCTTTGTCGGTGAACAGGATTGATTTTCAAATAAAGGATTTCAAATAAGGCATTGGAGAACCCAACGACAGAAGTTGATACGTAACGGAATCTCATGTGTTCGTGTCGGTGCTCCCCCACACTGTGTTATGGGCGTTTGAATCGGCTCCGATGATAAGCTGGAGTTTGTGGTCCTCACAGTGTTTAACCAAGGCCCTCACTTGTTCTGATGGTGGAGGGCTTGTTGAGTCATAAGGCATGTAGACGGGGGCTAGTACTATGTTCCTCTCTACTCCGTCCTTGATGTAGGTCGTCTTGATTGCTGTCATGTCCCTGTAACAGAATTCTATCAGATTCAAGACTTTCAAATCATTCCTGGCAATAATGCAGGATCTGGCGTTTCCACAGTTTGGATTATAAATGAGCTTACCCTTGGATGTTCCGAGGCCTGATACTCGCCCTTCGACCAGCCATGGTTCTTGTATTAGGGCCACGTCGGTGTTGCCCTCTGCAAATATTCTGCACAGGGTTGCAGTAGCAGCCTAACTATGCTGCAGGTTGGCTTGAACTGCCCGCAGCATCAGGAATGTTCCTGTTCCGGCTAACTAGCTTGAAGTTTACCTGCGTTAGCCCTGGCTTGCAGGTTCTTCAAGGAGGTCTCGTCGATTTGGAAGACAAGAGTTAGACCCGAGGCCTCCTCTTGTCTCTTGATGACAAGCCATTCTTCAGCTATCCCCATGTTCTGGGTTTTGATGAGCTGAAGAATCTTTTTGGTTTCCATTTTACCAAATGGCTTTGTGTCTGAACTGAACTGAATGGTAGGGATTTAACAAATTATCAATTGAAATTCTCCATACCATAACATGAGACATGTTTAACGTCAGCGCTATTTTTCTGGAGCTTGTTTCCGGGTGTTCTCCTACCAGATTAAGAACTGCTTTCTCAGTTCCTGGGCTTGTTACCGTCCGCTGTGCACCCGACAGATGACTAGCTTTCTCAAAACTTCCTGTTTCCCCTAACCCAGCGTGAATTTTTTAAAACGTTTTTGAAGTAGGAATTGTGCGGTTCGGATAACGCTACTGATACAAACGTCTAGCCTTATATGCATTCCCGTTAGCAACTCCATATGTAAAATGTATTTCAGCATACTCTGCATTGGTGAAGTTTGCCATTTTCTAACAAATAATCACAATAATAATAAATAAAACTATTCAACTATGCGTCAAGATATTATTTTTGACATGACAGCACAAACAAAACATTGGAATAAACTTACTAGCCTTGATATTTTATTTTCAAAGAGTTCGCGAATCAATGAGAAGAAGATTGGATGCATCGGTTAATTTAGATCAAAATATATCGAATACGGCTGCTCGTAGCGACTTTTGGAAAGCATACCTTTTTCACGTAAAAATGATAGAGCAATCGATTCTTCTCCTAGAAAATGTGATACATACATGCACGACAAAGTTGTGACTTCCCAAAAGGGACAAAGACCTGTAGGCGGCGCCCCCTACAATTAATGGCCAAACTAAGATCAAATTCAATTTCTCATATTGAAAAAATCCCCAAATACCAATTTTCGTCCAAATATATGCATTATTTTAAAAATTATTTACGAAGAACCAAAATAAAAATGAATTTTCAACACCTTGTATATCAAAAATAAAGGCCATGCGGACCTATGCTTATATGAACTTTTCACCTTATAAATAACTGAGGAATCGTTCTGTATTACATAACACCCTGTATTCAGGTTAAGTTTCAAATACTTTCAATCAAATTGTAGAAACATAATGAACATATGTTTATCAATAACGTCACTGTTAATTTTTCAAATATCAAAACAAATCAGACCGAAAAAAAACAATTTACTTTGTACCAGCGCGTGACTAATGCAAGACAATATCTTGAATTCGATGAGGGGCTTCTTCACTAATCAGAATTTCACTAGCGATTGGGTTCAAATGGAAGATGTAAACAGTCGGCAAATAGCGTCACACGAAATATTCTTGATTCATAAGATGAATAAAAATTGACATTCTTTGATAATAGAAGCATTAATTGAATATTCCTACAAATTTCTAGGTATTGATATTGGTCGTATCAGGAGCATGTCGTAGAAAATAATTGTACAACTATCGAGTTGGCAAATGTAGTACTCAGGTAGTGGGTCAGGGTATCTCATAGGGAAATTGGTGGATGTTTGAAGTTAAAAAAGTTTGTCATTTATTCCGGCTGTTCATTCGGCTACATTTTCAGCTAACTGTTTCTTGTTTCACATTTTCTGTTGATACAGTTAATACAAATGGTACCGATACTAAGTTTACTTCTTCAATTAACATCAAGAATTGTAATAACTATACATTTCATAACATATATATATATATATATATATATATATATATATATATATATATATATATATATATATATGTATGTATATATAAATATATATATAGAAGTAGGAAGAAAATTGTGGCCTTGCAGACAGATTTTTTAAATTCCAGGAATCGAACCCACGACCTCTAGATCGCTGGTCTCATGCTCTACCAACTGAGTTATAGAAGACACAGGGTTCACACCTGCATTTCGCCATTCCATTTTTTCCCAGAATATGTTAGTTGTTGAAACATGGAAATGAAATATGAAATGTAACGAATCTACGTGTGCTATCAATGTCGTTAAGAGCAGATTTCACCTATAATAATAAAAGTCTTTATTTTCCAAGAAAAGAAATACAAAAGGCGAGGTGTCAGTTGAGTTTGCTTGATGCCGAATTTGCCAGCTTCAGTCGATGTTCAGGCGCTGATCTCCGGCCACTGAAAATGATATTTTTTGCCTAATGTAATTACAATCGTGAAATTTTCAATGTATGTGAATATATTTAGAATTTTTTCATTTTTTCAATTCCAGAGAACGAATCGAACCCGACTAGCATTCTAGAGGTCGCGGGTTCGATTCCTACTCGAAGATGTTTTTTTCTGGAATTTAAAAAATTAGTCTGCAATGCCACAATTTCCTTCCCACGTCTAAATATATTCAGAGACATTAAAAATGTCACTCTTGTAATCACATTTGGCAAAAAATCTCGTTTTAAGTGGCCGGAGATCAGCGCCAGAACATCGACTGGAGTCGGCAATTCAGTGACGTCGGCGATAGGTGAAATCTGTCCTTGATGACCATTGATAACACACGTAGATTCGTTACATTTCATATTTCATTTCCATGTTTCAACAACAAATATTGAATTCTAAGAAAAACGGTAACGCGAAATGCAGATATGACCCCTGTGCCTTCGAGAGCTCAGTGGGTAGAGCATGAGACTAGCAATCTAGAGGTCGCTGGTTCGATTCCTGCTCAAAGGTGTTTTTTTTTCTGGAATTCAAAAAAATTGTCTGCAATGGCACAATTTATTTCCTACTTCTAAATATCTTCACAGACATTGAAAATTCCACTTTTATAATATATATATATATATATATATATATATATATATATACATGCATAATATATATATATATATATATATAAACATTGTAGTTATTTTCAATATAAATATCTAAACAGAATGCCGACTTTCTGTACAAATTATACGTAATTCACTTATCGTTTAAATAATATTTTGATCTATCCTGAGGTGTTAAGGAATATTAGCATTGGATATTGGTGATGATACACTTGCACAGTTTCCAGATAGCAGAAAAAGAAACACCTTAACAAATCCTAGTCCAAGCATCACCAATACTACAAATTCTTTCGAACGGGGCTGAAAGGGCCAAGCAATCAGCAGATATTCTGAATTCTTGAGAAAATATAAAAGAATATTGCTGAAAGGAAAATCAAATGGAAACTAAGTTAGACGAGAGAAACAAGACTGAAAATACCAAAGAAAAAGGAAAATTAAAGAAAACAAATGAAGGAACTAAAAATATAGAACAAGACGAGAGAGTTAAGAAAAGAAAAAAAACATCCCTTTTGTGGAGAAGACGATGACGACGAGACGAAGATACAGACGAATTATTGCATAAAATGCTTTTACAAATATTTTGTGTGAGAAGTGACTGCACGAGATCTGTACACTTTTCAAAAATTATTGCCCAAGATGTGGAAAACTAGAAGCACTTTCCAGTTCAACCTAAATTAAGTAAAATTGATCTTTATATGGTGCTGATTTTTTAAAATTTTCAATAAATACTACTTAACGTTAAAACTCAAAAGTTATTTTTTGTTGGACAAATGCTAAGTTTAATTTTAGTTGTGCTTGTCATATTAGAATTATCTTCTTAAAAGAACAAATACAACATTTGAAACTATGTATTTCACTTATTTCATTCCATAAGGCATCTATCCTACCCTACAAGTATCTATCCTTGTTAGCATTCCCATGGTGGGGCATCTACCCATACAGGTGGGCATCTATCCTCAAAAAAATATTTCTGCAAAAACCAATTTCGCAAAAACTCAATTTCTGCAAAATCAATCATTGTTAGGTCAACAAAAACAAGTTATAATGTAATATAAAAGATTAAAGTGGCTATTTTCATAGGAATTATTCATGGTGAATTGATAGTTTTAAAATTAGGATACCCTTTCAAGAAGTGGGGCATCTATCCCGATTTTTTCCTTATACATTCAAGGAACTTTCCGTTCCTTGTCTCTTTTGCACAGTGACTCTTTCATTCTTTCTTCAACACATCTCAGAGGCCAAGGTAGAATGATCGGCCTGTAGCATATGATTCTGCCCTAAAGCATGTTGCTGAAGCGTCAAAGAATAATTAATATAAAAAATGGAATAATCGAGAACGGTTAATAACTTGAATGTCGATACCATAGTGTTTGTTATTAGTATAACAATTTATTTGTACATTTGTTGTCACCTATATCCCACAATTGTGACATCTAAGGTGCAATTTGGAATACTATCATAAATACCATGCAAAAATGTTTAAATACTTCACACGTTCATTTCAGGCACAGTGTATGCAACATGGTAAACATTCGATTATCGTGACTAACTTACTTCAACTGAACTTTTTATCTCCGTTCTATCGCTTCTTGCAGTTCAACAGCAATTAAAGCTTGAAATGCATCCAACCGGAACGCATTATCGGAAAATACACTATACTCTCGTTTTACTTCATTGTAATTTGAATATGTACATGCTGATATATCTGAATGAGAAGCAAATTCAATGGAATCTTATTAGGCCACGTTTCTGTTTGAAAATGAAAGTAGATGTGTGGTAAAATGTGAGATATCTTGGATAAAATTGATGGATAATTTTTTTTTTAAATGTGTTCTACTTCCACGATGTATTATTCATTAAATAGAGAGGTTCGATTGAAATATTGGGAGATACACACCAAACATAGTTTTTTGAGGCTGAAACGTTAGATCATTGAGTTTAAATCGCAGAAAATCAATAAAGCTTTACAAGATTTTGTGAATTAGTATGGAGGCGGTTGGAAAATTGAAATATGTAGGGTGATCAATCTATTTATACCCATAAACACCAATGTTCCGCCGGGAAGTTTGACCGAATCATAAAAAAAAGAAAAAAAATCCAAAATTAAAACATGTGTATGTGTGGGCGCGTTTCGGAAAAGGATGAATATTAGATGAAAATAGAGACGTGTCTGATTCAAATTCATTTATTCATCTCAATGTAAATATATAACAACACAACACTTGAATAATTGAAACAATCCAAGAAATCATTGCTCATTTAATAAACAACTTCCTTTGAACATGAATTTGTGGTACCTTCAGGTTTTGTTGCAATAGTTGAATTTTGCCACTTCAGTATTTCCGTCAGAGAATCAGCAATAATGTTTTTTGCAGGAATATAATTAACTGCAAATGTTGCATTATTTGGACTGCTATTCAATTAATTCCACAATGATTTCAAATGAACTTACTGAAAACTTCCTTAAACGAATATTTGAGGGACCACGACCAAATGATGCAACTAACTCTATCATCATTGGGGATACGAATATTGATATCTTAAAAAACTATTAACATTGCTATGAATATGAATATTTTAAGTGAACATTGGTATATATCAGCAGTTAATAATGAAACTGGAGTCCAAAAAATTAGTGGCACATGTATTGATCATATCTTCATCAAATCTAAACCGAATATTAAGGAACAAATTATTCATCTCATCATACAGACCAACATCACAGACCATTACACAATCGCACTTCTAATATTACTCACACAAAGCGAGCACAGAACTCCACGATCACACCCTAAGAATTACATTGATCACAAAAACCTAGAGAGTATCTTAAGGAATTAATCTTGCGATTCTGTTTACTCTTCAAACAGCCCCAATGATCGTTTATGCGCATTCATTGACACCATTAGTTGGCCTATAAATAATTGTATATCAGTCAAAATCTCCAAAAATAAAGACACCATAATCGCACCTTGGATAACAAAATATCTAGTCAAACCTGCTGATACAAAAAATAGACTATTCAAAAATTCACGGAACAATCCTGAAAACGTAGAACTGGAATTGCAATATAAAAGCTATAGGAACATGTTTACAAAACTAATAAAAAAGGCTAAACTCGAATATTACTAAAATCAAATAAATAACATGCATCCGATAACACTGTGGAAAATAGTTCAGGATATTAGCAACCCAAAAAAAGGTAAAAAAATCATAACAACAATAAAACATTACTCTGGGGAATAAAAACTGATTAATAACAAATAGCTAATGAATTCAATAAAGTATATACCCAAATCCGAAAAAAATGCCCAATAATATACAACAGGACCCAAATTATTTCCCTCCAAGTTTCACCTAAATGAATTCATTTGTTCCCCTTCCAAATGATGCGGAACTTTCCACTCAAGACGCGCTACTGGCTCTTACTGATATCGTCGGCTTTAGATGAAAAAACATCGTGCCTCTGCGTCTTCATGGACTTGTCTACAGCATTCGACACTGTGAGTCATAATCTACTCTTACAAACACTGGAAGACATTGGCATACGTAATAATTGTCTCAAACTTTTTGGTAGTTACCTCACCAATAGATTTCAATGCGTAAGAGTGGATGATGTGAACAGTGAACAAAAAGCAATAGACTATGGATTACCGCAGGGGACCGTACTTCGACCTCTTCTTTTCAACATTTACATCAATGGGCTGTTCTTGGTCGAGAGCTATGGGGAAGTATTGGGATTTGCCGATGACACCGCAATATTCTATGAGGCAGATGATTGGGAACAACTGAAAAACATCGTACAGACTGATTTACCCTCGATTAAAAATTGGCTCGAACACTACTTACTCACTGTAAACCTTGAGAAAACGCACTATGGTCCATTCAGCTCCTATCGTTCCAACACACCAACATTTAATTGCCTTCCACAGAAAACACAATTTTGCCCCAACAAAAAGTTAAATACCTAGTTTATACATAGACACTCATATCGGATGGGACACACATATCAACTATGTTTGCAACAAACTCGGAGGATTTTGTACAAATTCAAATATCTGAAAGATATACTAACATTTCAACAGCTCGAAATTCTGTATCATGCTTTGGTTGAAAGTCACTTACGACCCATATACGCCCTCTAGAAATACTACAGAAAAGATTACTGAAACTGATTCTGTCTAAAGATTTCAAATATTCGTTCGATAGAACTGTTCAACGAGGGTAATGTATTCGTTCTACGACAATTATTTTTTTATAATGTAATTCTAACATACCATAAAAATAAAAACAGTTTCATCATGCCGTCCCACTGTCACCTCACTCGGAACAAGCATCTCCACAGAGTTCCCCAAACACAGAAAATGGTTGGGCAACGGTCCTATCGATATCTAGCCCCAAAAAAGTATAACACCATCCCTCGATATATACACGCAATTGGTAACTTCATGCTGTTTGAGAAAGAATTGAAGTCGTTTATTCGCAGTGAATTACGACAAAAAATCGCAGACCACGTGGACACAGATAAATTGAAATTGTCACTGGTACAATCCTGATATCTCACTTCAACTCTGTTCTTATATTTTATCGCTCGAGATTTTGTTAATAACTTTCCTCTATATCTTAGTGTTATCCATTCCTGAAAATACTTCACAATATATGTCAACTTCTAACAACTCAAAAAAATATATGTATATGTATATATATATGTATATTTTCATGTTAGGAAATGTTTATAATATAATGAAAATGATAATTCATTATTATTAATAGGTATTCAAGTTATCGTAGTTATGCTATGTTTCTTTTACAATTTTTCTATACTTCTTACTATTAAGATATAAGATCTAGAATTGAATATATATATATATATATATATATATATATATATATATATATAATAAATAACTAAATTCGGTAGATAATATTGGACAGACCAAATGGAAAACTCACCACTGAAAAAGTGTAGCTTATTTCAAACTAGTTAAAAGCATCGCATTTTGAGGAATTTAAATTAGGAAGTTTCGTAAAAATGTACGCCTCTGGTAAGGGCGAGACATTCATATCCAAACTCGACTTCTGACTCGGTACTAATTCGAATCAACTCGTTCATTACGCGATGTTGCAGTTCTTACAAATCCTGTACATAAATTCGAACGTTAAACACACCAAACAACTTCTAATCCGTTTATCAAGTTAACTCTGATTTGGCGTTGCATTAAATACACTTCCTGCAGTGCTGCAAGGCGATTAACATGATCATCAGTGTTGCAAACGTGCAAAATATACCGAGTGCTTCATTCATTTGAAATCCTCTGAGGAAAACGATATGAAATGGATATTTGTTACTGAAAATATGGAAGTCAGGATAGAGTAGATTCAAACATAGACTGAGAGGCATTCAGTCAAAATTTACCACATATTGACAATGGTGTTTGCCCACTCAATAAGCCAATCAATAGAGATTTTCTGCTCTAATGATTCTGTGACAAAAATACTACCATTTTGTACTCGCAACGTCATTGCTTAATTTTTATAAACATTAAAAAACTATATTTTTTTATTTTTATTTTTTTGTTTTTGACTTGTAACTTGAAAACTTATGAAGCAATCTCGATTCTCTCGATGGAAGAATTGTAGAGAATTGAAATGCAAAAAAAAAATTAATCACTGTGACTCGATCGGATTATTAGTAACGGAGAAAAACCGGAAAAACCAGAAAATATCTGCGTTTTTTTTTAATTCATAACTCCGCCACTTTCCAAGTTGGTGCAGGATTTCCACGACATAGTAGTCATTGATATGTATTTCATTTGTGAAAAACTCAGGCGCTGTCGGATCTCATCAGTTTTGACATGATTGCAATCTGAATTTTTTAATGCACTTCATTGCAGCAGACCTGAATGCTTCATTGACGGCCCTATTTCAGTTTTTTAAAAAGATTTCGAATGTAGAAGTTTAGTACCACAAAACGTATATTCTCTTTAAGCGATAAAATGCTGCAAAATAGGTGAAAATACTTGCAAACCTGACCGAAAATGGACGAGTGCGTCAAAGCGGCTGAGTAGTGGTGATAAAGCAGAAGACGCGGGGAAGGGTATGTATAGTAATACAGGCGCGCTGGGCCCGTTTTGAGTCTGCTGATCTGCCCCCACTCCTCAGCAGCTTTCATGCACTCGCCCGTTATCGGTCATGATTGCAAGTATTTCTCACCTATTTCGCAGCATTTTAACGCAAAATGTGTAACGAATTTTTCGTTACGTCCTTACACATAACCAATTTCTCATAACTATTCCGGTTATCTTACGGTGGAACGGGTCATTAGTCACGGCCGATCGTGAACTATGGGACAGCGCCTTTGTTGTCGTTTCGTGAAAATGGTATCGTGACAGTTGTATTCATGTCGTCAAGCTGTGTTTTTTCCAAGTGTTTTTCAATAGAGAAAAACCAAGAACAGTTTGTGAAAAAACCCAGGTAGAATTGGTGAGTTGTTCGAACGGAAGGAATAATCGATCTCTTTATTGAATAGAACGTGGAGATAGGCAGATGTACTGAGTGAGTTGGCTTTGATTTGTAAGATCTATAAATTAAATAAGTTTCACTGCTGGAGTTTAGTTGAGTAATATTATTCTCTTTATCTTTCAATTAATGTTGTAGCTGATTAGTATTTTCTTCTTTTTCCTTATGCTTGTAATATAAGAATTCTTGGATATACCGCATGGTAATTTTTGAAGGTTAAATATAGATATTTCAGCCATTTTGACAAAGCATTCATAGTACATATTGTGGCTAACGTAACATCTGTTCCGAATATTGGGAACTGATTTTTTTTCATTGGAAATCAGTTCTACGCTATTGCATTTTTTAGGTACCATTTGGTAATCTCGAATGGACTAGAGCTTACTCCCCTCATACTACCAGTGGATTGTTCCAAGGATTCTAATTGAAAGGAAGGGCGTATTTGATTGTTTGGGTGACTAATAGGACGGCTCTCTGGTAAGCAATTTTCTTTATTTCATAACTATATGTTTATGAGAGTAATTTTCTTTTCTCTTGAGAAAGAATTGCTTATCGAGAGAGTTGTACCTCTGGCCTAACGGTCTCAGAACACTCGATTCAATATATGCCTCAAGCGTAAAGTTGATTTCCGTTTAATAAATTTCTTATATCTATTACTCCATTCAATTCCCAGTGTAGCTTATTTGATTTTTGATCGTTGCAGAGTCAATTCACTTCAGTTACTACCTTATCGCCAAGAGCAGGGAGATTCATTCTAATTTTTGAGAATTACCTGTTTATCGATTTGAAAAGGGAATTGCCGCCCTATTTCAAAATTATCTTTATCTAAGAGAGTTGTGCCCACTGAAAGACGTGAGGTCTCCCTCTTCAGTTATCTTTAAAAATTCTTCAATTAAAAGAATTATTTAACATTATCTTTATCTAAGAGAGTCGTGCCCACTGAAAGACGTGTGGTCTCCCTCTTCGGTTTATCTCTGGAAATTCTTCTATAAAAAGAATTGTAACGTAAATAAACTTAACTTGGTTTAACTAATTTATTTAACACTCAATCTACAACTTAATTTATATTACTACGCCACTGTATAGCTCGATGGTATGGGCTCGTTCAGACTGTCTCTGAGACTTGAGGGTTGCCTATTTATCTCCGATACAGCATTCTCGATGTTTCGAATTCTTTCCGTTGGCGACCGGCGTGTTCCAATTGTTTCCAATATTGACCGTTGCATTACGCGGAAGAGGGACTGGATGGTTCTCGAATATCTCCGGGGATGATCTCATCGCTGTCGATGGCGACGCGGGAGGCGACAGGTCCGGCCTAGGTTCGTTACATTGCCCCCTTCTTAAAGACATTTCGTCCCGAAATTTCATCCTTGGAGTGTGACGATATCTGCATGACTCCCCATATCTGCACCGTGAAGTTCGATGGAAGTAACACTCCACGGTCTTCATGATCGGTCGTGGAAGAGGGTTACAGCAAACCAAAATCTTGACGCCGCTGGATCTGAATATCGCCTCCAGCATACTTCTTATGACTCTCCAGTCCAACCCATCAATACCACAGGATAATTTTGGAATTGCTAGATCCACCAGATTCTGGTCCACCATAGTATCTCTTAGTTTGGTGAGACTCTTCCAGACATCTTCATAAGACGGTTTATCTTGGGAATGCCTCTTGGTGACTAGGTAGTAGATGTTTCTCTGGCCTTTCTTCAACTGTAGCACCCCACCAACTTCTGGATTCTGCTCCCGCAGTGTTTGGAGTTGACCAAATTTCTTGGAGAACACTACGGCGATGCCCCTGGACATTCGAAGATCTTCTGCCACACAGTGCGCTAGTGCGTAGTCAGCAGGCACCTCGAAAAGGTCTCGTGACTCCTCTCTAGTAACCCCATGTAGAACTTTCTGCCCGTTTGAATACAAGGACATAAACTTCTCGAACGTCATATCATCCTCCGGTGGCTTGAGGGTGCGAACTTGGTCATGGTTTCCAGCGTAAGGGGCCAACCTGTTGAAATGGACGACCCTTGGTTTCCCTCGGGGTGGCTTATGGATTCGGTACACGACGACGTTTGGGGTTGTACAGCCAAACCAGGTCATCAACCTTAAATCCTCCGGCGTCGGCCTTGATGTCATAGGTCTTCTTCATTTTATCGCTGGCACTCTGGATGTTCAACCGGACTCGTTCGTGGATGTCGTCCATTCTCTGCCGAAGTTTGCTGACGTAGTCCTCTCCCGCAGTGTCTTGTCCTGGCGGTATCCCAAACTTCAGGTCACAAGGCAGTCGCAGTTCTCGGCCCATTATAATACTAGCAGGAGTTTGACCGGTTGACTCGTGTACTGCGGATCGATAGGCCATCAGGAACAAATGAAGATACTGGTCCCAGTCTCTTTGATGGTCAGAGACAACCTTGGACAATGGCGGTTACTCCTGTTCTCCGTTCCACCTTCCCGGCGCGGTGAGGGCCGGGTTCTTGTCTTCGGATGTTCAGTAGACATATTTCTTGGAAATGATTCGAAATATCTGCCTTGATCCGAGTGCAGCTCCATTGGAATACCGAATCGGCATATCCACTCTTTCACCAAGACGTCGGCGACGGTGATGGCTTCCTGGTTGGGCAGGGCATAGGCTTCCGCCCACTTACTGAAGTAGTCCATTGCCACAAGGATGTATTTATTCCCGTGGTCGGATACGGGAAACGGGCCGGCGATGTCAATGGCGATTCTCTCGAACGGGCTGCCTACGTTGTACTGACGCATCGGGGCCTTGGGTCGTATTCGAGGTCCATTGCTAGCAGCGCATACAGCGCACTTCCTGCACCAGTCCTGGACGTCAGCTTGACAATTGGCCCAGTAAAACCGTTGCCTCACTTTCTGCAGGGTCTTCGTCACTCCCAGATGTCCTCCGGCGACTCCATCATGGATTTCCCGCAGCACTTCCTCTCTTCTGTTCCTGGGAACAATTATTTGGCGTTTCTTAGGGCTCAGCTTCAATCCGGAGTTCCTCAGTCGCAGGAATACTTCCTCCAAGTTTTTCACGTGGTCCTCGAACGATCTGCCGACCACAATTATGTCGTCGAGATACACTAGACACGTGTTCCATGAGAGTCCCTTCAGCACTGTCTCCATCAATCTTTCGAATGTGGCGGGAGCATTACAGAGCCCGAATGGCATAACGGTGAACTGCCACAATCCTGAGCCGATGGTAAAAGCAGTCTTTCTCGATCTTCCTGAGCAAGTTCTACTTGCCAGTATCCACTCTTCAGATCAAGGGTCGAAAATCGTGGAACCAGCCAACGTGTCTAGGGTGTCATCTATTCTCGGGAGAGGGTAACTGTCCTTCTTCGTGACATTATTAAGTTGGCGATAGTCTACACAAAAGCGTGTCGATCCATCCTTTTTCTTCACCAGTACGACTGGAGAGGACCAGGGACTGTCAGATGGTTCGATAACTCCTTCTTTTCCCATATCGCTGACTATTTTGTCAGCCTCTTCCTTCTTGGCAAGAGGAAGTCTTCTTGCTGATTGCCGGATCGGTCGGGCACCCCCAGTATCAATCTTGTGCTGGACCACATTAGTTCGACCTCCTTTTCCTTGTCCGGTATCGAAGATGTCTTGGTACTTCTTAACTAAATCTCTTAGTTTGGGCTGTTGAGCTGGTTTTATATCTTTGGAAGAGATGGCAACTAATTTTTCTAGTTCTGTGGGCAAGTTGTTGGGTTGGCTAATCGTACCTCGTACACTCCGGATCACTGAGGAAACTGACGAGCAGTGCCCCAATATTGTTCCTTTCTTCAAGGTCACTGGAAAATAATTGACATTCATGACCCTTACGGGCACAAATTTGTCAGCACGCAACGAGGTCTTCCCTAGTGCAATCCCTCGTCCAATTTTCTCATCATGAAGTTTGGGCTCGAACATCACCACGTTTCCACTGCTCGTACTCCCGTCCAGGCGAGCCTCAGAATGGTTTCAGCCCTCTCAGGTACGCTTACATCTTCAGCCAACAACACACGGATCAACCCCTCACTTCTCCCATGAAGCACCAGCTCTTCTCCGTTGACACGTAGGACGCCGTCTTTGAAATCAATTTAAACCCTCTGGAATTCATGATGTCCATTCCGATGATTGCATCGTCTTCGATGTCCGCTACAAGTGCCTGATGTTTCACTTTAGTGCTGCCCAAAATTATTTCAATCGGTAGCTCGCCATATACAGTAGCTGGCTCCCTGTTGCTGTGCGTAGCTTCCAAGTTGTCAGGTTCAATCCGTTCCGGTGTTCTGGCAAAGGAAGGCCGAGAATTGTCCTAGTCGCACCTGTATCTAGCAGCATGGTGCAAGGCTCGTTATTGATGAGACCGTCTACGAAGACACCTTTGTTCTGTCGTTGAAGGATAGCGACATATGCGTTGTTAACCGGGGCTTGCCGGACACATGCCGACGATTGCCCTTCTCGTCGACCTTTTTAGTTTTCCTGCATCGGAGTCGATGAATGTTGGACATTTGCTACGCACATGTCCAATTTTGCCACAATTCCGGCATCTTATCTGTCTTTTCTCAGGCAACACTTCCTTCATCACTTTTCTTATGGCAGCTTCCAAGTTAGCAGGCTCCTGTGAGTCTTCTTCAATACTTCGAACTTTACTTTGGTTTTTGCAGGATTGCTTTGCTGCCTCAAATTCCAAAGCGCGTGCCAGTGCGTCTACGAGATGTGTTGGACGAGCTAGTGTCAACGCTTGTCTGGTTTCTTGGTCACGGAGTCCATCCAAGAATGCCTGAACCGCTAATCGCTCCATTACATTTTCCGGTGTGGCTGGATATGCGAGACGAACCAAGCGTGCAATGTCAGCTTCGAATTCTTGTAAGGATTCGCCCGATTTCTGGCAGCGATTCTTCAGTTGGGAGTGGTATACGTGTTCCAAATGGGCCTGGCCATATCGTAATTCTAGATGTTTAATCAGCTGATCATAGTCCTCCTGTTCTTGGGCGGTAAGAGTTTGTAGAATATTCGTCGCTTCTCCACGTAATGCAAGTGTTAGTGCTACAGCTCTTTCCCCTGCATTCCATCCATTTGCTTTGGCCGCTGCTTCAAACTGTCGGCGGTAATTTTCCCATGGAGTTTTTCCGTCGAATTGAGGCGGCTTCATGGAAAGCTTTCCTATTTCAGAAATGACCTTGACATCTTTTATACCCTCTTGAACTTTATCCAAGTTCAAACTCAAGTCCAGCATTGCATTTTCGTTAACCATCTCTGTGGGGGGCGCACTATTAATTCGTTTTTCCAGCTTGCTGATCGTTTCCTTCATTTTATCTACCTCCGTGTTCATTTGCTCCCTAATTTTATCTATCTCTGTCTCAACGGTTCCCATTCTTTCTTCTAGAAAATTAGCCATACCACACAATTCTTTTTTAGGCCTTTCTTTCCAGGCTTCTTCTTTTTTCCAGGCTTCTTGAATTTTCTAGAAGCTTCTCTTCCAGATTTCTAGAATTTTCTTGAAGCTTCTCTTCCAGATTTCTAGCATTCTCTTCCAGGCTTCTTGAATTTTCTCGAAGCCTCTCTTCCAGATTTCTAGAAGCTTCTCTTCCAGATTTATAGAATTTTCTTGAAGCTTCTCTTCCAGATTTTTAGCATTTTCTTCCAGGCTTCTTGAATTTTCTTCCAGTTTATTCATTACCAAACTTAAATCACCTCCGGGAACTTCGAATAAAAATGTTTCGGGGTCCTCACCTTCTTGTATAAGTCCTTCTGCAAGTCTTTCCTGGAGTACTTGCTTTTTACCTGTTGTTTCCAGTTCCCTTTCCTCCAATTCCTGTCTCAATTCCGCTACCTTCAAATCCGCAAGGCGCACTTTTCTTGAACACATTTTGTCTTTGACGAGGTATCAGTCTGTTTCACACGAAAAGTTTATCAGTTTGTTAAAACTATTGTCTGTTTCACGCGAAGAGTGTATCAGTTTATATTCCCACGCACAATTGTCCACTTCGCGAAAACCGGGCCACTGTCTATTTTCTGTTTCACGCGAACAGTGTATCAGTTTATATTCCACGCACAATTGTCCACTTCGCGAAAACCGGGCCACTGTCTATTTTGGGCGTACAAAAAGGTCTATCAATTTATTTTTCTGACTATCCACTCCACGATCACTTGTTTATTTTCAAAATCTCACTTCCGACACCAATTGTAACGTAAATAAACTTAACTTGGTTTAACTAATTTATTTAACACTTAATCTACAACTTAATTTATATTACTACGCCACTGTATAGCTCGATGGTATGGGCTCGTTCAGACTGTCTCTGAGACTTGAGGGTTGCCTATTTATCTCCGATACAGCATTCTCGATGTTTGGAATTCTTTCCGTTGGCGACCGGCGTGTTCCAATTGTTTCCAATATTGACCGTTGCATTACGCGGAAGAGGGACTGGATGGTTCTCGAATATCTCCGGAGATGATCTCATCGCTGTCGATGGCGACGCGGGAGGCGACAGGTCCGGCCTAGGTTCGTTACAGAATTATTTCACTTTATCTTTATCTAAGAGAGTCGTGCTCACTGAAAGACGTGTGTCTCTCTCTTCTTATCTTGGCTGAAGAGTATACTTTTACTCTGACTATTATCGTTGTTCAGAAACCCTATTTTTTATGTAGCCTACTAGAGTATTTTGGTTATAACGCTATATTTTCCTTTGGCACTTGCTTTAAAATAATATATCTTTGTACTGGCAACTTTTAAATATTTTGCTTTAAAATAATAGATTTTTTCTCTGGCAATTTTATAGTATTTTGCTTTAAAATACTATATTTTTTCTCTGGTAAAATTTCAAGGAAATTTTTATATTTCTTTTGGAATACCTTTCATTGAATTTTTTTACCCTTCTGGTACATAGAATCACCTTATCAAAACTTACCTGTTTCAAAATTTAACTGAATTTGAACATCACGTTTTGGGTGAGGTTTGTTTTGTTTGGTTTTAAATTTTGTTCATTTTCAATATTTTTTTAATTATTAAAATTAACTTATAAATTTAACTCCAGAATAGCAGATTGGATTGCTATTTATTATCTTTGTTCTTTCACTGTAACTTTCCAGTCTTTTATATAGATTGAGATTTTTATTGTATGCTATCATTTGCATCTATCTTTTGACTCTCGATTAAAATTTGAAACATAAAACTTGAGGTTCAAAGGATATCCTTAGTTCTCCCCTTTTTGTACATATTTTGATTCCTATCATCTTCTTCGCATGATATATACCACGGAGGGAACCCATCTACGGAGACGGAAGGACTAGTAGCCTGGGAGGTCTTACAGCACATCAATATCAGCACTGGTCCGTGAAGATCAACTCAATTCACGCCGATAAGGGGGTCTAAAACCAACTATAGAACCACCCACGACCATCTTAATCGTAACCGCTGAAACCAAGTTCCTCCTAGAACCGCTGGGACCAGCTTCAAGAAACTAGCCTTCCTCTATCTCGCTCAAGATCTCCGAAGGTATATTCGTGACCAACAACTGGAGGAATCATAGGTGTAAATGTTCGAATTTTGATCAGGGTCAAAATTACTGGTTCCTTTTTTATGTAATTTTTCCATTTTTTTTAAGAGAAGTTAAATACTTTTCTAGTATTTGTAAAAAAAAATTATCTTGTTCAGAATTCCAACTGGAATAAATTTGTTAAGTTGATTTATTGCATATTTATTTGCCTTCCCATACAAGCTAGGTAACATTTATTTAATTTTATTTATCTTTGACTTTTGTCTTTAGCAAGTCTGGCGCCCAACTATTGAACTAGTCAAGTTAATTAATGTATAATTTTTTTAGTGGCCAAATTTGATTAACTAGGAAAAGTCATTAATTGAACCTTACTCACGGCCTAACCGTATCCATCTGAGCAGCCTATCGGCAAAGTGATTTCACCTTGTTAAATTTGAATCATATAATTTAAAATCTGGGGTTCAAAAGTAAGGGGTGTTGCAAATGAGAATAGTCGTTTTGTAGTACTATACTTCAACTCCCAAAATCCTCTAGAGAAATTGAAATTGGACCACCTATGACGCGTCCAGGTCTACTGCAATAAAGTTCATTGAAAATATCGAACTGCAATTATGCCAAACCTAATAATCCAATAGTGCCTGAGATTTTCACACATAAAGCACATATCAGTCACTACTCTGTCGTGGAGAACCTGCCTTGAAACTAAAAAAATGGCGGTATTATAAATTTTAAAAAAACGCAGATTTTTCCGGTTTTTCTCCGTTACTTATAATTCGATCAAGTCGTGCTAGGGCTCATTCACTTTGCATTTCGATTCTCTACATCAAGATTGCTTCATCAGTTTTCATGTTACAAGCAAAAAACAAAAAAAAATATTTTTTGCATTTTAATGTTTATAACAGATTAAGCAATGAGTTGTGAGTAGGAAACATACCAGGTTATAACTACGGACTGTCTTTCGTATGATAGCGTCGGTTTCCTGTTAGTATTTTTGTCACGCAAAAATCTGTATTGATTGGTCTATAAGTCAATCAACATTTCGTATCAGTGTATTCACCGGACACTTATTTTCCCCATATCAACATTTCCTCATGAATATCTAGACTATCATAGAACGATCCATTCCAAGGAGAATTGCATCCTAGGTGTGGTGACAAAAAACAACAGAAATTGAAAATTAAAAAAAAAAGATTTAACCGCCAACTTAGTTGCAAGCAATTTTCGAAAGTCAGAGACTTGTGTGAGTTAAGAAGACGGAGACCTTAGCTTTTCAAGTGTCATCCGAAGCACTACTTTGCTGGTAACCGTGGACAGTCCGAAGGATTGATTTCTAGGTACCAAGAATGTTCGGTTGGTCACCTATCTCCTCCCGCTCAACGAAACTACAGAAATAATTTTTTATTTCAGTAGCCGTGCCGAGATTCGAACAGGGAAGCAGTATTTCAAAATTAGGCAAGATACAAAGACTTCTACGTATACTTACACGGGCAATGAAATCAACACACACTGCAGCCTTGGAGACACTATTGGGATTGCATTCCTTCTGCTTGGTGGTACAAGACGACGCCAGGCTTGATGCCTTCAGACTAAATAACACACCGGACAGATCACATTCTTCGAAAAAATCAATCAGGAATAACCCAAAACTCAACACCATCCTACAGGGAAAGTTCTGGTACCCCAGTCAGGTCTGAGGTAGATAATAGATCGGGAACGGAAGGAGGTCACATTTTGAACCGAATAGAACGAAATTTGTCGAAATAATTATTTTCATCAATACGTCGGCTACGTTCGAAGATGGACCAAATCAGTCAAGAAATTTCAAAATGACGTGTGTCGAAAGAATGAAAATCCCAATCTTTCATTGTTTTACCAATATCGGCAAACTAAAGGATCTTTAAATTTATTCAACCCGCATCAGTCATTGGCGGTAGTACGTGGAAATACAATTTTTATTATATCTTGTCCAATAAATTAATATGTTGAAAACACTGGACAACACTTTTCAAATGTCTCTCTCTCCGCGATATGCTGGTGTGTGAGTCCAATTCTTAGGCGGGTTATGATCGACTGGTATTTACGACTGAGTCCAGGGCAGTTTGAGTTTTTCAGGTGTGGGTTAATTTTGTAAAGTTTATTTGTAGTCATTGTCTGCCATCCATCTTTCCATAGATTGCCGATGTCAGTTTTATTTGGCTGTATATGTCTCGGTATGGTGTTAGTTTGACGATTTTTGCCGCCGAATTTGAAGAGTTATTGCGAGCCATGACATACGCCTTTTTATCCCTGGGTATACCCACGTATGATGGTACCTAGACTACTCCAATTGTTTCCCCTTCTTGGTACAGTTTACTAAGGTTGACTTTGATTCGTAGCAAGAGATGATGCTTAGGAGAAAGTTGTCGGATTCTTTCTATCGCACTCATTGTGTCTGTGGATAGCACAGTGTTTCCAGGCATCTCTCCAGCCTTCAAGATCGCTTGTGTAGACGTTACTATTTTGTGGTAGTTTGTAGCATTCATTACTGTATTCACTAATTACAGATTTACCCTTCTTCGGTTTTTAAGCATCCGTATAGATGTGGTTGTAGTTGCAGTACTTAGAGGAGATTGTTTTGAATGAGTTTTCTATAAGGATATTGAGGGTATAATTTTTTCGGGAGTTTTAAGAGATATGTGGAGTTGAAATCAATTGTGTTCCACTATTCTAGGTCTGTACGATAATGCATTGAGTAAACTACAATCAACTCAAAATTCTTTATTAAAAATAATCATAAAAAAAAACTTTATTCCACCGATCAGCTCTACAAGGATGTTGAAACACTGGATACAAGAGGGTTATATATATATATATATATATATATATATATATATATATATATATATATCTCACTTATCTGGATGTTCCATAATAAACAAAAATACACGACTCCTGAAACCAACAAACTAGATTCCTAAAATAAGTTTAATATTACCAATTTTTCGGAAAGCACATACACAACGGTATATATTTTTTTACGGCCCAAAACTGTACAATTTTCTGCCACATGACATAAAAACTATAAACTTCTTGGCAAAGTATAAAAAAACCATGAAAAAATTTATATATGAAAATAAAAACCTGCTAAAAATGTTCTGAAGAAAAAAAAACAAAAAATCCTTCTTTTTTGACTGAAACAAACTCTCGTCACACACCTCTTTTTCTCTTGCCGTCGCATTTCTTTCTAATTTTATTTTCTTTTCTCTTCTTTTTTATTTTACTTTTGGTTTTCATCTCTTTCTCTTCCCCCGTGGAATTATCTATACTAGGGTACCTAATTCTGTTACCGCTAATCTTGATGAAACACTTAAACCACTTCAAATACATTTCAAGGCCACAACACAAGCAATTAAATTGCTTATGGTGGGTTGCCTGTATTTGAAATGGAATATAATAATATTTAGAAATCATAACATGTAAATTCTGTAAATTATGGTATGTGAATAAATGAAATGAAAATTCTGTGGATTCGTTTATGTGAGGAATTTGGTGAATTAGGATTTCGATGAATTGGTTTAGAGAAGATCTGTTTGTAGGTTGGATTTTTGTGATTTGATGAGATTCTTGCAGTATATGTAAGGCTGGGATATTTTCTTGAAGTTCTTCTATCCAGTTCTAGAGGCAGTTCTCCTGCTTCTTCGTAAAATATTTCCACTGGACTGGTCCGCTACGCGCCGAGGGCAATTCTTATACCCTATGCGTTATCTAGCAGTTTTATTACGGACTTTCGGGTGCTAGCGATGATACATAGTCAATTTTTGATCTTATTGACGTCTGATATATACGCATAAGTGTTATGTAATATACACCTCAGGAATGGCTCGCTATAGTTTTCATTAATTTGAGACTGTTCTGACATGATTGTTTCAGGTTCTCTATATGTTTTCTCCAGTAAAGTATCGAAAGTCTAAGGAATTTCATATCTTTGATAAATTTCAGCTGATGGTTGTTGAGACTTATAGATGGAGGTTGGATGTTAAATTTTCTGGAGAAAAGCATACATTTTTTTATTGTGGTCAGAAATTGATATCCTGTTTGTTTCGACCACTTCTCAAGTTCTTTCATGGCAGCTTGGAGAAGCTTTTCTGATGAATGTATACTTTTGCCATTCGTGTATAAAACTAGATCGTCTGCGTATAGATTGATGGCTTTGATTGGCTATGTGGAGTGCCATTTTGTTCTACTTTGGATTTGGATAGTATCCCGTCTGCTTCGACTCTGAATGATCTGTTCGACATGGAATTTTGTATCAATGGAAGGAGGATTCAGTGGATTCCACAGGTAGATAATTGTTTCAGTACTTTGTATCTCCAGACTCTATCATATGCTCAGTCAATGTCAAAAAATACTGCCATGAAATTTTGTTTATTTACAAATGCTTCTTGTATGTCTGGAATCCACACTATAGGTTTGATAAAGCTGCATGAGCTATAATTACCTTTTATTCGAGAAGTTCTTTCTCTGAGATGTACACACAAATAGAAAATCGCTGTAAATTACCATTGATGAGGATTTATGATTTTCGTTGTCCCGTATACTCCTTTCATTTGAGGTTCATTCGTTCATGTAAATCAGATACTATTTGACAATAGTTCATTTGGGGAATGGGAGTAGTAGGGCTGTATGTAAGAGGCAGAACCAAAAGTCTGATTTTGTATTTCGTGTTAATTCATAATTTTAACGTGCAAAGTAATTGAGTGATGTTTTAATGTTATTGAATTGTTATTTCAACTAATTGTCAAAGTATCACTTCTTCGTCAGGCAAGGGCATCCTATAAAATAGAGACATTCACAAAGTTAAAATGGTTTAAATGTACAAAATTGTGACAAAAAGTGTAAAACATAGTTTTTTTTTAATAAAACATCTTTATCATCTGCCAGCGATTTTCAATTTGACAAGCCTAAACTTAACACAGAACAGATGAATTTTCGAACACAAATAGAAAAGTAGAAGAATGAGAAGAAGATAAATGAAATGTTCTACGGTTCAGCCTGGAGTGAACTAGTGAACAGAAGTTAGCCAACTGCAAATTTCTGAACTAATCTAAAATTGTTTCGATGTATATATTACTTCAATCGTTTGTGAAGTGGAATGAAAGAATTGTTCAAATTTTCTTTTATATTCAGACAGAGATTGTTGTTGAGTAATCCATATTCTATAGGTAAGTCCTAAAGAAAATCTAGTCCATTGTAGTTCTTCGATGTGACCTCATGTGAAATCTGCGCCTTAATACTGGGGCTGAAGTTATGAATGTTAACCTCCAGGTGATGACCAAAAGAGGAATGTTCATGTTTGTTTAGGGGCTCATTTATGCGGACATTCAGAGGTCTACAAGTTCCACCGATATATGTTGCATTACAATCACCACATTTCAATACACCTTGCCACTTTTTGGGCAATGTTATTGTTCAAAAAAGGAATTGAAATGTATTTTTCCGTTGTCTGAATAATAGGGTATACTAGTTTGTTCTCTCTTTTATTTTCGAATTTATGACTTAAAAAATTGATCAGATTTACATCAAAACCGTCGTTATAAGCTAATTGTTTCAGAGTGTTGATTTCCTTGTTATATTCAGTCGGTGGTAAAGGAATATTAAGAAGCCGGTGTACGTAACAATTGAAAGCTGCCATTTTATGTTGGTGGGGGTGATTCGAAGAGCTGTGTATAACATGATCAGTCAGTGTTGGTTTTCTGTAGATACCAAATTGCAAATTGCTATTATTTTTATGTATCGTGATGTTCAAAAAGTTAAATTTATTATCGGATTCAATTTCTAATGTGAATGCAATGTTGGGATGTATTTCATTAATTTTGTCCAGAAGCTGAACAGCTGTATCTGATCTCCATTTATGAACACAAACAATATCAACATATCTGTACCAATGGAGAATTTCAATATTATTATTAGTGATAATGTATTTATTTTCCAGATTGTTCATGAGGATATCAGCTGGGAGAGGTGAAAGGCAACTCCCCATAGCAAACCCTTCAATTTGGTTGTGAGTAATTTCAATCAATTTAAACAAAGCACTCCACACTTTTTGAATCAATCATGAGATATAAGAGGAATGACAAGCTTACTAATAACTAACTAGGATATCTATCATCCACTATATATTGTTTTAAAAAAATGTAGTTGAAATATTTTTTCTTTTGAGTTAGGGTCCTTTCAGAATATCTATCAGATGTAGGTCAATGTCCAGCGAGGCTTTAGCCGGGGAAGTCGTTGTATTCTGTTAGACATTCACAAAAAATAAATTCATTTTTATCGTGGATTTTTCAATTTACTGTCATGCCCCCATAAGTACAGAAAAACTTCCAAGCATAAGAAACACACAAGATATTGATAAATATGAACTCTACTTAACTCACTTGAAACGAAAATAAATTCTAAATCAAATATGCGACCAAACTAATGAACAAAGGCACGTTGAAATTAGAATAGACACCTGCGTGCCCGGAATACATATGAAAAGTCAACCTTTTTCACAACAGAGCTATTCATAAATCGTCATCTCCTAGTTACGCATATCTAAGAAATTTCTTAGTGAACAAAGCATTTATAGGTACAAATAAATTATAGCTTTTGACAGCTCATTAATGTAACGCGACCACGAAATCGATTGATTATTCGTTTTTATAAATTTTTTTGGCTGCCGTAGGAGCCATTAATTACTAAGACAGTGATTTATTATGTAACCCGCGAATGGATCATGGACCGGGTAGACGATATAAAAGCACGGCGACGCGATCCACATGATGATTCGGTAACCAGACGTTGTCCAAGTAACATGTCCTCTCAGAGGTATTTAACTTTCATTCGATTTCCATGTAGTGCCATAAAGATAAGAAGTGTACGAATATAATCTTGCAGTGAACTTGCGAAACTATTGAGAAAGAAAATTCAAATCAAGTTAAACCGGAATTGCACGAGTAATGACTTCACAAAGTGAATACACAAGTAAACAGTATTTACCATAATTAAACATTATTTTATCAATGCTTCAAGATCGAGATAAGTCAACGAAAACCTCTAACCGATAGTTCATGACCTCATAGAAGAACAGTATCCATACAACTATAGTCTAATATACCGTGAGATTTAGAAGTAAATAAACATCTTCTATGGAAATAATTAAAATATCAATACAATTGAACTTATATCGTGTGAAAACCAATACTGAGTGAATTAGTGTTGAAACCTGCCATTTTGGTGGTATGGAGTGAGTTCATATATTTTTCTGTATCTTATGTTTGGACAAATTGAATCATTTATAATTTTTATGTGTTTTTAAATGTATCCCCATATTTCATGTTCCCATAGTTTTCAAATAATAATTATTAATAGTCGTTTTAACAATTGATGTCATTCTTACCTATATTCAGTCTACTTGACTTTGAGACTGACCAAAACTGACTTAATGTAAACTCTCCACTGTTCTTTGACTATTGTATCAATTTTATCAGTATATAAAACGGATGGAATGCTTTTCCGAGTGCATTATTTCACAATCTTTCTGAGATCGGTACGTGCTTCTAGATAAACTCCCTACATTCCCAAGTATAGAGAAAAAGCGATATAGGAACCCTATATTTGAGATGTCCTTAGCGTTTATTGGTCTTTCATTGAAGGATGTTGGAGTATTTTCTTCCCCAACTCTTCCCAGTCATAACATTTGGTATTGAAGGAGTGGTGTGTTGATCCATAACACCCTGTATATAACCAGGACATACCACTGGTGTTTTTTTGAGGGATTTCAACCCGATAGAATAGGCCAGTGGCGTAACATCACAGAAAAATGTTTCAAATCAATATTCAATTGAGAATGTTTTCCTTTTCAGCATAGGTACTTATATCGTGACTAATACAAGTCAATTTAAATTATTTTCTAATTTTTAGTACGTGATTAAAGCGTGTTTTTCAGGTTCTTAAACTACATATTTTTTATTGTTTAACTTCATGTTGTTCCCACGAGTAGCGGACAATTCAATAGTCGATCTCCCCAGTGGTCCATGTAGGATGGCAAGGCAAACTACAACAGGGTTTCGCCCGGTTCCCTGAGGTAACGCTTGCGATATGAAATTTTCAATTTATTGCAAATATGCTGAGAACCAGTGCATTCGCCATATCTTTTGATTGTAAATTATGCTGAGAGCGGCCTCAGTGCATTCACCATATTTTACTAGTACCCACTGAAGAGTTCCACTGGTCACCCCCTGGCTCCATCATCAGATCAGCTTCAAGATACCAAATTATAGTATCGTCGTTCAAACTACATATACATACCAAGTTTCATTTCGATACAACAATTAGAAGTAGGTTAAAATTGACCTCCAAGATTTTATTACATTATTTGTAAGTTACAAGTGAAGCTAATAATAGCGTGTTAAGAATAGAAATGCGGTTTGTGTTTTCCAATGGAAATATGTTCAATTTTTCTGACACATGATTCATTACATTGATTTCAGAATAAATAGATGAATTATGAAATCTACCTTTGAGAACGGCCACGCCATCGGGTTTTTTCTTATTTGTTTCCATATTCCTGTGGACTATCTTGTATTCTCGCAACATTTTGCTTTGCATTCTGAAGGGCGCGGACGGCAGGTCTCGCGAGGCCAATAAATTCTTTTTTATTGCGACCGTGCTTGTGATTTACCGAGGAAAAATGATAAGGTCGCCTGAACTTCTATTAAGAGAACGTTGGTTATTACAGAACTTCATAAAATAACAAATCAGTTTGATTGATGTGATTCGCGAATATTTGTTTTTGCGCATATTTGGATTTCCACAGAGATTGTTTTCCCCAAGTATCATAGGATCCATCAATCAAATATACTTTACTGTTGAAGATTTGAAATAGCATAGACAAAGAATGGTGGAACATTGGAGTGAGATTAAAGGATTTAGTATGAAAAATAATACAACAGAACTAATGGTGATCTATTCAATTTATGCATGCATCCATATTTGAAAATTAATTTGAGTTTTCAGTAAAATATTTCTACAAATTATAATAGGGTATCTCTGATAGAAAATATTTGACTTGCTCCTTGAGATGGGTGACACTTGAGTTTGTAGACATATCAATTGATAGGTGATTATAAATTTTTCCACCATTAATAATATTTTCGGTGGGTAATGAGAGTCTCGAATTGTTGCCGCTGTTATTATAATAGTAAGAAGTTGGCACACATTTCAATTTATGCTCATAAACACACTGCATTATAAACAGTGCAACCACAGTCACAATTTTATTTTTGGTGGCAAAAGATCCTTCAAAATCATCTAGTTACGAGGTTAACAAATCTAGGGTAAATGTGTATAAGAGTACGCACTTAGTGTATTAAGTTCAATATCTGATCGATTTTCTATAGAAAAGCCGTCTTTTATGTACTATCGTCGAACTTGATCATTAAAGAATATGTTTTCGTAGTGTCACATATCCAAATGTTACATAAATATGAGATATTTATTAAAGTTTTTCTGTACATCTGCGGGCGTACTCTTATGCACTTATGTGTATAAGAGTACGCATGGTTTGCTTAAGAGTACGCACACCATGACAATACGGTATTTAACTAATTTTTAGGCTGAAAAATAATCGAATGGGTAATAATAGACGGAAAAATATATTATATTAAACGCATATATACATTGAAAAAAACATATCTGAAGCTTTTGAATATAAAACATTTAGAAAGGTAGGTACGAAGGTACATATTTTACGTAACATGAACAAACGTTTACTTTTAATGAATTTAAACTTTGAGAAACACAAAAACTATCAAGTGAATAACTATTCTTTTAAACACGAATTCGACGTAGGTACCCAAGGTATTCGACGAAACAACAAAAAGTTATTCTTCACACCCAGACCAAATAAATACACCTATTATTACGTATTTTGTGCGCGATTCGTGCCAGCACTTATTGCACTGAGATCACATAATCCAGTCTTCCTCGCATTTCGAGTATGAATCACCACACCTTGGGCAGCCTCATCTGCATCTGCTTTTGCTGCTTCCGTGACATTCCAGACTCTGTGAAATTGCGTAGTTTTGTTTTTGCTGCGGTTACTCGTGTCTTTTCTTGTCTTTTTTTTTCTTGTGCGAGTTCTTCCAGTTCATCTTTGAAGAGGGTACTTGAAAATATTTCAGATTTTTGCGATTTATGTTAATAACGATTGGGTTTTTCTTGTGATTTGGGCAAAGGTAAAAGATCTGAAAGGCTAATTCATGATTTTCTTGTCTCTTGAATTCAGCATCCAACTTCAGAAAGTAACTTTGAGTTGTATGTTGACGATCAGGACTTAGTGGAGTAATATAAGATTTTAGCTTCAGAAAGTTTGGAGACGGCGGTAACTTTTTACTGTACATTAGTGATGATGTTAGGAACAACATATAAAAAGTTACCAACCGTAAGGTGTGTGCTTAATTTATTATTTAACAAATAAGTTGCAAAATTAGATTGTTTATCGAATATATAGTGCCATTCGAAACAATGGAAGATTTCACATAGAAAATGTTTATTAAGTTTTTCTTTAAAATCAAAATTGTAAGCTGCAGATTTTTTTTTCTAACTCACCAAAATGTGAAGGGCTTGCCCGAGGAGCACGTAGCCACGAGCGCGTTTCACTTAATTTGTTATCACATTTGATCTAATTGATCAAATTGAGCTAATTAAAATTTGAATGCAAGAAAAAAATAGTAGCTAGCGAGTTGTTATATTTTCAAATGTGAAAAAAAATAGGAATAGGAAGAGTACATGTATGAAGTTACGTCAAAGTAGAATTTTCTATAAAATCAATAAAAAATCTGACATTCTTTGAGTTTTCAAGATAAACATCTGAAAATTGTACAGTTTACTCCCAAAATGACACTTGAGAAAGTGTGCACATTGAAAAAAATCTTAAAATTGTATTAAAAAAATTTAGTGGTCAAAATATTGAATAATTTCAAAAAATGACAAATTTGAATTTTTAGGTCATGATTCAAAACCAAAAAACTGTAATTCAAAATGTGATATTAAGATTTTTCAATAGTATTTTCTGAAGCTTGAAATCTGTATTTCAAGGTTTGATTGGTTTTATAAAAAAAAAATAATAATAATAAGAAAATTTCGCCAAAAACAAAAAAATAAACAAATGTTGGTCCAAAATCTGTGTTTTTTTTTAAATAAACTTTGATAACGTTTATATAGAAAAAGAAGCTTACCCAACCAACATATATTTATATTTCGACCTCAAACAAGGTATACGCAGCGTGAATTATTTTTTTTCTTTGTTAATCTAAGTGTAAATTGAATCAAATACGAAAATATTACGTTTTTTAGTAAATTGACAAAATTTCCATTTTTATAAATGAGTTCCTGCTTAAAATTCTTGTTTAGGATAGAAATATAAGTTGATCTTTTGATGTACTTTATATTGGATCGAAAATATCATATTTGAATGTTGGAGAGAGATAGAACAGGAGAGAACAGTTGATCGGTAAGTTTAGTGCTCACCTGACGCTCTATGTATACTAGTGGAGTAATATTAGATTTTAGCTTTTAGAAGTTGGAGGATGGTGTTAAATCTTTCCTGTACATCAATGGTGATGTTCGTAACAACATATAAAAAGTAACCAACCGTAAAGTGTGTGCTTAATTGATTATTTAACAAATAAGTTGCTGAATTACATTGTATATTGAACATTAAAAAAAACAATAACTAATGGTACAACTCGCAAAACTGGAAAATTTCACATAAAAAAGTATATAAAATTTTTTTTCAAACTAAAAACTGTAAGCTGCAGATTTTTTTTGCAAACGTGCGAAAATGTGCTTTTCACTAAATTTGTTATAACTTTTGATCTAATTGATCAAATTAAGCTAACAAAAATTAAACTGAAAGAAAAAAAATGCAGCTAACGAGAAGTCATGTTTTCAATTGTGAAAAAAAATATGTATAGGAATAGTACGTATATGAAATTACGTCAAAGCAGAATTCTGTCTCATCAATACCTTGGCTAATTTCGAAAATGGTACATCAGTTTCAAAATGGCAGCGGTTGAAAGATTCAAAAAAATCTATGAGTCGTTTGATAGTGCTTCATAAGCTCCACAACTTTTACCTAAAAAGTTTTTCTCACACACATAAATAAAAAATAGCTGTAAATTATTATTCATGAAATCAACCTTTACGACTGGCCACGCCATTGTTTTTTCAATATCATATTCTTGTACCTCGACCTCAAAAACCCCTATAGCATCAATTTGGGTAAAATTGCTTCGAAATACATTGAGAAATTTCAAATTTGCCTAAAAAAATTGTTTTCTATTGTTTAAACAATTAATAAACAATAAGTTTAAAACTTTTTTCTGCAAGTCATTTCTGAGTAATATCAGGAGGTGTTTAGGAAAATCCATGGAGTCCTTCAGGATTCCGAAATAATGCATAATTTAAAGCTATTTTTACTCCCCTAACTCTTCTATTCACCTCTTCAAGAGAGTCAAGATTTTCATTAGAATGTATCCATTATTTTCTGTAAAATCAAGCTACTCCTAAAGTCAATAAATCTAGATTTCATATTCATAGTTGTAAAATTCGTAATTAAATAAATTTCATTAGTACAGATTTTTGAAAACTAGTCAATTGGTACGATTCAGAAACAAGTCTCCTAATCTTTCCAATTACTACTCATTCACTTATTTTTACAGGGATTTTTTTTCTGTGGTCTACTCAAAAATATGTAACTGTCAATTTACTTGAAAAATTGTAATTGCCAATTTTCGTCCTCTAGTTTTGCATGATTCCAGCGAGGATATTGAAGGTAACCAAAACTACTTTGAGAATATACAGGGTACCGTTTGTTATCACAGAGTTGTTGCCACCTCCAAATTATGCGTATTCTGACTGCATAACACTCATATATATCTGCAGTACTGATTTTATTGAATATTTTTCATTTATTACGATGAATAGAACCGTATTCTACAGAACACTAGATAAAAATCAATTATTCTGCAGTATCTCACCTATACGAACTGTTTTCATTCATCTCTCCGAAGCCTCGTAAAAATCTTCTTCCCCGGACTTTCTACGAAGTTCTCTATATTTTGCAATATTTGTCTTCATCAACAGATGTATGTAGTGCACGATTTCAACAACTGTTAACGATTCAGCTCACGGAAACGACATTTACAACTACGAAAGTAAACTAAATCATGGGGAGAGCCCCTGAAAAACTTCACGACGCAGCTATAAACGTAACACCTCGATGAAATGGCAATGGTGTCCTATCTTCTCTAACATATTTCGCTTAAAGTGAAGTTTCCAACTTTGAATCTGATCTATGCTGATAGAATAAACAGGGTAAATTTTTTTTGTTTATTCAAAATATGCGTTTTTAATAACTATACATTGAGAATAATTGATATATGGATAAATAAATTGGAAATATTTTTTTCCAACTAGCTGGAAATTACATTGACCATTTCTTAGGAAACATGTATGGAAATTCAGCATATCTATTGTTTAAGTAAGTATATATTCTCAATACACAACAAGATGTACAAAGCCATGGGCACCAGAAAGAGTAGTACTGAATTATTATTAACAATTTACAGAAACATTATAATTGTAGAAATGATTACAATCCACGTAACTAGTTGTTGATGATAACAATATAACCTTGACTATTTCTAGTAATAATGATAGAATATACAGTGTCTCACTTCTCATGGAGACACCCCCGTATCTTCTAAATCTCTTCTAAATCTCTTCTGGGGTTAACTTGAGTGACATACACTGCACGCCAGGAGCAATGATTATACCAATTTTTGCGGAAAATAATATTAGGGGCAAGAGTCTCAAAATTCTTACGGATACGTGATCAGGACATCAACTCCAGTAATAATCCATATATTCGCTGACAAATTTTCAGTTTTGAAAAATCCGAATTTGTCTCACTTCTGTAACGATATATCTGTTACATTTCTTATTGATATGCTCAGAGATACAAAATAACTCTATCACTATTGAAAACCTTAGCGCTATCTAACGGCGAAAAGTCATTAGAGTTGAGTGCGAAGAAGAACGCAAGGTTTGACAGTACGATTTTAGTATTAAAAGAGTAGAACGTGGCATTTTCGTCCCTTTTTATTGAGCTAGCTGTAATCGGGATAACTTGGTTCTGAAACTTGTCGGCCACGATTCAATGAAGTAGAATATGTTCATAATAAACTATAAATGAACTAGAGCATTTTCTTTTCTTCTACGATAGTAATTTCAAATCAGTGAATTATAGTGACATCAGGCAAGGTATGTAGAAGTATTTTTGATCAAATAAGATATAAGCCATCTTGGAATATATTTTTAACGAGAACGTCATATAGTTCTTCACAAAGAAAATTATCGCAAGTCATCCATGTATATTGTTCAGTGAACAGCGATAAGATTCATTTAGGTCAATTTGATAATCGATTACAGTGCCGTTCATTAATTATATTTTCAAGGAGTTCAGTTAGAATCATGGATGCCACATGTGATATATCAGATTGAATTAAGATATCAGTATTCAATCTTATCTGATTAGATTGCTTTCTCTGGCAAGGCTTCATTGGGATTTAATGAGGGTTTCACAAATATATGATATCACTCAGACTGTATTTGGTGTGATATAGTTAAATAATATATATTTTTCAATTTGGAATTGATTTTGATATTTGAGAAAGGTTCACGAATATATAATATTATATATATATATATATTATATTTATGTATATATTTAATCCTTGGAATTTGGAATATTCTTTGATTTCATAGAAAACTTTCTGAAGAGGTATTTGACGATTGGTCAAACATAGTTCTCATATGCTTCCTCTTGAATATCATTGAAATTGAAGTAATTCTCGTATAATTCTGATTTTTTTAATTCTTTGTAAAGAATAGTCTTTGTATATAGATTAATATTAGTTTGGTATTTGTTTTATTGTTGTAGTTATTTACAGAAGGAAAGTTATTTGATTTGCAATCATCATTGAATAGGGCATTTGAATTTTTGTCCCAATTTAACAAAAAAATTCTGGCGCCCATTCAAATTCACAATTTCTAAAACTTTGCTTGAAACATGAATACATTTGAAACTAGCAAGGCGCTCCAAAGAACTCCACACCGCTCTTCACTGAATAGTCTGGGCATTCTATTACAACAATTAACTTGTTTTTTATTACACTTCTCATGGAAACACTCCCGTATCTTCCGTAATTATTGGAGTAGACTTCTGGAATTTCCACGATCGTTAGATAAACCGCAATTGAGTCTAAATCTCTTCCAAAGTTGACCTGATACACTGCGCGCCAGAAGCGATGGATATTTAGACTCATCGTCGATATATCTAACAATCGTGAAAATTTCAGAATTTCTCTCTATTAATAACGGAAGATACGGGAGTGTTTCCATAAGAAGTGAGACGAATTCGGATTTTTCAGAACTGAAATTGTTTTAGCGAAAATATGGATTGTTACTAAAGTTGATGTCCTGATCCTGAATCTGTAAGAATTTTGAGCCTATTTGGCCCCCTAATATTATTTTTCGCAAAAATCGGTATATTCATACCCTGGCACGCATTGTATGTCACTCAGGTAAATGGGATTTAGACTCATTTTCGGTCTAAAGTCCCGTTCCCCTCCTATTAATTTTTGAACCATCTGGTATATCGCAACGAAATTTGAAGGAGATAAAAACCTACTTTTTCATGAAAAAATCACAGTGAAAAGTTTTAAAATGGCGGCTGAGCGCCATCTTCAATAATTTTTTTAAAAAGAACAACCCGTATATTATCTACTCATAATTCTCAACAGTTTTCTCAACTACACTTTACTCCTAAATTCAATTGTTTTCGAAATATTAACGTTTGAAAAGTGACATTTTGGTCATTTCAAACCCAACCAAAAACACTAATGTTGCTTTCAATCAAGTTTGCATTGGAAAAAACCGTTGTCGTGGTAACATCTTGTTTACTTTCAAACTGAACTGCTAACTGTCAAAAAGTCCGTTGATCGCCCAAATCCTTTTATGAAAAGTGTGATCATGGCTCGTACTTTAGACGATAAATTTAAAGCAGTTTTGATATTTGGAGAAGCTGGAAGAAATTATCATCTAGCAGTCCGTATGTTTAATCATAGATTTCCCGAAAATCCTATTTCGTGGTCATATCTGTGCAAATGAGCTCCGAACAACTGGTACGCTGGAAGATGCTCCAAGATCAGGAAGACCGCTTCTTTCAGAAGAAAAATGGTAAAAATTGTTGCTGAAATGGTAATCAATCCGACTCAGTCGACGTCTGCAGTTGCTAAATCCTGTGCAGTGAGTTCAAAAAGTGTCCAAAGATGGAAGTTTCATCCCTATGAATTGAAAATCCTGCATGTTCTCACGGAGGATAATCCCGACCGGAGGGTAGAATTTTGTGAGTTGTTAACAAGTACAATTGAAGGAGAACGGGGTTTCCTAAAACGTGTATGTTTCGCAGACGAATGCACGTTTTTTCTTAATGGAAAAGTCAACAAACAGAATGTACGATACTGGCAATACTAATCCGCATATTTTTAGAGAGGGACATACCCAGTTTCCTGAAAAGGTGAATGTTTGGGCGGGGATTTCGGGCAATTGCGTTGTTGGACCAAGGCAATCACAGGAGTTCTTTACAGAAATATTTTATAAACTGAAATTGAACCTCGAATAGGGAAAATTGTATTAAACAATCAGGAAGAGTTTGAAAATCATGAAATCATATGTCAGCAGGATGGGGCACCTCCTCATTTCGATCGCATGGCTAGAGAGTTCCTCGATACAAACTTTCCTAGGCCACCAAGATCTCCGGATCTTACACCTCTAGATTTTTTCCTTCGGAGGTATCTGAAGTCAAAAATCTACGCTACCGAATGCCAAACACCAGAAGAGTTGGAACGCAGAATAATAGCTACATGTGAAGAAATAGATGAACAGACTTTCATCAACGTGAGAGAAGCTATATATAATAGGGCACTTTATTGTCAAGATTTAGGAGGGTGCCACTTGAACACTTGATGAAATGATTGTTGGGGTTAAATAAAAGTGTTATTGAAAAATAAATTATAATTTTTTAGCTAACTAATTTGTTTTGATTGTGTATTTACAGAACACATTCGAGATTTTCCGATGAGCGGTACTGTTTATCCTTAATAAACTCTCTTTACGCCTCTCATTAGTCAAATTCATTAAGAGATTTAACTATAAATTAATAACAACATTCACTTAGCAAAATGTTTTACCGGAAGTGACCAGAATCCATACTTCATTTTAAACCGGAATGTCACTTTTCAAACGTTAATATTTCGAAAACAATTGAATTTAGGAGTAAAGTGTATTGAAGAAAACTGTTGTGTTCTATTTAAAAAAAATTATTGAAGATGGCGCTCAGCCGCAATTTTAAATCTTCTAGTTGTGATTTTTCCATGGATAAGTGGGTTTCTATCTCCTATTCAAGCCCTCCAGATTTCGTTGTGATATACCAGGTGGTTCAAAAATGAGTAGGGGTGGAACGGACTTCAGACGAGCACCGTATAACGATCGTGAAAATTTCAGAATTCTACTCCAATAATTACGGAAGGTACGGGGGTGTTTCCATGAAAAGTGAGACACACTGTATAATATTCAAAAAAAATTATATTGTGAAAAATTGGCTCAGGTCGTAACACACATGATGGTTTGGGTGGCAGGTGACGGATAGACGGAATGTATATCGTGCGGGCTGTGTGATCCACAGTCACTGTGTGTGAGTTACTACCGAAAAATCAATGAGGTGTTCGTGACTTGTACCCATGGATGCATGGCGATGTGGGAGACCGTAGCAAACGGATCCTCTGGGAGATTTAGCGACCTCCTAGAATACCACAGACGACAGAATGGCTCAGTCAGCTAAGAAGCTGAAAGGGAGTAGAAATTACAATCTGCGCAGGTGAGGACATCCCGGAACGGCATATGGTCATAGTCTCCTTCCCCAGAAGCCAAGAAATGGAAGTAGAGAATTATTTAACTTTGATAAAAATTCAAAATTGAGAAATCCTGAGGGCAGTTATAGATTATCTATTCTGCCAGAGCATTGAGAAAGATGAGGGGAAAAGGAGAAGCCAACTCCCAAACATCTTAAGAGGACGAAGTGGAGAGCACAAGTAGCTTCCACATTACAGACCTCTTCACAAGGAAGATGGAGAAGAAGATGGGGACAGCACTCTCACTAGTGAAAACGACCCCCACACAGAATTTAAAAAAAACAAGGTGGAGGGCATCAACAAGGTCCAAGTGAACGCCCACCTCGCCGAGGTGTTCGCTAAAAATCATCTGGGAACGTTGCTCATCCAGGAACCATGGGTCTTCGCGAATCGGGTTAATGAACTTACCTTCGAGGATGCTAACGTAGTATGTCATATTTCATACAAGTGACAACATACCGAAAACAGGTATTATGGTAAGAAAAAACGTTAGTTTTTTTCTGTGATTCAAAATTCATGGCGAAAGACCTCGTCTCAATTCGAGCATATCTCAAAAGAGATAAAAAATGGCAGGATGTCGGAGTAGCCTCATGCCATTCCGGTGGAGGCGTGCCTGTACTGCCTCCTGAAATACAAAGGCTGATAGAGTACTACTAGAGCAGGAATCTGCCACAATTTGTAGAATGTGCAAACTCACACAAAATTGTTTGGGGAAACACAGACACCAACTAGAGAGGTGAGCAACTTCCAGAATATATTTCCAACAGGAAACTTCATATACACAATGTGATGTTGAATACCCCCACATGCCTTTCAAGAATGAAGAGAGTACATCGAATCTGAAGATTACTTAGCGAATATTCTCTCCCTCACAGGATAATTAAGTTCACGATAACAACCGATTCTCCCGGACCAGTTCTTAGGAAAAATTCCGAGAAAAACCAGCTGACTGATACCAATCCAGACCAGAAGGGTAAGACACCATCTGGACTCCTTCATCATGCTTGTGAGACTCATCTACGTAGCTGTAGTCTGGTATGTTAGGACAAGACTGGCCATAAGAAAAATCGTAGAGAAGGAATCCACTCCAACAGCCTATATCTTAGTGGGGAGAGGTGATATGGAAGTTCACCTCAAGCTGGCCAAGATCCGACTCGGAATGGCATGAATCGACAGGTGTAGTTGTCAAGACAGGTGTAGTTGTCAAGAAATTCGGTTGCGAAAACATTAAAATTGCATTGAACGCAGCAACAAAAATGGAATGAACCATTTGTTATATTATACAAATGGGTCTGAGACCCTCAAAAAGATTTTTGGACTTTACACCAAATACAACGAGTCATCGAAAGATGTATCCAGTTCAACAAAAACAGCGATTTTGTTCTATAGGTAGGCAGTCATCATAGCGTTCAGCTTTCATGTTATCAACTCAAGGATGGTATAGGGATGCCTACAAAAACCGAATGAGCTAGGTCCCTATCTATAATAGTTTTCCTTTGGATGCCAGATGACATCGGAGTGAAGGGAATGAACGAGCGAATTCACTGGCATGAAATGGGGCATCAAAGCCACTGATGATTATGAACTATCCCATGAACTGCACAGTGGTCCCGATGACGGAAAAAACAAAACAATTAATCATGAAAAAAATATTTAAAAAATGTCACAAAGGGGTAGTTTATAGAAGGGGATGGATGACAAAATGATCAGTTTTGAGCTTTCGAGAATCATGGGAAAAATTGTCACAAAGGGATGGTAATCAGAATGGGTGGTTGAACAATAAAATCAAATTTAAGCTTTCTTTTTGCTTAATTGTTTTCAAAGCCCACGAGAATCATAGGAAACTTTGTCGCAAAGGGGTTGGTTTTGAAAGGAGTTACTTTGGTATTAGATCAAATGTTTTAAATGATGACTTTTTGGAAATTTATCTTCAATTAGCGTTATTTAAGTTGGTACATACTACATAATGATATATACTAGAAAATAGAGTTGATTTCAGTTAGAGAATGAGCAAAACTAAAACTACTCACCCAATAATTATTGTAATAAAATTGTAAATGTTACGATTGTATCGTAATAATAAATAATACTTTCGGAAATAAATCAACTTTTAATTCCTTTTCTGAAAGACCGTTCTTTTATTATCTGACAGTCCGTCACCTCTATTTAAACAATAGAATCGTTATCTGAATACTGCTATTTCTGAATAGCACAGGGAACGTTTCCCAACACCTCCCTTTCTTAGACGAAATCTTGTAAGTATCTAGGAGCAGTTCTTGTCCTGATAGGTCTCAAACATGAAGGAATACTATGTTCATTCTCAGCAGTAGTCTCTTCGGAAATATCAGTTGAACCACTATCTTCTTGGGTATCTCAACTGAAGAAGAGGAAATATCTTCATTTGAGTTTGCTGGAAGGATAATAGGATTTCTTGGAATTTCGAATGAATCTAGTAATAAGTCCAATGGCAGTTCCGTTCCGTACTGATGACTTTTTCCTGTATATCTCAACTTCAATTGGTTCACATGGAATCTTAGGAGTTTGGTTCTCCTATGATTCTCCATAAGAACGTTATACATAACCTTTCCCACTTTCTCAATAACTTTCCCAGGTTCCCATGTAAAATGGTTATGTTTGAAAATTTTGCAATAGACAAAATCATCTGTTTTAAAATGTTTTTCTCTTGTGCTATTCCTCAAATCACACCGTTCCTTAAAAAATCATTACATTTTGTTTTTTGGTGTTTTCCTCCTAATAGAAGTTCAGCAGGAGATTTTTCTTCCGGTGCATTTCGGTTAGGAGTACTTCGGTAGGTTGACAGGAAAATTTGAATTTGTTTGGTCAGAGGTAGTCCTCCTGCTCCTCCAATTTTTCTTAAAGATCTTTTGAAAGTGTCCACAAACCTCTCTGCCTGACCATTTGACTGTGGCCAATATGGGGCTGTTTTTATGTGCTGAATTCCATTCTGTTCACAGAAGTTCTGGAATTGGTGACTGGTAAACTGTGTTCCATTGTCTGATACAATAGTTTCTGGTATTCCAAATCTCCCAAAACTTCTTCCAGTATCTTGACAGTATACGATGATGTTATTGTTTTGTATCGAAAATTTCAGGCCATTTCGAATAAGCATCAACAATTATGATGAAATAATAACCATCCACTGGACCAGCATAATCAATATGTATCCTTTGCCAAGGAGCTTGAGGTGTTGGCCATGGTGAAAATGGTACTTTAACTGGGGACTTGGAATTCTCTGCACACAAAGAACACTTCCTTACGAAATCTCGAATATGTTCATCGATATTTGGCCAATAGACATAACTTCTTGCTAAGGATTTCATTCGTTCTTGCCCTGGATGACCTTTATGAAGTTGTTGGAGAATACGACTTTGGAAACATGTGGTATGATAATCCTTGTTCCAAACATCAGACATCCCTTGACAACGGACAATGATTCTCTTCTAGCAAAAAATGTGTGTAAGTCTTCTGGAATTTTGTTCCTTCGTGGCCAGCTCTCTTCAACATAATTCATAATTTTTTTTAAATTCGGATCTCGTGAAGTTTCTCGAAAAATCATGTTATATGATACTGGAAGAGTTTCAATTGCTGTATCCAAAACTTGCAATACTTCTAATTCAATTTTAATTGATGAAATGACGTACTCTTCATCCTGTTTCGAATCTTGATTGATAAGCCTTGAAAGAATATCTGCATAACCGAATTCTTCAGTTTTGATATATTCGATCTTGAAATCGTATCCTTGTAGAATTAAAGCATATCTTTGAAGGCGATTGGCTGTATATACTGGTATCCCCTTTTTCGACCCAAAAATTTTCAAAAGAGGCTGATGGTCTGTTTGCAAAATAAATCTTCTTCCATAAATCATTTTGTGAAACTTTTTGACAGCGAAAATCAAAGCTGATGCTTCTTTTTCGATTTGGCTGTATCTTTTTTCTGATTCCAATAAGGTTCTTGATGCATGCTGAATAACTCTTATTCTTCCATCTTGATATCTGTGATATATACAAGCCCCTATACCCGAATTTGAGGCATCCGCAGCTACCACGATTGTATTTGAAGGATCATAATGAGTCAACATCATGTCACTCTGAAGAATGCTCTTTGAATTTGTCAAAAGACTGTTGACATTCTTTCGACCAGAACCACTTGAATTCTTTTTCAGCAATTTATCCAGAGGATAACGTAGCTGATGAATATTTTTGATGAATTTCCCATAATAATTGATAGCTCCCAAATACGAACGCAGTGAAGGCAAATCGTTTGGTGGAGGCATATTAACTATGGCTTCTGTTTTTGAGGGATCTGGCTTGATTCCTTCTTTATTGATTATGCTTCCAAGATATTTGATTTCTGGAACCAAAAACTTGCATTTGTGAATATTCAGGTGAAATCCATAATTTCTGATTTTTTCAAGAAGTTTCATCAAGTTATTCTGATGGTCTTCTTTATTTTTACCGGATACTATTATATCATCTATATAGGCAGCTACTCCATCAACTCCTGATATCATAGTGTCCATAATTTGTTGAAAAATTCCTGGTGCTGTCTTGATCCCAAATGGAAGTCTATTGTACATGAAAAGTCCTCGATGAGTATTTATTGTCAAATATTTCCGGGAATCTTCATGAACTTCTACTTGTAGAAAAGCATCTGATAAATCGATCACACTGAAGATACTTGAATTTGAAAGTTTGCTGAAAATATCCTCTGGGCTTGGCAAGGGATATTGGTGTGGTTGAAGAACATCATTCAACCCTGTGGAGTAATCTCCACAAATTCGAACATCTCCACTGGATTTTCTTGTTACCACTATAGGTGCAGCCCACTCGGAATATTCAATTGATGTGATTATGTTCAGCTTCTCGAGTCTGTTGAGTTCTTTCTCTACTTGAGACATTGCTGCATATGCAACTGGGCGTTTTGCTCTGAAAATTGGCTTGCTTTCTGGCAAAAAATGCAACTGAACCTTTATTTTTCCACAATGTCCTAGACTATCATCGAATACGTCAGGAAATTGACGTTTCAATTGTTCAGCCGTTGACATTTCCTCAGAAGATGATGTGACATTTCTACATATTGAATTCAAGGGAATGTCCCATAATCCAAATTTCGTTATCCAATCAATACCAAGCAAATTGAGATTCGGAACACTGGTGACGAAGCATTTCCCCGAGTATGACTCATTGTTGAAAACTATGCTGCAAGTGAACTCGGAATGTAAATCCATCATTTCACCTGAAGCGTTTTTGGCAATATTTTTGGTAGAAATACACTTTGGTTTTCCAATTTTGGACCAAATTTCTTCTGAAATTATCGTTAAATCTGACGCTGTGTCGATCTGGAGTTGGACTGGAACACCGTTTATCAAAACTTCAATGTATTTTCGCCCTTTTACTTGGTTTACTTGAAAAACACCTTTTGCCTGTGAAAATCTTGTCGAATTCTTTTTCCCTGTGAAACAATATCCTTCTTTGTGTCCCATTTTGCTACATTTTTCACATTTGTGTTTCTTGTACGAACAATATTTTGAGAAATGTAACTGTCCGCAAAACCAGCATGGACTTTTTGGAATTGGTTCACGGAATGATCCTTGATTAGATGATGACTGGGTGGATATTGGTTTCTGAGTCTGGTTGGGTTTTTCATGTTTTATTTTGTGTACCTGTGAAGAACCCTGTACCATGGACGTTTATATTAAAAAAATCATTTTGGTGTCTGGGGTTATTTGCCTTATTTTGAAATCTTCACAAGATTTGTTGACTTGTGAAGCATATGCAACGAAATCATCCGAACTGTTCTTCTTTAGTTTCATGCACTGATATCGTAAATTGAAGATAGATGTTTTCGTTCCAAACATGTCAAGTAATGTTTGAACGGTTTCCTTGAAATCCATTTGCTTTGGTTCCTTCGGCAAAATGAAATTTATATACTGTTGATGGCAAGATGTATCTAATTTCCTCAACAGTAATCTGACTTTGGCTGCATCTGAGAGGTTTTTTGCATCCTCGGTAAACAAGCTCTCGTACCTTTTATACCAAGCATCAAATGTAGAATTTTCTGAATCGTAATAAAATTCTTTGATACCATTTCCCAGACTCTCCATAATCAGTTCATCGCTTGTTTTGTGCTCAGAAGGTTTCTCTGGTGTGAGATTTTTGGTCAGTTGGAGTAAAAATTCCTGTTGGTTCTTCATTAGTAGTTCCTGTTGCTGTTGCGCTTGTATTTGCTGTGATTTTATGAATTCCAGTATAGTTTTCTGAAATTGTTCTGACATGGTGAACTTCTTCAGAGATTCAGAAATTCACTTCCACTATTCTCGTCGCCAAACTGTTACGATTGTATCGTAATAATAAATAATACTTTCGGAAATAAATCAACTTTTAATTCCTTTTCTGAAAGACCGTTCTTTTATTATCTGACAGTCCGTCACCTCTATTTAAACAATAGAATCGTTATCTGAATACTGCTATTTCTGAATAGCACAGGGAACGTTTCCCAACAGTAAACGAGCGGACCCTGTCATTCACTGGAAGATTCGTCATCCGTCTCCGTTTTAGAGTTACCTGTGGCAGTCGATGTGGAAGTCATAGGCACTGCAGCTCTCTTGGATTGACGCTTGGTTCTTTTAGCAAACAAATCACTTCAACTGCAACACTTGACCTTTTTTTCTTTGGTAGTTGCCTCAAAGTTCAATGGATCTGACGAAATCAGAAGCCTGAGTAATAAATCTGTATTCCTTGATGCCCGCGATGTTCATCATGTATGTATTACCAGTATTTTTTTAGCTCTTTATTCCTGGACTCCTGAGCTTCTTCGGATAGTTGTCCAATAGGGAAAAGTGCATGTCTTTTCTCTAGAAAAGCCGATCTCACTGTGCCTAACATAACTTTGTCAGGAGTAACCATACCACTGAAGCCATCCATATCGATGCTTGGTATTACTATCAGCAATAACCTTTCCTGGGAAAATCACGTGAGGTCCATTGCCAAAAGTGCATCCCAAAAACTTGGTTTTTTGTTTCGTGCCAAGAGCTATTTCACCCCCAGTCAGCTGCTTATGATCTATAAGGCACAGATCCGACCTGTCCTGGAATACTGTTCCCATATTTGGAGTGCGGCACCTAAACATATCCTGAGGCTATTGGATTCTGTCCAAACAAGGGCAATTTGTCTCGTCGGTGATGCCTCGCTTACAAACTCGCTCACTTGTCTGGAACACCGTAGAAAAGTTGGCGATTTGTCTCTATTTTATAGATATTTTCATGGGCGATGCTCTTCTGAAATATCAACAATCGTTCCTGCTTTGGCAGTCTCTTCGAGATTAACCCGTCAAGTTCAGTCATCACACCCCTTCGTGGTCACTTTGGAGACCTGCAGAACATCACTTTCCAAAGACTCGTTCATCCAACGAACAGCGAGGCTTTGGAACTCATTGCCTAGGGAGGTGTTCCCCGAGGCATACAACCTTCAGAAATTTAAGAAGAAAACCAACTCCTACCTTCTTTCCCTAGGTTCCCACGATGTTCTCTGAACATTACAGGATATCCCTTTTCGTGGGAACCAGAACATAAAAAAAAATATTATTGATGATCCTTGCAGCAAAATATTATGAACTGACGCAGGCATGAAATACCATGGATACTTTGCAACAAATAATCGAGCTGTTCAAACTGTATATGCATCAGAAGCTTCATAGTTCACTGCGTACCCACTAGTCAACGTAGAAAGTACGACACCAAATCTTCTTAGTACTTCTTCGTTTACACCTGTAATGGCTGCAGATTTGGTTGGATTTTTGAAGAATCGTCTGGCTCTATTTCCGTCGTTTGATGTGCCACTTCTGCCACTTCTTGGAAAATCGCCAAGAAACCCCATATGGTTCTTGAACTCTTGTTGGATTTAATATATTCTGGATTCAAATATAGGTTTGAATTCCCCTCGGACTTGCCACTTTTTGGTCTCAAGTCTATACGAAACGTGGAGAAGGCGTTCAAAACAGCGAGAGTCGATAATCCAAATTGGAAGGATTCTTCGTTAATTTTTTCGTCATATGATTCAATCCAACTGGCTTTGCTTTACAGACGTAACAAATCTGTGCAGAATGTATACCGATGATAGCGTTGCAAACCTTTTCGTTGATCATTGACATAATGCAAACGTGTCTAATAATAACATTGCACCATTGGAGGTCACAACACGTGGGCTGGAGCTCTCCTATTTGGCTTTCCATGTGATTTTTTCTTCTGAAACCGGAAACGTATGGGATTGCAATATCTTGTAGAAGATGGTCTAGGGTTTTCCATATAATTACTCTTTCTCGCCTTTCACAATATTGAAAAGGAACCATGGATGTTAAAAACAAATCAACGTCTCCCAAACCCTTCTCTTTGTATTGTTGTTTGTATTGTGAATGCCCAGTGCTACCGTCGCAACCCTATTCCACCAGCAAAATCAAGTTTTTCAATTGTTCTTTGTCCAAAGTTATCAAGACGGGCTTTTGCAGGTCATGTAAACGCCTGGAGGTATGGTGCAAAATAGCCTGAAGCTGAATTTCTGTCGAGATTTCCGTTATTGTTGATGTGTCATGTGGAGGATAGTACCTAATCTTAGCCTTGCATGTATTTGCTGTAGGGTGGATACATATCACAATTACTGTTTTTTCCTCTTGCCTCATGAACAAATACTGGTGCTTCAACAATTTTGCCTCTACTACTGAGAGAGACGGTTTCATCTTTATTAAAAAGCACAATATTTTGTGTTGGTGGCTTTTGATCCTTGAAGTTTTAATTTTATCAGCCCGAGTAGGAGTTGTGAATACAGCCCGATATCAGCTTTGAAGTTGCTCCATGGCCTTCTTCCTTTTTTTCGTACGTTCTTCTGATTCGTATATATCTGTTAAACTGGCAGCTCGCTATCGCTCCTTTCTGAAAAGGATTTTTTTGGACGACCACTCCTTCCTCTGGCTGTTCTTGGATCAGGTTCATCATCATCTGTTCCTCCATTTATTTTGAAAACAAAACTGCGAGTATAAGGCTGCTGTTCTTGGTTTGTCGGGATTTTTTGAGAAATGTTAATTTTTTTCGATAAGTAGTCATCGATATATCCTTCTGCAACTGCAGAAGAACGCCAACCTCCATGCTTTTTAAGTGTTACCAAATCACTCCTAGAGTTAGCTAGAAGGGTTGCAGAGCCTCGGCGGAAACAATGTCCTGTGTTTGTACTAGGTTCAGGCAGTTTTAGAAAAGTGGATATTTTTCCTGGAATTTTACTGAATGCGTTTTTCTGATTGGTTGTATTGTACATTTATTATTCTTGTGGTAAATGAATAGGCGATTATGAGGAGTGTGGGCAATGTCCTGTGTATATCTGGATCTCCTATCACTGTTAATAAGCCGAGTGAAGCCCGCCCTAGCTCTTTCTCTTTAGACATCAAATAAGTGGGCCACCGCCGTTCACGAATTTATAATTTGGTTGGTCAAGAATTAGAGACCGGTCTCTAGTCCTTGCCATGATGGTGTATGTCGAACAATTACCAAGAGGAAATTGGATGCTTCGCTACCCTGTATGGATTAGTAGGTAACCCATCCCTTCCAGAGAGTGCCTGGGACGTTTAAAACGCGAGGGGTCGTCTATATTGTTATCGGTGGCTTCCCTCACGAACGGATTCTCGTGAGCTATTGCACAATCAAAAACTTTCTGATTGCATTCTCTGAAAATACTTCTGATAGAAGGCAGATTTAGGTCTTCGAGGATCCGATCGTTCCGCACGTACCACGGAGCATTCGTTATCATCCGCAGGACTCTCATTTGCGCCCGTTCCAGGATGCCAATGCTAGACCTGCAGATTTGGCCCCAGGCGGCTGAGGCATACAAAATGACAGGCCTGAACATCATTTTGTAAATTGTGACTTTGTTTTTGAGAGAGAGTTCGCTCTTCCTGTTAATCAGGGGATATAGTGCACATATCTTATTGACGATTTTTCTCTGACAATATTGACGTGTGGTCTCCAGGTGAGCCGGCGATCCAGAGTAACTCCCAGGTATAGTTATTCTAATCCCAATTGGAATGGCCATAAAAATGAGAGCACTACGAGGAGTGTTCATGTGCACTGCTTGGCAAATGGGAAATTTATATACTACCAGCGTTTTTACTTCCAAAGCGTTCCTGGTACAATCATAAAAAAGTGCTGTCGTGTGGAAGAGAATTCCTTCTCGAAACTTTTCATGTCGGTCCAATTGGGATTAGAAATACTATACTTGACCTGCTCTGACCGTTCTATCTCCCTTCCAGAGCTAGTCACTCCCCTCTCCGGGTTGTTCCTCTTGCGACCCCTGACGTGGAGGGCGTATAATATAGGAGACAGTACCGCCCTCTGAGGAACTCCGGCCTCAATTTATCTCGAATCCGAGAGAGAATTGTCGACCCTGACTTGAAATGTCCCACCTAAGAGGAACGACTTGATCCACTTGATCAAACTCCATGGCAGGTGGAAATCTATTAGTTTAGCAAGAAGGCCTTCATGCCAAACCCTGTCAAAGGCTTTGCTAATATCAAGTAGAACAATGTGAGCGCTGTTATTTGAGTTTAAGGATGAAATAGTGTCCTCCACTAGCCTCATCACCTGAAGCTCAGTGGAGTGAGTATGTCTGAAACCAAATTGTTCGTTGGGTTGTCCTGTGTATGTACTAGGTTCAGGGAGTTTCAGAAAAATTGCTATTTTTCCTGGAATTTTGCTGAATGCGTTTTTTCCGATTGGTTGTACTGTACCTTTATTATTCTTGTAATAAATGAATAGGGATTATGAGGAGTGTGGGTAGGTCTGAGGGAAATATATTTGTTGTATATTGTGAGTAGATTCAATCTATCAACTGTTTTGTTTGTGATTGTAAACGTCCTTGTGATATTATTTTTTGTTGCTAGAACTGTAACAATCAATATATCTCCTCTATTTGGTCAAGCTTCATATTTAACAATTCATGTCGGCCACAAGCTCCGTATAGCCTCATCATTCAATTCAACGTTAATAAAAAAACGAAATTAGTTTATCTCAATTTATTTGTTTACCTTTATCATAAGATATTCAGAATCATCTGCTTCCTTAAAAAACGTAATGCATTGTTCTTGAGTCAAAGTTTTGGACTTTTTGGGCAGGTAATTTACAGAATTCCGTTTAAAAAATACTCGAACTTCATGAAAATTAAAAAAATTAATATTTTCCTTGACTTTAAAACTGCTTTTCAACATTGAAAATTCAGACCATAGTGTACCTGCATTTACAATCTTTGATCTTTCCGATAGATAAGCAAGTAAACATCTTCTGTTAGGTTTTTTGCCTTTTTACTGTTTTTTCCATTTTTTAAACAATTCATAGTACTTTTCGTACCGTTGTCTGGACATATAGGTAACAAATTTTGACATATAGGTAACAAATTTCTTGCAATTCTGGTGGAGTATTCGTGAATTCTTCATCACTGTCTGAATTACTACTCATTTTCACTAATTCACACAATCACAATTATTCAGAATCAGAACGTATTATTGTTTTACAGTTTTGTTCTCTTGATTCCAGACGTTGATTTACACTGACTTTCAAAGAAAATTTATGTGAAACGTCAAAGTACGCAAGTGACAGTCAAAGGTGTCTAGATAGTGAAAAACTACAAAATCGTTTTGTAATGACTTTAGCAGCCCAAGGGACGATAAACATTACTTTCGGTCATATTTTTAGGGTTGATATGATTCATTTTCACATATGGTAGGCGAAAAAAGGAATTATCAGTTATTTTCATGGACACACAGAAAAATCCCATATTTCGGCAGAAACCCCGGGTCACCGGTAACATACGGCCATTACTATATAAATATTCATTTCTTGCAGACCATTCCAGATTTATCAGTTCCTTTCCGAAAGATCGATTCCATCCCTTATAAATCGCCGGAATACCGGCCCTTTATTTGTTTTATTTCCAGGGATTGACCGATAAATCTGCCTAGGAGCCCCTTATGTGTTTTCCACTTTCCCTTTCCCTTTCATTAAGGAGAGTAGGCAATATGTGGGTTGAAAAGGCATAATAACATGAGAAAACGCTAGGCACTTTCCAGAAAATCACGCAATAAGTCAAGAAAGCGGCGGGAAAACGCCGTATGAAGAATGAAAGGAAATAAGATAAAGAAATTTGCAATAACAATGGATATAAAGGATGCCGTTTGACTTTATCCGATGAATAAACAAAAACTTGTTTGGTGGTTATATCAGAACTTCGAGGTTTTCCACAAAACTTATTCATCCGCAGTATGAGCATGAAGTAACAAAATATCGGGTGGACCTCGGAAACTAAAACGTATCAGAAATAATATGGCACTTTGTGGACAGGTTCAGCTCAAACTTCTAAGTATATGAACCGATTATTTCTATAGTCGAGGCATATTCAAAGGACGCAATTTACTGATGTTCATAGTCAGAATGTCTCACTTCCGGTTTCGACGGAAATGGGATCAAAATTATTTCTTATATACCATCTCCAGAATCTTTAAACCCTTTGCCAAATTTTCTCAATAACAATGTTTGTAACTAAGGGCTGTGTTTGGGTAGAGATTTCCCATCTATATACTATATCATCATCATCATCACATATAATTATTATTGTTCATAATAAATTAATATTAAGTGCTTTATTGTCCAACATTTGAACTGGAAGTTTTCGCTGGATTTTTTAATGAAAATTTTAGGGGGCCATTCTCCCATATTTTTCATGTAAACACAATGCGGGAAGGCATATATAAAAAATCCAAACATACATAGACTGCTAAAATCATCATTTATATTTAATATCGTACTATATTTCATTTATGAACTCAGAATTATATCCCCTTCCATTTGACATACCACTCGATAAGATAGCAAAAAAAAAATCAGAGACCCCCACTTTTTTTATGTAACATCCGGCATTTTGATTTTATTCTATGTTACCCGGACCATAATAACGAATCGCTTGACACCTCATTCATCAAAATCAGATAAGTAGTTTAGGCGCTACGGTGCAGCATTCGTAAATACAAACATACATATCCGTAAAGGCAGTCTGATATTTTCCATTGAAAAAAAACGCTAGTCAAAACCACAATACACAGAACACGGTATGTTGCGCAATGAACGAAAACACGTCGTGGATGCGCAAAGAGAGAAGTTTACTGTCATTCGCAGTGCGTGACATTGTATTTTGATTTTTTTTCGTTCATTTTTTATCGTTGTTTACGTCGAATCGTATGCAAGTCGCTAGATCGTGATATTTTATTAAGAATCTCAGGAAAAAAAATTCATGTTTGTTGATTATCTAAAGTGCATCGATTAGTTCGTGACTTTTTTCAGTGTATGCAAACATAGGCAATTTTTGTTTTCGCGAATATTTACACAATACCTTTGACGTAGTCCAATTGCATACATTAAATAACTGTTCAGAGTAATTACAAAAAATCTGTAGGTTTAAAAAATTACCGAAGCGCATATGCACGCCGGGATTATATGCAATGTAACTTTTCGTGATCCATATAACAACAAAAATAAGCCTGTTAAAAAGCATACGTTTAATAATTGTTCTTCAATACTTCTTCTTTTTTACATGTTCAATCATTTTGGGGCTTCCTACATGAGGGTGGCGTACGCACATTCTTTTCCGAGGGATTATTTTTTCAAATTTCAACAAAAACCAATTTGCATGCATTTACTTATCGTTCGAAATCATTGATTTTCAATGCAAATTCAAGTTTTATTGGTGACGCAGCTGCATGCGAGCACTGTTATATATTTGGCTAGGACATGTTAAAAATCTATAATAATCATAACTTAGAAGATGCATACATTAAAAAAACGTTGCACTGAATGTGTCATTAACGGCCAGTCTATAATTCGTCAAGGCCTACAAACAGTTTACATGTACTCTTTGTGTTTAAATAATTTCATAACACTCCACATGTCTTTGCCAAAAAACTACAATAAAACTAACTAAGGGTGTCAACGTATTCTTTAGACAAACCATGGTTTCCAGGGTTTGAGATTCATAATAATAAATTTATTTGCCATCGTCAGTATGGGATATCTGCAGTAATTATAAGACAATAATGTTAAGAAGAGGAACAATAAAATAACTAGTGATCCCAAAAAATGTTGAACCTTGTGCATGGGTTCGGCTAATTATATATATATATATATATATATATATATATATATTTATATACACACTCACATACGTGAGTATGTACATAGATTTACATAAATATGGGTATATTTTCATAGTTTTACCTAAATACACACAAATATGTATACTTATTCACGCATAGGAGTTTGGTGTTTTTTTTTTTCAGGAGTACAGTAGTAGTAAATTAATTGTACCTATTGGGTAATTTTGAAGATTAATTACTACACTTTCCTCTCAATGATTTCATTAATATTCTTAGTAGGAATTGTTTGGAGCCAACTTTTGATTTTTTTGTCAAATGTTTGGATTGTATAACATTGTTTCAGCTCGTTAGGAATTTCCATATACAATTGAACTCAGGGACGTCAGGAATTTTTTGTTTGTTGTCGTTTCGAATTTTGGTATTTTTGTTGTTTTTTCCTTTAATCTTGTGTAGTGTGTATGGTTTCTGCTTTATGTCTAGGGTGGTGGAAGGCCGGATTGAAAAAATATAATTGGCGGCAGGTTAAAACTCGCGACTCTTCAAAAAGTTTCTCAGACGTATATTTATATTTCTTATTGTAAATTACTTTTAGTATAAACTTTTGTGTAACTTTTATTAACCGACGAAACCAAAAAGGAGGAGGTTCTCTATTCGACGCGTATATTTTTTTTATGTATGATCACGCACAACTTTTCACAGAGTGGTTCGATTCCGATGATTATTTCTTCATTGGATAGGGTGTACTCTGAAGTTGGTCCCATTTCAATTTGAACAACAAATTCCATCCCTAAGGGTAGCAAAATGAAGGATATTGATCGTTCACCCTCTGAATTTTGGTCCGTTAACCGATTCTATCAGGCATAGCTTTGTTGTGGGTTTTCCGATTTGAATGAACTTTTTTTTATTAGAAAGGGTATACCTCCTGTTGGTCATATTCCAATTTGGAATGGAATGATTCACCCCTATGGGTAGGAAAATAGGGGATGATTGATTTTTCACTTGTGAACTTTGGCACACATATGTAGTTGACATTAACAGACCCTCCTACATCCGTCAAAAGGATTACACTCTATGAAAGGATGGAATTATATACAAAGTGATGGAATCAACTAACCAGAACTTTCAAAATTAATTTATATTATATAACAATAAATAGTTAAAATAGAAAATCATATTATTCAATAGCTAATAGTTGAAGTAAGCTAGGTAAGTAAGTATTTTGGAAGTAATAAAAAATCAAGTAGGTAGTAATTAGTAGATTTCAGCAACAAAATTTAAAAATAAAAACTTTTTAACAAAATTAAACCGACAAAAAAAGAAAAAATCAACTGAACAGCAAAAAATAAAATAAACCTTCTTGGTCTAAATGATAATTGAGCTCCTAAACTAATGTGAGTAACTGATTCTGAGTCGGCGCCAAACAAACTAGCAATTGAATTAGGTAAAGCGTAAAATGATGGCAGCGAGATGCACGGCTGCGTTTTGATTACTCCTTCGATAATTGTTTGTTTGGCGCCGACTCAAAATCAGTTACTCACATTAGTTTAGGAGCTCAATTATAATTTATACCAAGGAGGTTTACTTTATTTTTTGCTTTTCAGTTGATTTTTTTTTTTTTCGTCGGTTTAATTTTTTGTTAAAAAGTTTTTATGATGTAAAGGTGGTTACTTGGTATTCCGCCCCATACGGTTACTGCATTATTAATGTGTGTTTGGACTAAACTGAACTACAACGTCTTTAGCTGTAAACAATTTTTCAAAGAACTTGAACTTGTTCAATAAAGTTCGGATTTTCCTCGAGAAATTTTCACCATTTCAGACATTGATTCTATAGAAATGAAGGAGATATCATCATTATCTGAGGGTATTTTGATGAAATGTCTCCGAAAGCACAAAGAATGAAATGATTTTTTCATATTTTCAGCAGAATCATCCACTTTTTCGTATAGCTTGGGAATTCGAAACCGTGAATCGGTGATATTCCGCAAAAAATCAACAATTACCAATAGGCAACATTCTCAATTTTTTCAATTGAGTATGTTTTCCTCCCCAACACAATTTTGATTTGCCGTTTACTAAAAACATAAAATTCTCTGCAAGCATTGTGAATAAAATCACCTATTTCTGAGTTACTCCAATTTCAACCGGGATATTTCTAGAAGTAAAGACAGTTTTCTCATTGTTCTTCACATGATTTATTTCAATATTTAGGAAGTCTCCCTTATGCAATCTACCCCAAATTCCACATTTGTGTAAAGATTCCCATTTAAAGCAATGAGTCACAAGGTAAGTTCAATTTAGTGGGTTAACAATTATATTAGCCATAAATTTGATAATAAACTGTTATTAACAACGAACATTGATAATAAGGAGACAAAACAATTGAAACCGGTGCTCACAAGAAAATGTGCACGCATCAAGAGGAAACCATATTTCTGATTAAAGACGCGATTTTGTTTGTCCATCTCGTTCTACTAGTAATTATTTCACGTGAAAATATTTTGAAGTAGGACTAACTCATTCCATTTGTTACAAATTCCCACTATGATAACATCACCACAAAATTATGCATTGGCTATCTACTGGAAGTGGGATAAACTGAACAGTGATAAAAAAAACTTAATTAAAAACGCTTTTATTTAAGCCGTGTACTAAAATAAAATAAGTTTCAGCCATCGCTGACAATGACAATGTTGAATTATTTGGTTTCAAAAAGCTTGTCGCGCAAAATGTTCATAAAAGTAGGTAGTGATTAATTTCAATGAACAATGATTGGTTGGTAAGTAACAACTTGTCGAACAACAAATAATTGAATCATTGTCAGCGATGACTAAAACTTATTTTATACGTTCAAGTACACGGCTTGAATAAAAGCTTTTCTTTAAAAATGTTTTTTATTTGTTATTGAATTTTTTCCTTTTTGTTAGTTCGCCTTAATCTGTTCATTTCTAATAGAGCAACGTTATTACAAGGTCTCTTCCCTGTAAGTTTTGAGCTGAAAGAAATCATGATCTCTGACCCCAAAAACTCCCACACACCAATTTTGAATAGAATCTGACCATAATCACAAAACTCGTCCGCCATCCTGAAGTTGCCATCTTGAATGTATAGATTTTGACAAAAAATTCATGATCTCCGCACCTGAAAACACCCACATGCCAATTTCGAATAAAATATGACCATAATCAGAAAACTCGTCCTCTACCTTGGGGCCGTCATCTTGAATTCATAAATTCAAAATATCCGACCCCGGAAACCGCATGGCAATTTTGAATCAAATCGGACCATAATCACAAAACTCGTCCTCCATATCGGGGCCGCCATCTTGAATTTATGGATTTCGCCAAGGAAGTCATAATCTCTGACCCCGAAAATCCTCGCATACTAATTTTAAATGGAATTGGACCATAATAACAAAACTAGTCTTCCATCTTGGGGCCGCCATTTTGTTTTTGTTTTCTAACAAAAATTCCATAATGCATTGTCACCAGAATTATGAACACCTGCTAAATTTCAAATTGATCGGACGACTAGAAGTCGGTCAAAATTCAGTTGCAATATTTGACCCTAACTAACGAACGAACGAACTAACAAGTGAAACTAAATAAAAGCTTTTTCAAAATATGAATCAGTTAGCAATAAAACAGAAAAAATGTAGTCACTTATGGTTTTTTGGTCAACATTTCATAGTTATTTATGCAACGAGTCCAAGTGTTTATTGCACTCGCGTGAATAAACACTTTTTGCACGAGTTGCATACAATATTTTTTTTCTACGTTCATGCAAAAAACAAAACTTTATTGAACTATATTTAGTGAAAAAAGTGGTTCTTCATTGCACTGTGCAATGAAATGTTTATTGCACTCATCTCAACATAACATAAACGTCAAATCGACGCAATTTTTAGTACCCTTTTTGTTTTCCTACACTTAGTGCCATCTAAATAAAATATTTTTTGTTTTTGCATGAACGTAGAAAAAATATTGTGTGCAACTCGTGTGTGAAACTCGAGTGCAATAAACACTTACTTCCTGCACTTGTTGCATAAATAACTATTCTACGTTCATAAAAAAACCAACAATTATTTTATTCAGATGGCACTAAGTGTAGGAACATAAGAAGCGTACTAAAAATTACGTCGATTTGACGTATATGTTTTTCTAAATAACTAACCCCATCGGTTTTTTTGCACATCTCAATTGTTCCTTCAGAGCTTGATGGTTTTTTAGGAGTAAACAAAAATACTATATGATTTTCAGTAAAAACATACACAAAACTGCGACATACGTTTCGCTATACAATAGTTGCTTCAGGTAGGGATAATCCAAAAGGAAATGGATCAGAAGGAAAGTTTATCCATTATCGGTAAAATCATCAATGAAAAAATCCAACAAAGGAGAATTATTCCAATTGATCTGATCATCAAGCGAACTTTGTGTGTTTATTGATTTTCAAACGAGGCCGAGTGTACTTTTTTTTCTACATGGAATATTTCAAAATTTCAAAAACTTGCACAAGAATCACAAGTCAATTCAACATATGATCAGAAAAGATAGTGTCCAATTATATTTGAGATAAAATCTGAAATACATAGCAGTTCGAAATAGACATTATATTTCACGTCAGAACCTCATCTTTGCCATAATTTTGATTTCGTGGTATTAATATAGGAAACTCAGCGTACAATAGTTCGTGATTATCAAGTTTATTCCAGCTATAAAATGCCTTCATCATTAAAAACTTTTAAAAAAGTTCACCATATATTTTAGTATCCAAGCATAATTATAAGCACACACGGACTTCTCTCTTGTAATCCATGGGAAAATATGCCAATGGCATGATTACAGTGGTGGCACTGCGGGGTTAGAGACTGAGCACCTTCTGGTCCATATTTACCTTAACACAAATCGAGAAATAGTAGGAATCGACGTTATGGATATCTAATAGTAATTTTTGTAGCAAAAAACTGAAATGTTTGAGTTACCTTCCCACACGTGTATCTCCTCCGAACATCATCTGCATATCTTTCTCGGAACATTCATGACGATAACAAAAATAAAGTGTTATATCCTGTAATATTCCATTTAAAAAAATTATCCTATTACTCAGCAAATCAAAAAGGTAGAGAAAATAGACATTTTCTCAATGTTTTTTGCCGAGTTCTCAATAGATTTGTGAGTTTTTTCTCTCCCTGGAAGTACATCATTATAATTCGACTACTAATATTGATTCACTGCTCTAGCAAAGGGTGCATTTTTTGCAGTAGCAAAGGGTGAATTTTTTCCCCTGTCACACAAAAATCTGTTTGATCGATTGAATGAAAACAAACTAAAGCTGGCGATGTTCCTATTGCAAGAAATGATAATGTTTGAATTTTTTAATATCCTTGGCATAGTTTTTGACAATTCGACACTTTCAGGCATTCCGAAGACACATCTGTGAAAGTTATTGATGCTTCTACAATACCCCATATTAGACTAGGCCAATAAGTAAGAAATTCATCTCTATAAAGTGCAAGAAGCATTTCATGTAACAATTGGGGAAATAACGTATACAAGGTATTTCAACCCCGCTGAATACGAATCGGCCTGTTGCCAAAGCTAAATTTGGACCGGAAGTCCAGTGTACAAGATGCCGGCCAAAACTCTGTTGCCCTATATCTCCCCTGACCGTTGGCTTAAAATAATGATTGAAACTTGTGCTTAGGGGGTTCTCGGATTCCAAATATATTACAATGCTCAAAATTCACTTACCTTGAGTTTGAAGTGCGCCCAAGATGGCCACCGGAACTTTATTGTGTTTACGTCTTGTATTTGGACATATATATATATATATATATATATAGAAGGAATTTAATGGACATAGCCCTCAGAGAAAAGTGCTAACCGTAGACACGTGTTTCGGGCTCTCGGCCCTCATCAGTACGGTGGAGAAGTGCAAGGATGAACAACACTTGGTAGAAAACGACAAATACGAGTCAACAAACGAAGCCAGCCGTATTTGTGATTTCAGTCAGCGACCTGAATTCAGGGAAACAAGTCACCAGGAGGAGTATGCTACGTGGACATCCGATCAGGAAATGTTGAAGAGAGTCGGACTGTTAAACAAAGGAGATTTATGACTGCCTCAGAAAAGTGCAACCGTAGACACGTGTTTCGCTCGGCCTCATCAGTACGGTGCCGAGGCCCGAAAGCACTGTCTGTCTCTCTGAGGGCTATGTCCATTAAATTCCTTCCATTTGTTTTAACAGTCCCCTCGATATTACTCTTTCATATATTCATATTCCTGGACTCGATGTCACGCAGGTAGCTATAGCTCCTCCGTGGTGACGTTGGTTGTTGCCCTGGAATTCAGGGTCTGCTGACTGAAATCACAAATGAGCGGCTGGCTTCGTTTGTTGACTCTGATTTGTCGTTTCTACCAAGTGTTCATCCTGCCCTTCTCCATGTACTGATGAGGCCGAGAGCCGAAACACGTGTCTACGGTTAGCACTTTCTCTGAGGGCTATGTCCATTAAATTCCTTCCATTTTGTTTTTAACAGTCCCCTCGATATTACTCTCTTTCATATATTCATATTCCTGGACTCGGATGTCACGCAGGTAGCTATAGCTGCCTCCGTGGTGACGTTGGTTGTTGCCCTGGAATTCAGGGTCTGCTGACTGAAATCACAAATGAGCGGCTGGCTTCTGTTTGTTGACTCCGTTGATTTGTCGTTTTCTACCAAGTGTTGTTCATCCTTGCACTTCTCCACCGTACTGATGAGGGCCGAGAGCCCGAAACACGTGTCTACGGTTAGCACTTTTCTCTGAGGGCTATGTCCATTAAATTCCTTCCATTTTGTTTTTAACAGTCCCCTCGATATTACTCTCTTTCATATATATATATATATATATATATATATATATATATATCGAGAATGAGAGAAATCTGTTACGAATCCAAAAAGACACACCATCCGTCTACAGCCTGTTTCATGGTTTCCCAATCATCAGGACGGCTTGTGGTCTCTTTCAAATTCGCATCGGATTTCTCGTTGGTTCATAGCCTTAGGCCAATAGATTTCTCTCATTCTCGATATCGATGTTTGCGTTAAACGCATGAGAAGTACGACTATTGATATCGTGGGTAGGCCTTTCTAACAATTTGTTAGTGACTGTTAGTGCACGAAATCTCGTGATTTTAAAATTCCACGATATTAGGTCCAAGCTTCACCGCACAGATTATAGATGTCACTATCAATAATCTGATGCAATTCACATATATATATATATATATATATATATATATATAGTATAGTAATCAGCGGCTCGTTCTTCAAGAGTCATCTGGAAAACCTCTTCATGCTACCGTCCCGAAAAACTCTGCTTTGTCCATCTCAGACCTCTTTAAAGTCAAGGGCACTGAAGATCGGAAGAAGGTTGTAGAGGCTGACAGGGATGTAGCTTACGAAGCAGGCAAATAGATTGACTTCCTCTCCATTTTGAAACACGAGCTTCTTCCGGTTCCTTTGTCGTTGGCGGAAACGGATAGCACCCTGAGATCATCTGAAAAGGCGTCGGAGGTATAACTCGTTACTGGCGTGGAATGCCCAAACACCATTGACATCGTAACACTTCATAACTGATTAGAGACGGTCAATCTTTAGTGAACAGCATTGGGAAACCAGCAAATTCCAGTACTTTCGGATAACTCGCTGCAATCTTCATCGACAGGACATTCGACATTCATGGAATCCGTTATCTTATTGAATTCTGACAAAAATTTATAATCTCCGACCCCATAAAACCCACACACCAATTTTAAAATAGAATCGGGCTATAATCACAAAACACGACGTTATGTTGGAGCCGCCATCTCAAATTCGTGGATTTTGATAAACAAATCTCGAGCTTCGACCCCAAAAACCCCTACATACCAATTTTAATTGGAATCGGGCCATAGTCACAAAACTCGTCGCCATATTGGAGCCGCCATCTTGAATTCATGAATTTTTTACTTAAAATTCGTGACTGTTCCCGAAAACCCCCACATACCAATTTTGAATTAAATCGAACCATAATCACAAAACTCGTCCGCCATATTGGAGCCACCCTTTTGTTTTTTCTCTAACAAAAATTACATAATGCATTGTCACCGAAATGAATTAATACTTGCTAGATTTCACGTTATTCGGCAACTAGAAGTGGGTGCAAGATTGAAATAAAAAGTTGAAATCCTGGACAAATAATTAAAAAAATCTCTATACAGCAGAGTACCAAAAAATACCCAAAAATGTGATCAAATATGCAAAATGTATTTTTTGAAAATAAAATCAAAGCTTCTGAAAATAATCGCCTAAGTAACAACATTCATTTAAAAACGAGAAATATTTTTTACTTAATGATCCGGTCGGCAACTATTTCAAACAATTTTATATTTATAAGAGTCGATTCCCATCTCACATGTGCAGATCGTGTCATGGCATGCTCGTCAGGAGATTTTATTGTATGAGAGTGATATTGTGCTTCTTCAATTTGTGTTTTTAGACAGTAAAATTTTTTCCTTCCCATAGTTGTATTTTTATTCGATAAATTGTATTGACTTAATCAGCCAGTATTTTCTCCGTAGTCTATAAAGCTCATGTTCTTCGTTGGCGATACATAAAATGTGGCTGATGAATACTATAAACTCAAAAAGAAATTGGCGTTATTCTATGGGCGAAGAATACTCATATTCTCCTCCTGATTCGGTCAGAAATCCCGATAACAATGTTTCGTCTACTTCTTCATATTCCGATGAAGTTTCAGCCAACACTTCTAACAGAAAACGAACATGGGCGCAATTATTGGCCACAATAAAAAATCAATTTACTGCTGCATCAAGCATCAATACTGATTCAATTCCATTACATTATATTACACTTACTTTTCTCTATTAACTGAAAATGAAATGAATGAAGTATAATTAAGTTTCGGAAAAATATTTGCGAAAGTTCGCTCTAGATTAATTTCGAAGAATATAAAACGGAAAAGTTAGACGGTGGTACATTTGAGACATACAGAAAAGATCTACAAAAAGCTCGTGATTTGAAAGAAATATATTTGTTCTGATTCACCGTACAAAGCTTACTGTATTTAAGAAATATTTTCCAAAATGTAAGTGAACCTTCAGTGTACTTTGATTTAATTATGTATTAAAATTTGTTCAAAATGTGTTATGCTTGATCAATACATACATTTTTCCGAATGAAAAATGATGTTCTTGCCAAACCAAATGTGTTTAAATCAAACTGTTAACGCCTGTCCATTGGAAAATTCATTCCATCGAAATGGTGGTGAAACGTGGACTGTTCGCTACAGTGAAAAAACAACGTGGCGTATCCGAAATGTTGGTAGTTTTTTTTCAAAAAAAAGAAAAGAGTCTGAGATAAATTCATGTATTTATTTATTTAGCATTGCTAATACAATATCGTTTAATCACAAAGATACAGAGATGAGGTGGGTTAGTATAGACAAATTCAATATATAAAAGACATCAATGAATAAATATTAGTAGAAACGTAAAACGCTAATTGTTAATTAATTAAAATAGCATCAGAGCATGATATAACACAGTTTTCAAAAGTACAGAGAAATCCCTATACCTGAACAATTCTGAGAACAAAAATAGCCTAGATCGCCCTATAGAATGTGACGTTTAATTACTGAAATTGATCGTTTAATATATATTGACGGATACTACTTTTAAAAATATTTATATTGCGAGACAGTTTAATAAAATCGGGAGGTTATTATAGATTACGATTCCAGAAAATATACTTTTTTTCGTGCACATAGGTTGGTTTGACGAACGTTTATGTGTTTTTTTTTTGCGTGTATTATATGAATGTATTTCATTGCGGGACTGTAGATTTGTAGACAAATATTCTGGTAACATATAACTATAGAACTATCTAGTTATTTGCATTTTTATCATCGAGGAAAAAATAAAAAATACTAACCGATTCAGTTTCAAGCCAACCATGGATATCGATTCCAGAATGTTATGAAGAACCTTTGGTATGCGCAGTAAAAGTTTATATCAAGGGGACCACCTCCTGCCCTCTCAAGGGAGCACATAATGAAATGGAAAAATGTCATGAAGACGATAAAGCCTAATTAATTCAATAATTATTGACTTGGCCATCTAAGGACTGGAAGTTGGGCTGCCACTGGATAGAATTATCGTGTATAAACATAATATCCGCTGATTCCAAATTATTGGAAGTATCAGAGAATAGCAGAATTAATGGGTTTCTGTTAGAAATGCTCGCATGCACGTTATAGCTGCTACGGGTATTTTTTCTGTGATCAGATGTGAAGATTATTTTCATACGGGATATCTTTGAAGAAAAAGAGGAATGATGCCACTTCTGCAGGATCATATCTGAACACTGGTATAAATGGAATATTCACAAATTTGATTTGCGATTGGATGGATACCAAACAGCATATTGAATAAATCAAGTGCATATCTTGCCAAATGATAAACTCCGCCGAGGCCGATCACAAGCCCAGAGACGGGCCCTAAATGGAAGCAACACAATTTTAGAGCATATATTCCACAGTATATTCCGTAGTATGAGGTGCAGGAAATGCTTAGGTGCATATAGAGTTCCAATGGAACCAATAAGGCCTTGCAGCTTTGGTACCGAAATTCAAGAATCGTCGAAATATGATGATTGTACTGATTCATCAAAGAACAAACCAGACATAGACCAGGGATGAAGCCTTTGAAACTGGTAAAAAGTGAAAAAAAAAATAGTAGGATGAAACCCATCGGAAAAGGAAGAAAATATAAGAAAAATGAAAGGAGAAATAATTTACGTGCGATCTGAGGTCGGAAAGTGGAAGGGGGTGAGTTTTTAAGGGTAGGAAATAGTTTATCTCGATTTGGCAAAACTACAAGTCCTATGGAAATTTGGTGAAAACTTACCTTTTTAAGTCCCAAACACACTGTAATTTTTTTGATTTAAAATATTTATTTTTTCACCTTATTTTGACTTAATATCAAAAAAGCACCCTAATTTTCAATCTAAAATTCTCCTGTCAAAATATCAGCTTTTTTAAAAAAATCGGTGGGCTTTTTGTTCGTTGAAATCTCTGGTATAAAAAAATATACATTACTATGGTAAATGTTCTCAGAAAATGCAAAGAAACGAAAAAAACTCGAATCAGACCCTACTAGCCCCTTCCCCACTTCTCTATGAAATACCTTTTGATGGGCTAAAATTTTAAATTTTCCGTAGGTTATAAGTTATCTTAAATAAATAAATAGGCGTCCACGCATATTATTTAAAGAAGATTCTACAACTTTCTCAAAATATTGTAGATGTCTTATTAAATATTAACTTTATTAACTTATTTGGTTGTTCATCAATTTAACATGGAATCTTACGTTTTTCGAGTAATTAAAGCGTACATTTCAATAAATAGCTCAAAATTGTACATAATGATTAAAAAAAAAAATCGGATTCGAGTGCATTTTCTGAGAACATTTACCATAATAATGAATATTTTTTATACCATCAGAAAGAAGAGATTTCAACGAACAAGCCCACCGACTTTAAAAATAATATCGACGGGAGAATTTTTGATTGAAAATTAGGGTGCTTTTTCGATATTAAGTCAAAATAAGGTGAAAAAATTAATATTTCAAATCAAAAAATTACAGTGTGTTTGGGACATAAAAAAGTAAGTTTCCACCAAATTTCGTGAAAAAAAAAAATTTTGCATTAAAGATAAAAATAAAAAACCAAAAACTTGGTTATTTGAATTTTTCACATAAATTTTGGGATTGTGTGAAAAAAGTGTGGATACAAAAGTTGTAGATCTTTCTATTACCTACAACTTTTTTTTCCCACAGGACTTGTAGAGATAAACTGTTTTTTACCCTTTAAAACTCCCACTTCCCGACCTCAGATCGCCGTGAATTATTTTTCCTTCCATTTTTGTCATATCCTCTACCTTTTCCAATGGGTTTCATCCTACTATGATTTTTTTTGGTTTCAAAAATTATCGACCCTGGTCTAACAGTCTGTCATGATCGATCATATCCGTTCTATCTGAAATATTTTCCGTTTTACAGCAGCTTTACAGGGTGTACCAGAAGTCGGTAACAACTTTCTCATTTCAAATAGAAACCCTCGACACTTTTCTTCCCATGTTACGATTGTCCTTCTAATTTTGAGTTCAGATAACCTGAATTATGTACTCATCTATTGCAGTTTTTGTAATATGACGATTTTTCTGAAAAAAATTACGGTCGTAGTAGTTGACGAAAAAATTTGTATTTCGCAAACCGTTCAAAATTAGGAAACCAAATTTGTGTCCAGGCCAACTTCTGATGTCCCATCGAGGGTATCATTTTGTATCATATGGGCGCAGTCGTATTTCAAATGTTGTATTCAAAAATTGTCAAAAACTCATTTTTTTCAAATGGCATTTGACATTTTGTTTTACGCCTTTCGAAAGAAAATTGAATTTTATGATTACTCAAGAATTCTCTATACCAAACTTATTCAATAAAAATCAAGAAATACCTCATCTTGCCAAACAATTCTTTGATTTTTCAAGTATGTCATGAAAACAAAAGTCAATTGTAAATAAGGAAATATTCTGTCGAATTGAAAACGAGTTGTGCTAATTCTTACATAAAATTTATTCTAAAATGGAAAATTATCCAAACGAAGTTGTGTTAGACTTTTTCGTAATCCATGGCATGTGCTAAAAATTCATTCAGCAAACTGTTCTTGAAATTAATTTGAAATATCCAAACTCACCAAGCATGACACGGGAAAAGTTTTCAATATTGAGAAATAATTTTGAACATTTTGGAAAACTGGATAGATCTACTACGAGAGTCAAACCACTAACTGGCAATAAATATAGCAAATTTTGAATTGAAGCGGCCGATACTTGATGAAAATCCATATTCAAGTAAACAAAAGACACCCACCGCACTAAATGATTTTCACTAAACTGGGTTTACAAAATTGGGATTTTCATACTCTGCAATGAAAACCATTTTACGCCGTCATAAGCAACATATTGAAAAATAATACCCAGGTGACTTTCTCCTTAATCATTTGCGAGGACTCATCACTCAAAATTTGGGCTGATTAGTCTTATTAGTAGGCAGTTTACAATAGGCGAAATCGACATTTTTGGGCTTCTAAAAACCTCTAAGTTGAAAATCAAGTACAATTTCAAATCAAATGTGTTTTGTCCAAAAGGTACGCTATTTTATGTACGATGGAAATTTGAATGATGGAAGATACGTAGAAATTCTTCAAAACATGGTAGAAACATTTCTTGAAAATTTGTCTAGAGCTGCAAGAACTGTGGATACCAAATTGAAATCCTTGTTCGATCACCGTTTGTGGGGAAATCGAGGACCATTTCTGTGGCCTGCAAGATCTACAGATCTCACCCCTTCAGACATTTATATTTGGGGTGGGGTAAAGAATTAGGTCTTTCCTTCAACAATTCGCAATATAGATGATATGAGACTTGGAATAATATAAACTTTTGACAGTCTCGATCCCAACGAAATCAAAAGAGCTACGCAACTATTGAAAGTAGAATAATAGAATGTTCGAACATGAATGCATGGAATTATAATTGTCATATAGAACATGGACGTGAGGAAGGTGAACATTCTCAATTAAAAATTAAATAGAAATATTTTTCTGAAAATTGAAAAATCTACGACAATAATGAAGGTTTTTTTTGTAATATCTAACCGTTGTTTTCTGTCAGATATTACAATTATTTCTTTTTTTCAATTTTTAGAAAAATCTTTCCTTTCAATTTTCAATTGAGAATGTTTCTCTTTTCAACATGAATACCTTCCAAGAGGTTATCTTGAACGATGGAAGATAGTTACAAAATTTTATCTTTCAGTTGCAAATGATTCCACATCTGTTTTATGAACTTCCTGTTCATATCATCGAACAAATCAATGAACGTTAGAGTTCTGTTAACATTGTTCATGTTCGTTAATAATAATTTGTCTTGTGTAATTGAATAGGAATCCATTTCTTTGGTTAAATTATTACAATTGGGAATTCAAAATTAGATGCCAGTGCCAGAATGGCGAAAATGCAAACCAGACCTAAGTACATTGTTCGTCTGTTTTCTTAGAGGTTATACACTTGTTTTGAGTTTTTCTTGAAATATTATCATTTTATATTCGTTTCCAGTTTTTTTCGTGTAGTGTTATTAGTTCCAAGACTCTAATTAAGTGGTGTATTTAAATCTAAAGACAATATCATTTACAAAAACTCACTTTGACGGAGACAAAATATGTTCTAATTTGCTAGCAAAAAAAATATTTTCCGTAGTTTCTGGACAGCTTAGTTATTATTATGAATTATTTTGAAAAAACTGTTACACACTTTTTGTGAATGTTCAAATTGAAATAAAACCAACAAAAAACATGTTTTTCTATTTCATCTAAAAGAAACAAGATGGTGTGCAAATGTGTCCTTATTGTTGTGGATGTTCAAAGTTTCAGCATAGAATGTCCTTTGTAAGCATTATATGTTGGCATTGCCACAGCACTAGACAATTAGTTGTGTCTTTTATTTAGTGAAGACATATCACCTAGATTAACATATATAGTCACTCTTTTTCCACACTGTAAGAATAATCTTCGGTATGTTGCATAATATCTCTTTTTTCTCTTAACTCTCTTTTCTTTTTTTTCAACTCTCTTTAAAGGTTCTCTTTCCACTTTTTTGGCCACAGAGACGATACAGGAAGATTTTGGGAGGGAACTGTATTTTTCTTCAAGATCCCAAGAGCCCGTCATCCATCTATAGACTCACTCTAGTCTAAACCAGAACGTTATGTTTATTTTCTCACGGAAAATGATGAAAACTTATTCCACTACAACGGGATCGTTTTGCCCAAGAGTCACATTGAGATACACAACAATAATGATTTGAACTTGAATCACTCATTTTTTTAACTCGAGGACGTACAATAGTCATCAGAACATTTACCAGATAAACCAGAATTTCATTAAATGTCAACAATCACAAGAGATTCGACAAGTTTTAAGTATACAATATAAACATCAATGTTTCAAAAAGTAAACAATGTACTTATGTATAGTTTCAAAAATCGACACCAGAGGGAGTGTCCGTTATTTTGAATTCCCAATTCTCCTTTGTTTCCATGGCGTTCTTGAAAAAGCAAAGAATCTGTTGACAAGATAAGATATTTCTAGATTTTCATTAAATATCTCGATAGGGGTTGAAGTTAGGTATATGGAATGTTTGAGTAACTTGCCCTAATTTTTTTTTTTTCGAATGATGTAAAAAAAATCGGTGCCAAAAAAAAGAGTTTTTGACCATTTTTGAATGCAAGATTTGAAAATTCATTACGCCCATACGGTACAAAATGGGTCCATAGATGGAGTTAGCCTGGACTTCCAGCTAACTGCTCCACAAATTTTCTTTTTTAATTTTTAACCGTTTTTACAGATACGAATTTTCTCGTAAACTACTACGGCGGTAATTTTTTTCAGAAAAAAAATGGTACCGACTTTTGGCACACCCTGTATAGCTGTAGGACTGAAAATAGTTTGGGTAGAACGGGCATGATCGATCATGACAGCATACCAAATTTCAAGTTTCTAATCCAACTGCAAGTTGAAAAACCTCCAATGCACAGCCTACGTAAATTACCCTGTATAAATAATAAAAAAATATTTGATCTCTTATTTCAGCATTCATAAAATCCAGAAATAAAAATCCCAGACCATTTAAACGGATTTGAAGTATGGCCCGACTGTCACGAATTTGTATTATTTAAATATGCACAATATATACTTTAGGCACTTTGACAATTTTATAGCATATTTATTAATTATCATTAAAAATGTATGCAAAAAGCCAGACAAATGAAACGGTTCTCAATAATCGTTAAAACTCCTCTGTTATCGCTTACTCATGGCACAACAAAAAACTGCGATCGAAACAACAGATTTTTTGGTCAGTTATAGGCTGTGTAGTTCAACGAAGTATTATTCAGATTTCGCGCGGGCCAAATAGAAACAAACATTCTTGACAAAGGATTTTGTTTTTTAGATTCTTATTTCGTGAAAATGTGTATGTGTATGTGACTTGTGACTCTTAGGATTTTGTGGCGAGTGATTCGATGTCCTGGTGAACAGGTAGGATGATAGTAGTTTTGATTTAATTTGAATATGAATAGATATTATTATGCATGACAAATTGATAAAATTGCTCTGTTTCCTAAAGAATTTGGGAGACACAGGTATGTTTGTCTTCTGAACAAGAATCTCTGATCCCTTATGTCCCTTAAAAGATGAATTCTACCCTCTTTTTCACAAAAAAAATCCATACATATTTTGTCATTATTATATAGTGTTCATCTTCAAATGTTCCTCAAATATGCATTTTGAACTATCATACAATCTGCTTTCATTCAGATCTTTGTATTTCTTCATTTGGAAAAAAAAATATTGGGGAGGTTATATTCCAGCGATTGGGAAATGCTGCTTTTCGCGGTAATTGTGAAGTTAGTCCACTCATGCTCCCTTAATTTAGGTAAGAGGCTTTTCCTACATGTTTTTGCCTCCTGACCACGAATCCGGAAAAATGCGGCATTCTCATACCGTTTCCGAGTTAGATCACTTTTTACTTTTTTATAACCATTCAAGCACCATTTTCTCGAACAAAAATATTCAAAATGTTCTTTTTTTTAAAAAACCCTTACAAATTTTTGGAAAAAACTCCTTCTTAAACAGTTACAAATAAACAAACTTCACACATCTGACAGATGAAATTTAGTAACTTTCACTTTTTTGCAAGTTATTTATAACAAATAAATCACTGCCAACTTTTATAATTCAAATATAACTAATAGTTTCCCCTTCATTCATATTTCCCATTGTTTTTGGGAACCATTTTGTCATTTATAATATTTAATTGTAAACAATTATTGATTAACTTTGAAAATGATTGAATTGATTGATTAAACTGCTCTGGTACAAAACAGAACTGCATTAATTGCATTTATAATTAGACTGGGAAAAGTTTGCGGTGATTTATTTGTTATTACCAACATGCAGAAAAATGAAAGTTACTATATTTCATCTGTCAGATGTGTGAAGTTTGTTTATTTGTAACTGTTTAAGAAGGTGGATTTTTTCCATAAAACCGGCAATATTTTGTGTGGAGTTGTGCTTATAAGTGATTTAGGGTTTATTGTTTATGCTGAAAAAAAAGGAGGCATTCTGGGTGATTTTTGTGCAAGAAAACGGTTCTTGAAAATTAGGTTATAGAAAAATAGAAAAGTAAAAAGTGTTCTAACTCGGAAACGGTATGAGACCGCCGCATTTTTCGTGTTCAGGAGGCAAAAACACATAAGAAAAGTATTTTACCTATATTAAGGGGGCATGAGTGGACTAACTTAACATTTGCCCTATTCGCGTATATAACCTTTTTCGATAGTTCAAAATATATTAGCAGGGTACATTAACAGATGAGAAGGATATACTTGAAGAACGACAAAATGTGATTGGAATCGATTTTATTACAGAAGGAGGAGGTATAAAAATCATCCTTATCGTTCTTGTCAAGGACTTAACTCTGGAAATATTCAAAAGCTCTTTTGATTGCAGATTCATGTTTAGCAGCCAAGCAGGCAAAACGACCCCAGATTCCATTGAAATCGGCGATGGAAGCACCTAGCAGCAATTTTAAAAGGTAATACTAGCTGATGTTTTTCATGAAAATGTTTTCCCTGAAAAAAGTTAGCAATTCATTCACTACCTCAAATGCAACCATCAAATTATTGAAACTGCAAAATTTGACATGATATATAAGTTTTCTTTATTTTTGAAAATATTAATAAATAAAATTCAGAAAAGGAAATTATGTCCAAATATGTGATCACAATTTTTTATTATTTGGCTTTTTATTTAAACAACTCGCCTGATTTGAAGATATAGTCTGGTCAAGAAGTTGATTTCCTACACAAAAAAAATCTATTCTTCCAAAGATATGGGCGGTGGCTCATTCGATTTGGAATAAAAGAAAGGCCTCAGTTTTTTGCCAATAAATCAAAACTGTGAGCTGTCAACACACTTGATGGAATGAAATTACGTTGAGATATTTGTTTACTCTATTTTTTTAACAAATGAGCCGATAGTTAATTAGATCAGATATCATTATTGTTGAAATAATTTTTAAGAGTTTGTCACGTTACAAACAACTGTCACTTTAGAACTATTACAGATACGGTTATGAACATTTGGGAAAATTTTATAAAAAGAGAAACGTGGTATGGTGGAACTTGATAGATTAATAATATCAGTACAGGCTAGGCCTGGAATATACGATATACCTAACCTAGGAGAACAACAACAATGTAGACAAAATCAACAAATTCGCAGAAAAAGGGGGTAAATGCACAATGCAACAAACAGTTGTTAATCTGAATGTTTCATCCTATCACCCATTGAAGTCAACAAATTGAAATATTTTGGTTCGAAAAAATTTGTTTCGGAACAAATGTTGCATCCAGTCTGCTGCCGGCCTAAGTAGAAACGTGTTGATATCCATAAAACTCGTACTTTTCTTTACGATTTTCTTTCAATAAATTATGCTCTTTTCCATTAAGAATATGTTTTTTTTTCTATTTTCTATATAATTTTTAATTTTGAACAGTTTTAGTTAAAATAATTAATAAAAAAACCTTTTTAAAGACAAGCTTTTATTCAAATGCGCTAAGAAGTAAAAAAATAATAGCTTTGGATGTGAGAGGAATTTGTGAATTTTGAAAAAATATTCATAATCTCCGACCCCGAGAACCCCCACATACTAATTTTGAGTCGAATCGGACAATAAACACAAATCTCGTCCGCCATCTTGAAACTGTGAATTAAAAAAAATCATAATCTCCGACCCCGAAAACCCCCACATACTAATTTTGAGTCGAATCGGACCATAAACACAAATCTCGTCCGCCATCTTAGAGCCGCCATTTTTTTTTCTCAAAAATTCCATAATGCATTGTCACGGGAACTGGAAGTGGATCAAATTTAATTTGCAAGGTTTGATGACAAACATCGGGACAGGTGAAACTAAATAAAAGCTTGTAAAAACACATACAACTTTCAAACTACCTATTACAGAAACGGTTGAGAGCATCAAAGACAATTTCTTAAAACAGTAATGAACCTCATGTTTCTATTTATCATAGTTTACTGGATAATTAATTTGTTTATAAAAAATTAAATTGCCATACTAATTATATCTTGTATTGTTCAAATCTCGTAAACTATTGAAGTCACGGCTATCGACATCAGATAATAATTTCGTTGCTTCATAATTGAATATTAATATTACCACCCGGCCAGGTCTATGATTGTAATAGTTTATAAAACACAAGTATTTATTTAAATAAATATCATTCATTTGATATTTTCGCGTCTTCAACTAACTATAGAAAAACAATTAAAGATAATGATTTTTCTTATATATTATTTGTTCAGTTTATTTTTAACTATATATTATAGTATATTATTTAACGAGCGGTTATGTAGGTCATAACTCACGGAGATGAAGTTTGCAGCACGAGCCGCAGGCGAGTGTTGTAATTCATCAAGTGAGTTATGACCATTACCGCAAGGTGAATACTATACTTTATATACGACTATAACAATAAATACTTAGATACAAGTACAGAGAAAGAACTTTATTCACAAATCTTAATAGTTACCTATAACAATGCTATAAAAAATTTAACTGTAATTACTTATTTTTTTTTATTAATAAAATTAACTGTAAAGTTTGAACAACCAGTAAACTGAATATATGGGACTGAATTATGCAAGTTTATTTTTTCATTTTGGGTTTGTTGCATATATGTTGTTGATGTACTAACTGGTTGAGGTGTTATAGAACTGTATATTTTATTTGCAGTATCTGTCTTATTCTTTTCGGAATCATCAACGTACCCCTCAACCACAGTAGTTGATCGCCAACTGCCATGGCGTTTCAGTGCCGTTATATCTCCTCCAGCATCTACTAATAAAGTTGCCGACGAGCGGCGAAAACAATGCCCTGTATATAAATTACAGTGTGGTAATTTTAAAAATGTAGCAATGTCTTTCTCCATTGCTCCAAATTTATTAATGTCAATTCTTTGTTAGTGATATTTTCCATTTTGAAATTTAAAGAATGATATCGTTTGCGATATATAAGTAGGACGAAGATTTAAATATTTCTTAACTATGGTATACAAATTTCCCGTAACAGTGAATTTTCTGGCAATTTTTGTTTTTGTATTTGGTACACTGACCATAAAAATAGATCCATGATCTTCTAAATCTGTAATTTGCATAGAGTGCAATTCTGCTGCACGACAAGCACCCATAATGCCCATTATTAAAGCAACCTAAAATAAATTATGTAATTGACTAGATGATAAAAACCATTGAATATTGTGAGATCTACTACCTTTGTCGCCAGATATTCCTCATCAGGAGCTTCATTTATGAAATTATTAAGTTGTTCTGGCCTAAAAGTTTTTGCCTTTTTAGCTACATGTTTCTCTGATTGACGTTTAAGAAACGCGCGTAATTTCAAATAATTCTCTATATTGATTCCATTATTTATGTTGAGTGTGCTTCTTAGCATGGAGTAGAAAGTCCATAGGGACGATGCTTTGTATTTAGTGCTGAGTTCACTGAAATATGCCAAAAGTACATTTCCTGTGAACGATGACTTAATGTTCTTGCTGCTACACCAATCTTGAAAATTTTTGTGTACACCTTTATATTTGTTTTGGTATTTTTCGGGCAATAATTTCTGTATGGTAACATTAGCTACTTGTTTTATTTCTGGAGGTATACATAATAATTCATCTTCACTATCTGAATTCACAATTTTCAGAATAATTAGGTATTAACTTAATTTGGAAACGTCAAAATTATTCAAGTGACATTACTCCCCTCAATAACAATATTGGCTTGTACAGAAGAACAGAGCCACCTTGATATTCGGTTCGTAAATAATTCCAGGAATCTTTTCCGATTTATTATAGTGAGTTATAGTAGTGAGTTATTATAACTCACGTTGTTTGTTTATAGATACTATCAATTGCTCAAAAGCAGTTGAATAATCAATATATGATTAAATAGGAGTAGATAAACAACTTTTTCCAACGACCTCGTTTCAACGAGTTTGTTTAATCTACACGAAATCGATCGTTAATGACCCCTATTAACCTTCAATTTCTGTATTAATTCTTAATTGTGGTATATGCAATATGTCGATTTGGTCTATTAATGTATAATTGTTGTATAGACAACTAAACATACACGAATTTGAATATTATTCAAATATCAAATCATATTACCTTCGCGCTGACAAAAAAATGAATTTTAGAATCCAAATATTGTAAGTTTCCTCCTAGTTGAAGGAAATTGATATCGAAAATTACACATTATACCTGCTACCCAGAAACGAGGTCGACGGAATTTTTTTGTAATCAACTCTTATATTAAAATGGCGATTAATGATATCGAACATTAACACGCTCTCTTCGCTCTCGCGTTGAAATATCTCGATCATTAATCGCCACCATTAATACACTAGTTGATTAAATAACAATTAATGCAAGTATTGTTTAAACAAAAGTAGCTGTAAGAATGGACGAATTGTTAACAAATAGTTGAAGTTATACTAAATAAATAATGCACATAGAAAAATCAATATCTCTCATATCTTTTAGATGTAGTTAGTCAAAGCCCTTCGAAAATAACAAATGATTGAGAATTATTCAAATACATAGTTGTGTCTTAGGAACTATCGCAATTACAGACTTGATTCACTCATTCATAATATCGGTTAATTATAAACCAACAAAATTGTCGTCGATAGCCGTATCCTCATCAGTTTACGGGCATAGTCAATGACAGATATAAAAAGCTTAATTTTTCCAAACAAATGCATACAGGGTGTAATCTAACCTCTTGCACAACCGTGAATGACGGGTGTATAATGCCATTTTATAACAAATTTTTCATTTTTTGGAAACTATTTTTGTTATTTCTACCAAATTTATATATATATATATATACATATATATATATATATATATATATATATATATATATATATATATATATATATATATATATAAACAGGGTCGCGGATATGCATGAAAACGGTCGATTATCTCCTGAAGTAAGATAGCTAGCGAAAAATGTTAGGATACAAAAGTTTTAGGGTTTTTTAAATCTATTTTACTAAAGAAAAATTAAGTATCAGTCAAAAAGTCATGATGAAACAAAGTTGCTTTTTCTTTAATGGAACATCCTGTATATTAATCCATATTTCAATTCTTCTTAGAATTCTAAATAAAATTAAAATTGCACATCATATCCTAAATTCAACCGTTTTCAAGATATCGAATTTTTAAAATAACTTTCTTAAAATTATACAAAATATTTTAGTCTATTGAGTTTATAGTCAATCAAGTTACTTTTGAAAGTTTCTAGCTCCATAACAACGCCGCATCGTTCTTTTGTCTAACAATGATGATCTTGACAACACATGTCAAAAAAATACATTTAGGCCCGGTATTTTCACCTCCGGTTATACTAGGAATAAATTAACCAACGGTTAGAATATGCTTTTATAAACGTTTATTGATAAACAAAAGCACATTCTAACCATTGGTTAAAGTGTGAATTATTTTCCCGCAAAAATGGCACATTTGAGTGAAACCGAGCGTATTGAAATTTTAATGATCATAGGATATGGTGATAGAAGACGAAGTTGTGACCAAGTAGTAGTATTTTTAATGAATTGCATTCCGATCGGCAACCGCTTTCTAAATCAACCGTTTCAAAAACATTGCAGCGTTTTCATGAAACTGGGGGGGTCAAAGATCGACCAAAAAGTGGAAGACCAGTAAGCGTTACAAATGAAGAAAATTCTTTGAATGTCAAGTTAGATGTGGTGGAAAATCCAATAAATTCGACACAACAGAGGGCTTTGAATCATAACATGAGTCGATATTCCATTCCAAAAATTTCCAAGCTGCAAAAATTCCATCCAAATAAGATTCATTTGTTACAAGAATTAAGTGAACACGATTTTGATCGTAGAATCGAGTTCTGTGAAGTTATTATGGATGAACTAAACGAAAAATCTCAAGTTTGTCAACCATATATTGTTTTTTGACGAATCTACATTTTGTTTAAACAGGCACGTAAGCCGACACAACTGTAGGTATTGGACAGACCAAAATCCACATTGGATGGAGAAAATTCACACTCAACGACCACAAAAAGTAAATATTTGGTGTGACATTATTGATGGATACGTCATAGGTCCCTATTTTATAAACGGAAATTTGAACTCTGAACGATATTTATTACTTTTGCAAGAGCATATTATTCCGGAGCTTGGACGATTATTCCCGAACAAAAACAATCCCAATTTGCCGACAGAACAAATATGGTTTCAACGAGATGGGGTTCCTCCACATTTTGGACGGGTGGTACGGGCATATCTAGATGAAACTTCTCCTGATAAATGGATTGGACGCAGGGGGGCAATCGAATGGCCAGCTAGGTCTCCCGATATGACCCACTTGCCTTTTTTCTGTGGAGTTACGTAAAAAATGTAGTCTACAAGAATAGGCCGCAAAATATCGATTAGTCGCAAGAAAGGATAAGGCATGAAATTTTCTAATTTTGATATGTGATCCTATTTAATTCAAGTTGAAAATATAAAGAATATACAGAATGACCTATTCGAAAGCGGGCCACCTCTCTAAAACTGTTATTTATTATCCGATTCAGAAGTTTTTATTTTTAGTAGATAGAGTATCAATAGTTCTAGTTGAATGCCATAAATTCGAAATAAAAATTAAAATTTCACGGCCTATTTCTAATTTTTTTTAAGGTCAAAAATTCAAAAAACATACTAGCGATTTTTTTAAATAAAATTAGACGTCGCCACTGGATTTGTGGTGCTTTCAAATGGGTGTGACCAGCATTTCACGAGAAAATTTTTTTTTTCAACAGAAATATAGCATAAGTAAAATATTCATATCAAAATAAAAATAATTCAAATAGTTGTCATATAAATCACAATTTTGTAAATAATATGGTTTAAAATACTCCTTCAGAACATAACAACTCTATGTGGGATATGTTATGTCTCTTAGAACACTGCAGTTTGTTGTCGAAGAATAGAAATGCACATATTTACATCCAATAATATAATTACCAATATTCATAACATAAATGAACTACTACAAAAGAATGACATGACAATGCCTACACATTAAATTTCGGACTGTTCAACCAAATCTCCATTTAATTCGATACATTTATCACTGAACAAAATTTTTTCAGAAAATTCCTGTTATTTTGATATTCTTTTGAGCCCATAAACTATACTCCATCCTATTTTCATTATCGCCTTCTTCTAAGGTGTGAAGAAACTAAGATTTCTCCTTATTGTTTCATGCGGTAAGTTAATGTCCAAACTTGCAATTCTCACACTTGTTTTCGGATTATTATTGAAATAATTTCGAATTCGCTCAGAATTATTTTGTCTGTATTTGTACAATATTACTATTCTTCAGAATATGTTTACAAACAGCTCCATACTGATTTAAAATTTGGTTTATTCGGCCAACTGTAGCTCTGCTAATATTTCGACGCTCCGGATGTATGTTATTGAAAATTCTTCATAGGTACTTCCCTTTCGAATCTATCGTTGTTACCACGAAGTCTTACTATTTCAATTTTCTCCTGCAAAGTCAAATTATCAGCCATACTTCTTTATTAGTGTAGGTACTTGAGGAGTTATAAACTCCACTATTAACGCTGACAAATTTGTGTCTTTTCGTCTATTGTTCTGATGACTTGTCATCTCTATAGCAACTTAAGTTACAAAGCCTCCTAAGAAACATAATATTTTTGAAATGTAGTATCCCAAGCATGTTTGAATGAAACCAAGATTGATATTTGGAATAACTGTCAACCACCAAAGAGAAACTGCGTGAAAGAATAAGACAGGCTTGCACAGATATTACCCCAAACCAATGATCGGATGATGATCGAATCTTATGGTTAGTTAGCATTAGAAAATGGTAGAATGAATGTATCGAATTAAATCGGGATTTGGTTGAAAAGAACGAAATTTAATGTGTTGGCACTCTCATTTCAGTCCATTATTTTGTTGTAGTTCATTTATGTTATCAATATTGGTTATTATTGATTATTGAATATTGATTACTATTTGATGTAAAGATGTACATTTAATTTCTATGGCAAAAAACTGCAGTGTTCTGATGGACATAACCATCTCCTATACTATGGAGTTACATTTGGAAGAAACATAATTTGACGCCATTTTGAATAACTGCTTTTTACAAACTCGACTGCTAACGACCTGAAAGAGCATTTCAAACGATATTTTTACCAAGATTGTTTTTCATATGACGACTATTCGAAATATTTTGATAAAGTAATATGATTTTACTTATGCCATATTTCTGTTAAAAAAAATAATTTTATCGTGAAATTTTGGTCACACCCATTTGAAAGCATCACAAATCCAGTAACGTCAAATTTGATTTAAAAAATTCGAAGTAGGCCATGAAATTTTTATTTTTATTTCGAATTTATGGCATTCAACTAGAACTGTTGATGCTCTATCTACTGAAAAAAAAAGTTGAGAGGTGTCAAGGGACACCCGGATGGAACGAAGTTCCTTTCGATTGATTAGTGAAGGAATTGTAATAATTTTTGTTTTTTTAAGTTATAATAATATTTTTTTATCATTAACAAATATAATGTAATATAAACTTAATCAGTAGGCTCAATTTTAGTACATACGCATTGATATTGTAATATTAAAATATAATTTGCTTTTAAATTTATTGAAGTTATGACGCGTACACTTGCTAAACACACAATAATGGAGAGATTATAACGCGTATGACTTGGTTAGCACAATAGTGAAGAGAGGTTATAATGCGTAGTTGCTAAAAATACATAAGCATTTATTATTGTCTGTATAAAATCTCTACTTACCAAACTCCATCAGCAATATCCAGAACTTGTGCAGAAACACTGTCAGGATTCATTATGGTTATTATTTTTTAGTATTTATTATGTACAAAAAACCTGTATATACTAAACAAAAATAATCGTCGCGACACCACACTGTTCAATGCGAAATAGAAAGACGAAACGAAAATAACTGGCTTGCTTTCTATGTGAGAGAGAGAGAGAGAGAGAGAGAGAGACAGACAGAGAAACACGCGCACGCCGCACGGCTTACCATTATAGCAAAAAGTGTCGTTACAACTTTTGGTCTTAATTTATTCCGTCTAGCCCCCTTTCGCAACGCGCGATAAGGAACTTCGTTCCAAAAACTTCTGAATCGGATAATAAATAACAGTTTCAGAGAGGAGGCCCGTATTCAACTGGGTCACTCTGTATATCCAAAAAAACCTGAAGAACACGCTTTTAATGCACTAAAAATTAAAAAATAATTTTAATATTCAAGGACTATGCTTTTTGGTTACGTATCTTTGAGAAAAATAATACTTTTAGAGTTAGATCCCAGAGCCAGCAATCCTTCCTCATTTTGGCAAAGCTGAAATTTTAAGTATGAATAGTGTGATATGTAGTTGAGAACGTATGCGTACTTGCTTGCCTGAAATTGAGAAATAATTTAGTTTTGGGATGAATATTCATATAAAAAAAAACAAATCATTTCTCAATTTCGATGGAAAATCTTCAGGCGGAGGATTCGAACCCTCGCCAGTTTTTGATATCAGAGCTTAGACCTTGCGCCTTAGACCGCTCGGCCACCTGGACGTTATTAATTGTCAAACGCATTACGTTACTTCAACGTAAGTGGGAAAGTTTTTTATTTACTTTTATACCTGCTACCCGTAATAGGGCCCCTCTTTCAAGCTAGCAAGTATGCATTCGTTCTTAACTACATAGCACACTACTCATACTCAAAATTTCAGCTTTGCTAAAATGAGGTAGGTTTGCCGGCTCTGGGATCTTGGCACTATTTTAATTGATTTCGACAAAGCACCCCACGCTTTTTGGTAAAGTCATTGAATATTAAAATTATTTTTTACTTTTTAGTGCGTTGAAAGCGTGTTCTCATCCTTGGAGAGACTTACATGGAAAAAACGGAAATTAATGCTACATAGAAAACTACGTTGTCAGCTGGGGTCAATATCACCAATTTTTCAAATTATGTTATAAATATTCATAATTAGTTTTTACCATACTTTCATGTATTGCATAGCCTCAAAATTATAACAAATTTTATTCCTGTATTTTTTTGCAATTGGTAGTGAAATTTACTTTTCATCACCAGTTGCGAAATTGAATTATAATATTTATCATTGGAGATTTTATACTACCTCATAGTAAAAAATTTTATTTTCGCAACTGGTGATGAAGAGTTAAACATTTGATGACGTCAACGAGTTTTGAAAAGTAAGACTTTGAATGTCAAAATAAGAAAACTAGTATTTACACCAATTGAAAGGGTGATTTGTATCATTTTTGCAGCTGGCCATAATAACTTTGATCTTTTCATGCCGTGCCAAATTTGAAGACAGATTGAAAGTGGGTCATGTTAGGCAACTGTTGCTTGTTTATAGAGGAGTTAACCTGAATGAAAGCGTCTAAAAATAATCATGTGGCATATGAAAATATTTCATTGAGACTAATTTTTTGCAGGTAGGTCCCGAATGAGCTGGAAGGACATATATGGGTGAGTTTTTACATTTCATTTCCGATGTTTTACTTGTTTCCTTTTCTAAAATGACGAGTTTCTTCCAAATGCTGTTTCTGGAGATCCTTCGTCGCACAAATCGAGGAATACGCATAAAGAGTCAAATCGCTCCAATTCTAGATTTGTACAAATTCATAGGATTGAAAAACCTTCACTTCTGAAGATTTCATCAGGCAAAGGATGTATATGAATATTTAAAATTTCGGCCAAATCGACAAACTTCATATTTCAATAATTCTTTTATTTTATTTTTATTCATCAATTGAGGTATACAAGGGAATGCATTGGCACGAAATAGTCTAGGTTAACATTACAAATTCCTTAGATCAACATTATAGATTAACGAGGTCGTTTTTGAGATGTTAACGTAGAGATCAAACTTTTTTTCTGCGCATTCGAGATGTTATCGTCAAGTCATCAAAGAAATGGAGAAGAGGTCCATTTTCTCCATATTGAAAAGTGTATTATAGGTCTTCTTATCTTTGACTGATATGTAACAACGATTTGATTCTAGTACAGTATGGAGGACATATTGAATACAAACATATTACAATTTCATTTTAATCAACTAGGTTGCTGGAAATTCCATAAATGATTTTCAATCCCGCGATAGGAGTTGATCACCAAGGGAAATCAGATTGGGATTTTTTTGGTGGAGCTATGTATTTGTTCATAAATAAAAATTCCGGCTCTGCAGGGTGAGCCACAGAAAGCTTTTGAATGTCTAGCATATCCAGTTTTGGTATATTACCCAAATTTTATTCCAGTGCTAGAAAACCCAGACAACTTTTTAATGTTATTGAGCGACCCCCACATCTTTAAATTATTCATCATCATTCTTGAATCTTTTTAACTTTTTGTGAGCTCTTTTCTTTGATAACCATTACCTTTTTTGTAAAAGATAATATAGTTTCACTAAATCGAGTTGCTCCAAATAGAAGCGATATTCTATAATTAGATATAACATGCGAGTAGAATACTACACTTGGTGTACGAATATTTGAGAAAATCACAATTAAAATTTACAGGATTTAATTTGATGATCAAATTAAAAATCACAGCCGGGTGCATATAACTCTTTTCCTTGTAACTATCAACATCCGCAGAAAAATTAACATTACCGTTGTGGTTCAGGAGATATGGTACTTGGCCTACACCCAAGCGGCTCGGGTTCGATTTTTGGTAAATGTAGACTCTTTTTCAACCGACGAAACCAAAAAGGAGGAGGTTCTCTAGTCGACACGTATATTTTTTTTTATGTATGATCACGCATAACTTTTCACTGAGACGTCCGATTCCGATAATTCTTTTTGCAGTGGATAGGGTGTACTTCGAAGTTGGTCCTATTCGAATATAAAAGATGGAATCCACCCCTAAGGGTAGGTTCCCAATTGGCCGTTAACCGATTCTATCAGGCATAATTTTGTACTGGGTTCTTCGATTTGGATGATTCTTCTTTTATCAGATAGGGTATACCTCATAGTTGATCGTATTTGGATTTCGAATGTGATTATCCACCCTTACGGGTAGAAAAATAAGGGATAATTGATTTTTCACTTGTGAACATTGGCACACATATGTAGTTGACAGTGACAGATCGCTACTGTCATCACTTTTGTTCTCCTACATCCGTCACAATCATTTTATTTTATGAGAGGATGGAATGATATACAGAATAATGAAATGAACTAACCCGAACAACAAAAATAATGTGTATTACAACAAATAGTAAAAGTAGATAATCATATTATTTAACTGGTAATAGTTGAAGTAAGGTCGGTAAGTAAGTATTTTGGAAATAATAAAAAGAAGTAGGTAGTAATTAGTAGATTTCAGCCACAAACAGTTGAAAAATAAAAACTTTTCAACAAAAAATTAAACCGACGAAATACGGAACTGAAAAGGGAAAAATAAAATAAACCTTCTTAGTCTCAATAACTAAGCTCCTAAACTAATATAAGTAACTAATTTTGAGTCGGCGCCAAACGAACAATCAACGAAGATAATTAAATTACTTCAAAAAAATTATTAGAATGTTACCGCGCAACTCGATGCCATCATTTTCCGCCTTACCTAATTCATTTGCTTGTTTGTTTGGCGCCGACTCAAAATTAGTTACTTACATTAGTTTAGGAGCTTAGTTATTGAGACTAAGAAGGTTTATTTTATTTTTTACTTTTCAGTTCCGTATTTCGTCGGTTTAATTTTTTGTTATTATATAGTTCAAGTCTGTGAGTGAAAAAATTGAAGAATTGATATATTATAAAACAGTCATGTTAAGTTGAAGAAATAGTGGATGGATGGTCGACATGGGAGCCGTGATATGCTTAATATCTCGACATATTTAACCGTAATCATGGGTGCTGAGAATGGATTAGACGTTTAAAGTACCCTCAGACAGAAATTAGGTGGCCAATTGATGAACATTCTTAGATAAGAGTAATACTCTTGAAAATAATTAAACTTAATAGTTGAAAAATCAAAATATGTATAAATATGCAAAAATTAGTAGTCCCGAACCTTGTGTAGATACTGTATAAATCGAATTGATTGGGTTCTTGTGAGGCATTGGATAGGTACATAACTGTTTGAAATGTAGATGTACGTTTTTTTATTTGTTTTGTTGTGTCTGCTTGTAGGAGTACTTAGTTCAATTTTTTCTAATATTGGAATGAGGAATCTGTGGTTTTGATCTGAGGTTTAATAGTTGTTTTTTATATTTCTTCTCACTTGGTTCGGTGGACCGATGATGAGGGTATTAAGAAATTCCATTGACGAGAGATATTGGATATATTATGGATGATTCCAAAGTAACTTGAAGATTTGTCCTATGTCTGTTCGTTTGTTGATGCTGAATTTATCTTTTTTAATTTCTAACATTTCGTAAAAACCTATTCTCATAGTGGGTTCTCGAGTGAGAATGCTAGTGTCAAATTAATGTAATTTTTTCGGAATCATGATAAGCTAATGCATTTTTTTCTGTGATGAAATTGGTTTTTTGTGTACCTCTTTTATGTTCGTCAATGCGTTGTTAGGGATATCGTATATACTGATTCGCAATCCTGACGGGATTTTTCAAATTGGGTTCGTTTGTGGTTCTGATTCTGGTGTAGTTTTTAGTTAAGAGTAATTTTCAAGTGATTTCAGTTTGGTAAATGGGGGCTTATTGTGTTGTGCTCTTCGAGAGTATCAGCCAATTTTTAGGAAATTATTTCACATTGTAAATTTCTTGAAAGTCGGACCAACACACGCATAACTTTCCGGAACGAAAACACTCAAAATTAACTCTAATCCAAAAACAAAAAACCTGACGGTGCGCCAGTCGAAAAGGTAGATTTAGAATTTAATTATTGGTTCTGAAAAAGCCATCAATCAAGCATTGGACATTTATTCACTGGAAAACACTAACAGCTTTCTATTTTCTGTGAACCTCGAACTCTGCAATCAAAAATAGGATAAGAGTTCAAATCACTATCAATGCTTTCAAAATTTTTTATGTACTCGATCTCAAATAAAAAAAACAATTCTATTTTTGTATGAACCATAAACTTTTCAATCGAAAGTTGGTGAAGGATCCCAATCTCCTAAATTATTTCTAATATTTCTATGTAATCTGACTCAAATCAAAAGAAAAATAACCAGCATACGATAATATAGAACGTACTTAATTGGGTTTCAATCCTAATATCACTTTAAAATCCAGAAATGGCAAAATACTATGAGATCTTTTGTCGGCTGAAGGAAGACTCAATAGTATCTAATTGACAAGAGCGAATAAACTTCAAATGAAAGGAGCCTACATGATGAACAATAGTTATTAATGTATCAAGGGTGTAAAATAGGCTTTTATGGACCGCAGCGTGTAAGTAATAGCCCGAGCGATAGCGAGGGCTATTAACACGCCTAGGTCCATAAAAGCAAATTACGCCCGAAATACATACAAAATTTTATGCACGACCGGTATATTTGATGTCATGTAGATAGATACCTCTTTATATCAAGAACATGATGTATATTCATATCATATCGGAAACAGAATAAATCAAGAAGTGATGGAATGAATGTTACCATGGCAACTCAGTCAATTTTTCGAAATAAGATTATATAAGCTAGTAGCCATATTTGCTGTCAATTGTTGTGATCACAGATAATTTATTACTGATTTTGAAATGGATTCAAGCGACGAAGAAAGTGTGAATTGTACTCCACCAGAAATAAGTAAAGCAGCTGAGGATGCGAAATTGAGTTTATTGCCAAGTAAATCCAAGAAAATATACGACAAGGTAGGTGTATGAAGAATTCGTGAGGTGGTGCAACGGGAAAAATGTAAAAAATAAGAAATACACAGAGAATGTACTTCTTGCCTATTTTCTGGAAAAATCTAAATATTGTAAGCCCTCTACCATGTGGTCATATTATTCCATGCTGAAAGCTACTTCAAATGTAACTGATAATATAGATATCAGTAGATACGCAAGATCGATAGCTTTTTTGAAACGAAAATTTGATGGTTATAAACCAAAGAAATCGAAGATTCTAAGCAGAGAAGAAATCGAGTTATTTTTGAGGGAAGCACCAGACGATTTGTATCTTATGATGAAAGTATCTTCTAATTTAATGTTTTCTCAATGTTCAGTATGTTAATATACTGGTCACTGCTTCAGACGTTCCTCAGCAACTATGTTAGCAGATGCAGGCAAGGATATAATCAACAGTAGAAGACATGCTGGGTGGAAGTCGACGACTGTTGCGGAAGGTAATATTGAAAATTCAGTTGCAAATAAGCTGAAGATTGCTAAGAAAATTGTAGAAAATGATTAGCCTTCTACTAGCCATTGCAGACAATCTGAAAATATTGCTCACTACTCTGAAACACCAGATAATAACATGCATTCTCTTCAGACTTCTAGTAATGAGGAATCAGTTGAAATCAGTAACTATCTGCAACAACAGAAAACAACAAATCCAAATATTTCCATAAATAACTGTTCTAATTGTATTGTCAATATTAAGTTATAATTCATTTTTTAAATTAATTTATGTTCATTGTTTTCGTTATATTATTGTTAATAATGTTTTGGGTTTGATTATATGATCCATCGGAATATAGATTTCTATCGATATGAGATTGGAATTCACTTTAGCGCCTGTTCAACGATTCCATCGCCCGCCGGGCCATAAAGTAGTCTGCGGGCGCTAAAGTGCTACTTAATGCCCGCAAATCCGGGCGCTGAAGTTCTACTTTACGCCCGGTTGTGCATAAAAATTATTAATTCCCATGAATGGTAATTTAAAGCGATTTTTTATTTTGTGTACATATTGGAGAAAGAATAAGAATAATGAAAGTTGTAGACTTAATAAAGCTCTATCAAAAAACTTATAATTTGACAATTTTGTTATGCAAATGAAAGATCGCTAATTTTTTTATATTGCAATGCCCGCCAGTTTGAAATACGGGACCATCTTCGAACTTATCCTATAGAAAATATTTTTGGGCCCATTTTTATTATATATATATATATATATAATATTTATATATATATATATATATATATATATATATTTATTATTATATATATATATATATATATATATATATAATAGATGGATAAATAAACATTTGAACTGATGTTACATCAACTCGATCAAAAAAAAAATCGATGGCGCGGCCACTCAGAAAGCTAGATCAATTAACAAAAGACCCGAGAAATGTTAAACAACGATGTTCTGTTTGTGGACGGAGGAACTCAAAAATGGTATCTGATTGATACAGGTGAATGAATCTCAAATAAAAGGGGCATACAGGGTAACAAAAATTAATTCTCATAAATATTCATTTTGAGCAATTTTTCATTTGCGTGTATACTTATACTTGAGTCACTTTTAATATTACATCTAGGTGGCCTTGATCGGACGTAAACTAATCTGAGGACCTCAGGTGATGTCAGAAAATTACAGTAGCAAAGTTTTACTGACTAGTATGATAGATAGGAATGAGACAAGTTGGCAAAATGTTCGTGTCTAACTATAATTTTTCAAATGGCGACCATTTTTTGACGAGCACTTTCCGAAAAAAGGATTTTTTGACGAATCTAACAATACTAATTTCTTTGCGATTGGATTAAAAATAAAAATATTACTTAAATATAACTAGGGAAAATACTGGATAATAATTTATTTACTTTTGTCAAGTGTGCCATGGATAGCCATGAGGCATAATATTTTGCAGTTATTTTTATTAAGTCTTCTTTGGAAAACAAAACTTTCACTTGTGTGATGGCAGTGACATAAGCGTTATGAGCAGACAGTAGGAGTTTCTTAATTTTCGTTAAGTTTCAGTTTAATTTTTCTTCAAAATAATGTATACTCAAAGTGAAGAAGTGGATATGTTATTAATATTTGGAGAATGTCATATAAGTTCAAGGAATGCTGCTGAGTTGTATGCTGAGAGATATCCCAATCGGTAACATCCAGCCCATCAGTATTTTCTGTATGTTGAGAATCGTTTTAGGCAAGAAGAAAATCGAGAGGCGGAACAGAGGTTTATCATAAATGAAGAGAATGAGATTAACGTTCTTGCTATGGTTGTGTTTTGTTATTGGCTGCTTCAAAATCATAGAGTTGACCCAAATTTTATCAACTTTATTCTATTTTCCGACGAATCACGATTTACAAATAATGGTATGTTCAATGAACAAAATATTCGGTACTGGGCCCAACAATATCAACATGCAATAAGAGATGGCACTTTTCAAGAAAGGTTTGGCGTCAATTTCTGGGCTGGCATCGTTGGAAACAGAATAATTGGACCAATATTGTTTCAAGGTCAGTTAACAGGGGTTAGGTACTTAGGTTTCCTTCAAAATGAAATCAAGGATCATCTTAATAATCTACATTTAGCAGTTTTACTTGATAGAGCATTTTGATAATCAAGTTATTGAAACCAATGGTGTAGTACGCGGTGGCCAGCCCGCTCACCGGATCTCACTGTGCTCGATTTCTTCATTTGGGGATATGTTTAAGGGAACGTTCATTATGCAACAGTCCCAGCCACTCTTGAAATCTTAGAAGAAAGAATTTTACGGGCATTTAGAAGTACCTATAACGCCTCAAATGTTACGAAACGTGTTGGAGGAAACAACTGAACGAGCTGAAATGTGTCTTGAACAAGGAGGAATGCACTTCGGAAGTTTACTACAGTGAAAGTACATAAATAATTATCCATGGCACACTTGACAAAAGTAAATAAATTATTATCCAGGATTTTCCCTAGTAATTTTTTATTTATGTTCTTATTTTTAATCCAATCGCAAATGAATTATTATCGTTAGATTCGTCAAAAAAATCTTTTTTCGGAAAGTGTTTGTCAAAAAATGGTCGTCATTTGAAAAATGATAGTTAGACACGAAAATGAAATTTTGCCAACTTGTCTCATTGCTATCTATCATACTAGTCACTAAAATTTTCTGACATCACCTGAGGTCCTCAGATTAGTTTACGTCCGATCATGGCCACCTAGATGAAATATTAAAAGTGACTCTAAACCAATGAAGTAGGCGTAAAAACTTTTTTGAATGTCACATTCTGATCCAGAATTGTCTCAGAAATCCAAAAATGTTAATATACAGGGTGTTCCATTAAAAAATTCAAAACTGGAGCCATTTCCGGTGAAACCGGAAGTGACCGGAGAGTGAAAATTATGCAAAAACTCTCCTCTTCACATACCATTTACCCTATACCAGATCTCATTTTGATACACCTGATATCCTAGAAGTTATGACTTGTCTAATAGATTCTTTGACACCCGGTATATATACATATATATATATATATATATATATATATATATATATATATATATATATATATATATTGATTCTACTACCATTGTTTATTATAATTTTATTTATATATATATATATATATATATATATATACATATAATAGAAAAAAAAGAATTATCAACATATGAAAAGATGAACCATAGTTATGAATGAAAGGAAAACAAAGTTTGATTCTTTTTGTCACATACAATGGTAGTAAAATCAATCATTATGACCCTATTATTATTGTATTATCACCACTACTATCATTATTACTATTATTATTATAAATATTATTTGGATCAAAATTTCTCTCAAAGTATTGTATATTATTTTCGGTACGATTTCCTTGCCAGAAATCGCAGCGACTAATGATATGAAGTTGATTCATATTCTTAGGTGAAATTTGTCTGATAGGTGAGATGAATAATATTTAAATCAGTCATCACTGAATCGTGTTCAGTAGAGGTTTGCAATGAAGTGAGTGAGGTTAATTGTTCGTGATTTTCAAAATACTTGAAAAGTGTCGGTGTTAACATTAGGGAACGTTTTATTATAATCATTCATTAGTATAATCATATCTATATAAATATGATATTTTGGATATTTTGTCAATAGTTTTTTTACAGTGTAGAGACTCACTCGGGAAAACAACCCCCGAACATTACACCTATTGACAGTCACATGCCCGAGATCACCTTTCGCCAACGTACTATCAGAAAGATTTTGCTGGGTCTCAACACCAACAAAGCCTGTGGATCTGACGGAATCCCGCCGATTGTTCTCAAGAAATGTGCCCCCGAACTAACACCTGTTCTTTGCAAGTTGTTCAACCACTCTTACAATTTGGGGGTATTTCCGTCCAATTGGAAAATTGCAAGAGTACAGCCAGTCCTAAAAAGGCAAAAAGGCCCTACCTAGCAACTACAGACCTATCGCACTGCTATCTATTATTTCAAAGGTCATGGAAAAAGCCATCAACATCGAGCTCATGAAATATCTGGAAGACTCAGGAATTGTCAACGATAGGCAATATGGCTTCCGCCATCAGAGATCAACTGGTGACCTGCTCGCTTACGTCTCACATATATGGCAGCTATCTATTGAAAAGCATGGAGAAACTTTAGCTGTGGCATTAGATATCTCCAAGGCGTTCGATCGAGTTTGGCACCAGGGACTCCTCGCCAAGCTTCCGTCTTATGGCTTGCCCCCTCAGCTGTGTTCTCTGCTTGCTAGTTTTCTCTCAAACAGGTCTCTCCATTGTTACATCCCACACTATTACTTAGGAATACTCATTATCTCCACCCCGGCTAAACGACGTTCAGGCCGTTGTTTCGTTATCAAAAGATT